>JADWQK010001823.1:0-600000 GCA_017933935.1 Sesamia nonagrioides
TTTTGGCTAAACTTCGATATTTTCCGTGAAGCGACTGCCGTCTGACCTCCACAACCCGAAGGCGATATCTAAGCATTTCAGTTAGACCAATTGTTAGTCTTTTGAGGGCTCCAACAACCCGTAACGACTGCCACTAGATGTTCGTATGGCAACCGGGACCAACGGCTTAACGTGCTTTCCGAGGCACGACCAGACCAGTGCAAATACTCATATTCATGCATAAAAATATTTGCACTGTAAAAAAAATGCAAATGTTTGTACTGTAAATCTTATGTATGTATATAAACATTTATCAAATTTTAAGAAAATACGCGATATTTATAATATGAGTAAATACCAAGAACAAACACAATTGTGCTGTACATCACACTCGTGTCCACACCCCTCGTTCAGGTCAATGTATACATTTTAACAACAAGCTTCCCATGGGCATTCGAAACTTTCCCAAAAAAGCAAAAGTTAGGTAAGTTTATTTAAAAGCTATATTAAGACTAAACTTTGCAAAAAGGGATACTATAAAATCTTTATTATAAATCATTTTCCCTCAAAAGACCATTTCAGACAGCAATCCACTTAATGATCTTCACATGATCAGAAGAAGATTAGGTATGTGTGTAATTGCCTGTGAACCGTGCTGAAGCGCCGCCCTTAAGTAGTTAAAAATATTTGATTGATGTGTAAAAGTGTCTTGTTTTAGTAATTTTCCTCCCAAACCTCCCTGTCCTGTGCAATATCTGGCCATGTCGGCCCAGTGCCAGTGTACAAACCTACCAGACATAAATAATTAATGTATCGTTCTTACCACAGGTTCTTACTAATATTATAAATGGGAAAGTGAGTCTGTTTGTTTGTTTGTTCCGCTTTCACGCTGTAACTACTGAACCGATTGCTTTGAAATTTTGCAGACGTAAAGACACATTTTTTTCCGAGATAAAAGGGTTCCGAGATAGGGTGTTTTTTTCTTTTTATCTCGAAAAAAATCGATATTTCCGAGAGAAAACAAAAATGTTGTTAGCTTCATACCAGTTCGGTGATAGGTGGCGCTGTGTGTCATTTGAAACAAGGTAATATATTGCAAACGAATATGCACATGTAAACTTAGAAGCTCCTAGATAAGATAATGAATCCCCGGAAATGAGAAATTCCCGAGGGATGACGTACAATTTGTTTTATCGTCCATTACGGATTATTATTATCCTTATCCTTACTATATCCTTACTTATATTATAAATGGGAAAGTGAGTATGTTTGTTTGTTTGTTCCGCTTTAACGCTGTAACTGCTGAACCGATTGCTTTGAAATTTTGTAGACGTAAAGTTAGAGGTCTGAATTAAATAATAGGGTACTTTTTATCTCGGATAAAATTGATGTTCCCGAGGGAAAACAAAAATAATGTTATCTTCATACCAGTTCAGTGATATATGGCGTTGTGTGTCTTTTAAAACAAGGTAATAGATTGCAAACGAATATGCACATGTAATATTAGAAGCTAAATCCTTATCCTTACTAATATCATAAATCGGAAAGTGAAATTGTTTGTTCCGCTTTCACGCCGTAACTACTGAACCGATTGCTTTGAAATTTTTGCAGATGTAAAGTTAGAAGTCCGCATTAAATAACAGGATACTTTTATCCCGGAAAAACTTGATGTTTCTGAGGGAAATCTAAAAAGTGCGATCTAACAGAATTCCACCCGGGCGAAGCCGCGGGCGGAAAGCTAGTTTAAAATAAAGCGCTTAAATAGATACAGATATCTGCAATAGATCTGATAACACGTCAAGCAGATTTTCGCATTAAAAGCGACTCGAGTTGTTCTCCACCGGCTTCTTACACTCAGGCAATTAATTAACTATACACCCCCCACTCTGTTCGCGCGCCGTCGCTCGCCCAGTGGGGGTGACGCTGCATAGCAACCGCGTGGGATCAATCTCTTCTTTGTATTGATGATATATTATTATTTAACGCTTGTTTGTAATGTCCATCCCCTAGCTCTAATAAGCTGTATAACTTTAGGTTTATATAGGCACTTACTTATATTTTTTATGTACCTATAGTAATTTATTTTTGTTTGTGTTGCAGTACAGTATTATTATATTTTTTTTATAATTATGGGCATTTGTTGCCTGAACCAAGTAAACAATTGAATAAAACAGACGGCCAAGTGCAATTAGGACTCTTGAATAAAAAAGACGGCCAAGTGCAATTAGGACTCCCGCAGACTCCCGCACGAAGTGTTCCGTACCATTATCTTTAAAAAAGTCACGTTTGTTGTATGGGAGCCCCCTTCAATATTTATTTTAATTAAATTTAATTAATTATTTTTAAGTAAATTATAACCAAGTATTCTGGGAACATTTCAAGCATCTATCTATTTCCGTTATTAATATGGAGCAAAAAATAGCAAAAAAGAAAATTATGTCTGTTGTATGGGAGCCCCCTTAAATATTATTATTTGTGCTTATTTTTTTTTTAGTACAAATGTTGTTATAGCGGCAAAATAAATACATAATCTCTGAAAATTTCAACTGTCTAGCTATTACAGTTCATGAGATACAGCCTGGTGACAGACGGATGGACAACGAAGTCTCATGAATAGGGTTCTATTTTTAACCGACTTCAAAAAGGAGGAGGTTACTCAATTCGACCGTATATATGTTTTTTATGTTTGTTCGCGCATAACTTCGTAATTTATGAACCGATTTTGATCATTCTTTTTTTGTTAGAAAGACACTCCCAAGGTGGTCCCATGATAAGGACATCAGGGTTTGATGGTGGAAGACCAGAGATCTCAAGAGAAACTTTCAAAAATTGTAGCAACGGCTAGTGCATTTGTAAGTTTTTCGTTAGGTATTTTAAAGCACTACAATTAAATAAGGGTCTGGAGTAGATCTGATGATGGAACCGGGAGACAGGTGAGCGAACTCCTAAACGATTTACAGAAGCAACATTGTGTTTGTGCTTGAATAATATGTATTGATAAGAACCTTACACCAAAATCGATGGTGACTGTCATTAGGGAGCTGATGATGAAGATAAAGGTCAGTTCAGGGAACTACTCAACGATTTACAGTAGTTACCTTGTGTTTGGACTCACTTCTTTTTATATCACTGAGAACTTTGAGTCCATATGGGTTATAATGAAGGTCTGCAGTAGATCTGATGATGAAGCTGAGAGACAGTCGAGGGAACTCCTCAACGATTCACGGCATTGAATTTTAACGTACGATAACCACTAGCCACAGCTACTCACCAAGCTGACGCGACATTCAAAAAAATTAAGAGACCAAAATTAAGTCGCAAAAACTTTTAAAAGAGCCTGTTCCTCAGCAAAAGCCATACACATTAAAAATAAAATAAAATCTTCTGGCAATAAAATCAAAACAACTTGGGGAATTATAAATTCTGAAACTGGAAGAACCAAAGTACAAAATCGCGATTTCCATCTTAAAATTAATGATGAAGATATAAAGGCGGACTTGGAGGTAGCAACTGAGTTTGAGAATTTTTATACTAATATTCCAATAATAACAACAAAAACGTTGTCTTCTTCCTCCACATCTGCTTATGCCATACTAAAAGAATGTGTTCCAGAACGTGACAATCACTTTGAATTTACATTTGTGACTGCTAAAGACATTATAGAATCTTTTAAGGCTCTTGATGTAAAAAAAACTGCCGATCATTGGGGTTTGTCAGTATACACTGTAGCTTCAATAATAGATGTTATCGCACCTTTCTTAGCAATTGTTTTTAATTCTCGTGTCACATCTGGTGTATTTCCTGATTTGATGAAACTAAGCAAAGTAATTTCATTGTTCAAATCTGGTAGTACAACTGATCCCACGAATTTTCGGCCAATATCGATATTACCAACTTTGAGTAAAATTTTTGAAAAATTAATTTTGAAACAGTTGTTGAGGCACTTTAACTTACACAATTTATTGCACGTGAAACAATTTGGTTTTACAAATGGTCGTTCAACTACAGATGCGGGCGTGGCGTTGCTAAAGAACATATTTGGGGCCTGGGAGGAATCGCAAGATGCTCTTAGTATTTTTTGTGATTTGTCCAAGGCCTTTGATTGCGTACATCATGATACTCTTATCAGGAAATTGTACCATTATGGTTTGAGGGACAGAGCTCTCGACCTTCTGACTTCTTATCTGAATAATCGAATTCAGAGGGTAGATGTTAATGGCAAGAGATCTGCAGGATCTGTGGTCACTATGGGCGTTCCGCAGGGCTCAATTGTAGGTCCATTCTTGTTTTTAATTTATATTAATGACTTACCTCATCACGTGAGGGATAATCACAACATAGTATTGTTCGCGGATGACACTTCTCTTATTTTTAAAGTCAAGCGTCAGCTAACAAATTTTGACGAAGTTAACAATGCACTCTCTAAAGTTGTCCATTGGTTTAATGTAAATAACCCCCTTTTAAATGAAAAAAAAAACTAAAGTCATTAAATTTTCTACGCCAAATATCAGGCAGCTAAGTACCAATGTTCAACTGAATGGAGTAGAGTTGATCCCTGTCGAGTCGACAGTTTTTCTTGGATTAATTATTGACGCCAAGTCACAATGGGGTCCTCACATTGAGAAGCTGTCGGGTAGACTCAGTTCTGCCGCCTTTGCTGTTAAGGAAATTAGACAGATAACTGATGTGGATACAGCCAGAATTGTTTATTTTAGTTATTTTCATAGTCTTATGACTTATGGGATTCTTCTCTCGTTAACTTGTGCGGACATCAATACCATCTTTGTTTTACAGAAGAGGGCTGTTCGAGCCATTTACAACTTTGGTCCTAGAGATTCTCTTAGAGAAAAGTTCAAAGAGGTGAACATTATGACTGTAGCTTCACAATATATATTTGAAAATCTTATGTATGTTGATAATATAAATACCAGGAACAAACACAATCTTGCTGTACATCACACTCGTCTCCACAGAGTAGGCAACTCGTTCATGGGTCAATGTATACACTTTTACAACAAGCTTTCCATGAACATTCGAAACTTACCCATTAAACGATTTAAGAACCGTATAAAGGCCAAACTTTGCAAAAAGGGGTATTATAAAATCACAGATTATTTAGAAGACAAAAAAGCTTGGGACTAAGCTGCTCGCTCTGTTAAATATTGTTATTAAGCAATATGCGTAATTATAAGGTAAATTATTGTAAACATTTTCATTTTAATGTCTGGACTTGAATAAAGACGATGATCCCTGAGTTTGTTTCGGCTATTTCCTCTCAGAGGTAGTCAGTTAGGAAATGCCACCTTCATATATTTAAAAAAATAAAATAAAAAATAATCATGACGTGTAAAAGTGATCAGTGATCCTACTTGCTTAATAAACGATTTCATTTCATTTTTTGTGGAAGACGGTTATGTTTTTTCGTAAAAAGTTTTTATACCTTTTAGATACGGAAGCTTAAAAAAAGCATTTATTTCAAATAAAGAATTTCCTTCTTCCAGAAGCAGATATCCATTTACCTTTAATATCTAGATCTTTTAGAAATCTGTAATAATATCAATATAATTGGATTAAGTAAACAGATGCCTAGCTAATATAAAAACGTATCGATTCAATCCAACTTAATCCATTATCCTTACATTACAATAATAATATTATGAATACTTAATTATTTCGACATGAAAAGTATTTGATAAATACTGAAAGCATCAATTGTACAAGGATACCCAACGCAGACTAGTTTACCTACTGCCTACTAGGCCTACCCATGTACTACATACCCATGTAATAATAACCATAATTCTTATTAAAATACAATCATCTCATATATATTTTTTAACACCTTTGCTCGTAAAGCTGATGTAATCCCACCGGTTTTAAATATTTAAAGCGGGCCATAACAAACGCGTGTGTTATCAAAGCAAATAGTTAAGTTATAGTCCATACAAATTCCATAACAGCATTATTTGTCATTTCAAATAATTATGGAACTGATCGCCGCCGCGTGGCTCTAGCCAGTGAGCAGCGCGCTGTTCCATATTTGAAATGGCAAATAATAATATTAATGGCGGGAAAGCAACAGTGAGCATTCACAGATTGAGTTTATTTAAAATAACTGATGTCCTATTTGAAATAAACAAATTTTTGTTTGTATTTAAATGAGTATTTGTAAAAAAAAACAGTTTATTCGGTAATTTAAAAACTTGACTGCATGCTCTAGCATCTTTGCCAACATTTTCACGCAGCTACGGCAGAAAATAAACCTCGCGCCATTTTTCTCAAATTTTCTTTTCTTTGTACTTGTATTCTGAATATCTTTTTTTCTGTTTCCTCGCAAGTGTGTTAAAAATGTCGTACGATATACGTGCGTATTGGTTATAACATGCTCGGCTCAATTACACCCTCGCCTTCGGCTCGGGCTGAAATTCCGTCTCGCATGTTATAACCATCATTACGCACTAATATCGTAATGTACTATAACGTTAACTCATAATATTTCATTATTTCATTCCCATTTCGGTAAAGTTAATAAAAAGTAAACGTAATAAATAATCGATACAAAATAATAGTGACACATCACTAACTCATGCGGCACGTTCTTGGAATTTACGTAAAAGGCGATATTGTTAATTTCGTATGACTATAATTTCATTGCTGCTTTTAGCAATTTCCATAGTAAACATGAACAAGCTAAGTATCAATGGTTTTTGATGTGAAAAAAAAAATCGTTTGCTATGATAATCGTAGTAGGGGTGGTGAAAATATTTAAATTGTCTATATTTATTGAAAACGACATTATTTCAAAAATTAAGTACTTGCATATCAAATGTTATCCCTTCATTTGTATAGTTACAAGTTTTGGAAGAGTTTCCGCAGTTGGATACGCTGCAAATCATGTTTATCGGTCTGCGTCCCAAACAACACAAATAACCGCAACAAACGCTCCACGCGCTCTTGTGGATCACAATACATATGCACGGCGACAAGGTCACGCGTCTTTGCGACTTCTATTGACTTATTATTACGATTTCTGTGATGAGTATGAAGGAGTTTTATTATAATTAATTAAGACATTAACATTAGCTCATGTGTCAACAATCAGACACTACAAGACACACGGAAACCTCTCCTTTGTGTCTTGTAGAGAGTGTATACAATACAGACTCAAGGTTCGTTTTTAATTCATGTAGAATCTAATTATTTCTTTCCTACAGAGAACGGTATTCTAAATTTATGATCAGAAATATGATAAGTTGTCCATTCCAAAGCACGCCAGATTCGTATTAAAAAGAGCCATAAACTCTGTGCAGTCACGTGACGCATGTCGCAGAACATACTAGCCGCCCCGCGACACGCGTCGCTGTGCACACGAGACGCGCCACCTGAAGCGCGCCAGAGAGCAATCTGGCAGCCGCGTGAGACATGCTGCACAGGGCACTGGCCGCAGAGCCTCTTACAAATTAATATCGCCGGAAACTATGCGCAAACATCACTACTAGTCACCGCGCAACACGCGCAGTAAATAAAACATCGGCACACGCTTGTATTTAGGTAATAAGATACACCAACAGCTCCTGTGAATAATGAAACTAAAGTACAGGTAATGAGAACCTCGAACTTACAGTGTTACCAAATCCATACTAACCAGCAACCGCAGCAATAAGTGGTAACACTAAAAACAATTAAATTTATTGCAAAAGAATGTACCCATAACGCCTCAAATAAAATACAAAGTGCAGGAGATTCTCCAAAATAACTAATTACTAACGTAAAAAGTTTTACGGAATCATGGAATACCTAAGTCGACATCTGGTAGCAATGTTATCAAAAAATTCAACTCTCTAAGAATTATGTTTAGTAGTGAGACTTGTATTTATATAGCAAAGTATTTGTGTCCTAGTGGAACTTCTGTAATTTTCTGATATCCGATCCGTCGTTATGACTAGTTCCAATAACAGTCGTGACACAGGTAGCGGCTGACAGCGGCCGAGCCGACAAGCGACGGGCTCCGTCCTCGCGGGACCCGCCACCTGAGCACATCGAGACCAGTCTGGAAGCCAGGCGAGTGCACTTACCGCGATGTCTTACCGGGCCGAAATCAAGAGGTGAATTCAGTCATGTGTGTGTATGTGACTAGCTACGGACTGAAACAAGCCCCAAAGCATAATTATGAGTATTGTCTTTAAATTCCATGCAGTATAATTATTTCAACGTAAAATTTTATTAACTCCTATCTTGTAAACTGCGACTCAAAGATGAAGGTCGTGGGTTTGTGCTCAGACAGGACCAGACACTGCTGTCAAAACGGTGCAGGAAAATATAGGCAAACCAAACAGCGGGAACATTAACGGTTGATTGTACGGAACGCGTCCAAAATGTATTAAATACCCAGATAGCATCACAAAAGTTAAATAAGCACGTAGTATCAACGGTCACAGAGAAGCATTTTGGAATCGAGGTGGCACGCCCACAGACCAACAAACAAGAGCGAGTAAATCCGATACGATCCTCTCGTGTGTCGGCTTGAGCTTCTATTACGCATGTACTTGCACCACGTACTCTCGATCCCGATACTACCTGCAAGTATTTCAAACTGCTTTTATGCAGCTTAAAGGCAGGTTTTGGTATCGCTTGGTCAATATTTTAGGCAATGATACAATATCATTTTTATTTAAACTGTAAAGAGGGTGACTATTAATACAGAAGTATAATTATACTTCTGTATTAATAGTCACCCTCTTTAAGGCGGCTCCAGAGGAAAAACACACCGCAAGCCGTTTTTATGTAGTTTTCCGGAGCTATCTACTCTTTATCCAAAAGAAATATCAACTTATTAAAAATACGTAAATTTTCTCCATAATCTTGGCTCCAAAATTGTAGATTTTTTTTTTATTTTACTAAGTATAATGTTTAAATAATTCCTTCACAACGAAACCACAGACAAGAGAAATAATTATCATAAACGTGCATCTCCTCGGAAAGTAAGCATTATTTAGATTGCGTTCTTACACTAATGGATAGGTAATTTCATGACGAACATTATTGTAGAAATATTTTTTTAAAACGACCAAAATCAAAATTTTGTTCAACAATCTGAGCGCATTCGCCATCATTTCTGTTGCCCGGGCTATTGAGATTCAGTATGCCACAAGCTCTCGAAGAGGGAACCCGTGTCGTTCGTCATCGCGCGCTCCGCTAGCATAAGCGGGCGGCGCGTGAGCGAGAAAGCATCTGCTTGCTCGCTCACGCACCGCATGTCGCATAGAGTATAATACTATCTTAGAGTATCTCTGTTATTGATGTTTATTTTGGTGTTCGTTTTTTAACCGATTTCAAAAAGGAGGAGGTTGCTCAATTATATGTTTTTTATGTTCAATTTTTAACCGACTTCAAAAAGGAGGAGGTTACTCAATTCGACCGTATATGTTTCTTTTTTTATGTTTGTTCACGCATAACTTCGTCATTTATAAACCGATTTTGATACTTCTTTTTCTGTTGGAAGGAAGACGTTCCCAAGGTGGTCCCTTGATAAGGATATCAAGGTTTGATGGTGGAAGTCCAGAGAAAACAAGCGGAACTTTCAAAAATTGGGGGGCGACTAGTGCATTTCTTAGCATTTTCATTAAATATTTTAAAGCACTACAATTTAATAAAGGTCTGGAGTAGATCTGATGATGGAGCCGAGAGACAGTCGAAGGAACTCCTCAACAATTGACAGCAACTACCTTGTGGTTGGGCTCGATTAATTTGTATTGATAAGAACTTTACACCTAGATGGGTTGCGACTCTCATAAGAGCTCTAATGATGAAGACAAAGGCCAGTTCCGGGAAATCCTCAACGGTTTCCAGTAGCTACTTTGTGGTTGGACTTCATTCATTTATATTAATAAGACCTTTACTCCGATTAGGTTAAAATAATAGTCTACAGTAAATTTAATGATGAAAACCATAGGCAGTTGAGGGAATAGGTACTTACGGGTAAAAATTAAAGTAAACAAAAGTACGTCATTTCCCAACTATATTTGCGTCAGCTTCCAGTCTGACCGGATGCAACTGAATACATAGTACTTTTAACAACTAAAAATGTAAAATAAAAGCTTTTTTAGAAAAAAACAACCGACTTCCAAAAACCACTATGTAAAGTGAAAAATAACTAATTTCGGAACTCTGTGTCTAAAACGAATATACCAAGCGAAAGACACCAACTTCCGAAATTAGTTATTTTTCACTTTGTAGTGGTTTTTGAAGACGGTTGTTTTTTTGTAAAAAGTTTTTATTTTTATGTTTGTTTGCGGATAACTTCGCCTAAAATTTGGTATTTCGATGAATTTTTGGGTATTTCGACATGGGTGTCGTGATAGGGTTTTTCGGGAGTGCAGATCACGAATATGACGTAATTTTTGAAATCCAAGATGGCCGACACCAATTTTATGATATTTTGACATGGGTGTCGTGAAAGGGGTTTTTGTGGGTGCTAATTACGAAAATGACGTCATTTTGGAAATCCAAGATGGCCGACACCAATTTTATGATATTTTGACATGGGTGTCGTGAAAGGGCTTTTTGTGGGTACTAATCACGAAAATGACGTCATTTTGGAAATCCAAGATGGCCGACACCAATTTTATGATATTTTGACATGGGTGTCGTGAAAGGGGTTTTTGTGGATGCTAATTACGAAAATGACGTCATTTTGGAAATCCAAGATGGCCGACACCAATTTTATGATATTTTGACATGGGTGTCGTGAAAGGGGTTTTTGTGGGTGCTAATCACGAAAATGACGTCATTTTGGAAATCCAAGATGGCCGACACCAATTTTATGATGTTTTGACATGGGTGTCGTGAAAGGGGTTTTTGTGGGTGCTAATCACGAAAATGACGTCATTTTGGAAATCCAAGATGGCCGACACCAATTTTATGATATTTTGACATGGGTGTCGTGAAAGGGGTTTTTGTGGTGCTAATCACGAAAATGACGTCATTTTGGAAATCCAAGATGGCCGACACCAATTTTATGATATTTTGACATGGGTGTCGTGACGGGGGTTTTCGGGGGTGCAGATCACGAAAATGACGTCATTTTTGAAATCCAAGATGGCCGACACCAATTTTATGATATTTTGACATGGGTGTCGTGAAAGGGGTTTTTGTGGGTGCTAATCACGAAAATGACGTCAAAATCAAAATCAAAATCAAAGCATTTATTTCAAATAAACCAGTTACAGGCACTTTTGAATTGTCAGAAGGTCGGTCAGTCAATAAGATGAAGCTAGTCGCCCATTCCAAAGAGTAGGTACCTATGGGGAAGAACGGGCAAGAAACTCCATGGACACTCTTTTAAAGTTTCAAGCTATTGTTACAAATATTTGATTACATCATTCATGTTGAAATCAACCGTGTGAGAACGATGCAGAAATAAATTGTACGCCGAGAGCGTCCATTATGAAAACACACAAAAATCAATTCAGAAATTAAAATACGCCGTGGCAGCTAAGAAATGACCAGTCCCCTCCGACAGCGTCCGTTCACGAACATGACGAATGGATCAGCATCATTCAGCTCAACCATATTCAAGGGAACCCAATGACCCAACACACACGCCACCATCAGCGAGACATCCGAGTGAGCATGACATACTCTCAACAGCCAGAGCACTATCAAGTCAATAAAAAAGACTAACCCAACAAAAAATGCCTTACAGCACATTCGTACATTGTGCTCACACGTTTGCCATGCAATTATACAATACTAAGAAATTGAATCTACACAATGCTAAGATAGTTTTGTCCAAGGTTCAGCAGCTCCAACAGTGTTCCAGAATCTGTGGAAAGTTTAGCTCCTGTGTAGCTGTAGAAGTGCCGAACACCTCTGTCAGCGATACAATTCCGTAACGTACAATATGCTTGGCTACATAGTGTGTAATACAGGCTTTGAATTAGTAACATTAACAGTTACATATTAAAACTACAAGAGGAAAAATCAGAGAACAATCAGTGTATAGAAATCGGACGCAACTCAAGCCCAAGCCTTTTTGTCCTCAATATAATCCTTCACACTATAAAATGCTTTCTGACACAACTTACGTTTAATGAAGGATTTGAATTTATTCAGGCTCAGATCTTGAACCACCTCTGGAAGTCCATTGTAAAAATGTATACATTGGCATCTGAAGGAGCCACCTATTTTCTTGAGCCTTGTTGTAGGTACAATAAATTTGTGCCTGTTCCTAGTATTTATATTATGGACATCACTGTATTTTTTAAACAATTTTATATTTTATGAGCATACAAAAGATTTTCATAAATATATTGAGACGGCACGGTCAGTACATTAATCTCTTTAAATTTTTCTCTGAGAGAGTGTCTCGGACTTAATTTATAAATTGCACGAACAGCTCGTTTCTGCAAAACAAATATTGTTTGAATATGGGCGGCATTTCCCCACAACAGAATGCCGTACGACATTACGCTATGGAAATAGCCAAAGTACACTAAACGGGCCGTCTCAACATCAGTCAAATTACGAATTGTTCTAACTGCGTATGCAGCATAACTTAGTTTTTTTGACAATTTTTCTATATGTGGACCCCATTGAAGCTTAGCATCCAGAGTTATACCCAAGAATACTGTGCTGTCTTCAGATTTCAATTCTTCGCCCTTTATCAACACTTTAGTTTCCACCTGCCTAACGTGAGGTAGAGTAAACTTAATGCATTTAGTTTTTTTCTCGTTTAAGAGTAAATTATTAACATTAAACCAATGGACTACTTTGGAGATGGCGCTATTTACATCATCAGTAACCTGCTGCTGACGTTTCAGTTTAAATAAAAGTGAAGTGTCATCTGCAAACAACACTATATCGTGGTTATCCTTTATTAGGTACGGCAGGTCATTGATGTAAATAAGAAACAAAAAGGACCAAGAATTGACCCCTGTGGGACTCCCATTGTTACCAAAGACCCAGAAGATCTTGTTCCATTAACGTCAACGCTTTGAATCCTACCACTCAAGTAAGATGTAATAAGATCCAGTGCAGAATTCCGGATCCCGTAGTGGCGGAGTTTCCTGATTAACGTATCATGAAGAACGCAATCGAATGCCTTAGACAAATCACAAAAGATGCCCAAGGCATCGCATTTATCCTCCCATGCATTATAAATATGTCCTAGAAGTTCAACACCGGCATCAGTAGTTGAACGACCCCTTGTAAAACCGAACTGTTTGCTATGTAATAATTTATGTTTATTAAAAAAAAAATTGCATTTGGTTTAAAATTAATTTCTCAAAAATTTTACTAAAGGTAGGTAGTACAGAAATAGGTCTATAATTTGTGGGGTCTGATGTACTACCTGATTTAAACAAAGGTATTATTTTACTATTTTTCATGAGATCAGGAAACTCTCCACAGTCAATACAAGCATTAAAGATATCAGCTAGAGTAGGTGCCACAATATCAATAATAGACTTAGCAACTTCCACCGAATGACCCCATAGGTCAGCAGTCTTTTTTACATTTAGAGTGTGAAAGATTTTAATTATATCTCTACTGATAACATATTCAAAATGAAACTCCGAATCACAAACATTAACATTTTCTTTAAGCAAAGACTCGGCAACAGAAGGTGATGAGTTTAGGGATTTAGTAGTTGAAACAGGAATATCCGAAAAGAAATTTTCAAATGCCTCAGAGACTTGCGAGTCTGATTTAATTATGTTGTTATTAATAGACAGGCTATAGTCAGTATTTCTATCACTGGACCTTCCCGTTTCACTATTAATAATTTTCCAAGTCGTTTTAATTACATTGCCACTGTTTTTTATCTTTGAACTCAAGTAACGTGACTTGGCCATATAACATACTTGTTTAAATAATTTTGCATATTTTCTAACATACAAATTGAATTCAACAGTGTTAATATAAATTCTCTCATTATACAGTTCATAAAGCCGAGTTCTACTTTTATAAATACCGATGGTAGCCCAATAAGAGAAAGATGCGTTACTATTAACAGAGATAGTCTTGGGAACAAAGGTGGAATCAAATAGCTTACAGTATATATTAAAAAAATTGTCATAGAGATGATTAGGATCAGCATTAACAGCACTGGATAAAACTGGAAATTTATTAATGAGATTAAATCTAAAAACCTCCAAGCGGCTTTCAGTTTTGGGGTTAACAGTGATATCCTTTTTGGTCACTTTTTTACTATGGTTTGGAATAGTAATCCTTTGTCCGCAGTGATCAGAATCAAGTAAATTTACAACTTCTTTGTGGCTTGGTATTAGGTTTGTAAAAATATTATCTAGGCACGTGGCACAAGTAGGTGTTATTCTCGTGGGCTCCAAAAATAGGTTTACAAGATTGTAGGACTGAAATAGACTTATAATTTTATTAGAATAACCAGAGTTCTCTAATAAATTAACATTAAAATCACCGCAAACGATAATGGCTTTGCTTGAAACACAAATCTTATGTAAAACTTCATCCATTACCTTTTCAAAGCAGTCATACAATCCTGAAGGGGGTCTGTACACACTTAACACAATGAAGCCCTCCAACTCTATACAGGCAATTTCAGCTGTTCGTTCAACAGACAGGCTCACAATGTCTTTACGATTTTTAAATTTGAGCACGTTACTAACTAAAATTAATGAGCCACCATGTATAGCATTTATTCTGCTAAACGAACTACCAACCTGGTGATTCTTAAAATTGAACAAGAACTGGTGACTTTTTAGCCAATGTTCGGTTATACAGATAATATCAATACCATAATGGTTTATAAATAAATCTACCTCTAAATCTTTGTTCATAAATCCTTGAATATTTTGATGCACCAGATTGATATTATCTATTGACCTTAAATTTCCTCCCGAGTTGCTTTTGAGGTTGTGTATATTATAGCTAGAGGTTGGCTCTATTGTCTTAATTTCTAATTTAAATTATTAATAATGTCAACTGAAACCAAATTATTGGCAGAAATGTCATTGCATTGCTCAAAAGAAGCAAGTTGTTTAGCCAAATTCTTGGCTGTAATAGAAAAAAATATGATAGCGACACAGCTATTTGTCTTTTATAATAATTAGAAAGATAATACATAACATTGTTATGTCTATCTCTTGTCAAATACAAATTATTCTTAAAATAATTATTAATGTCAATTACATGTAATATTTTGTTATTAAATGTCAAGTTGGACATTGTCATATTAAGGTCAAATCTAATCCTATTTTCTTCCTGTGGCAACTGGTCACTGTAAGGGAATGTAAACAGGACAACCTTTCCAATATTCAGATTGTTTAACGTTTCACAACACTTAAGCAGTTCTCTTTTGCCCAAATTTCCCCTACTACCCACAAAAATTAATAAAGTTGTATTCTGAGAAAAGTTACATTTAACAATTTTTTCCATAATGCCATATAAAGAACAACCAGGCATACAGTAGTTCAATATTGAGTGACCCGGACATTCATCAGTCAACAACCGCCCCAAGCCCTTACCTATCTCATCACAGAACAACACAACATCATTGGTCAAGCTTTGTTTAAGACTAATAAGATCATTACAATCAGGGCTATTGGTACTATTAGCAGAAGGAACTATGACATCTACACAGGGCTGCGGCAAGGTGGTATTACATGATGTCAACAAATGATCCGGTGTAAACACATCTGATGTTAGACCGCACTCACAGTTGGGTTTTTGTGAGTTAACCAGCTCATTCATCGCCAACACATATCCTCCAATTAGGTCTTCTGAGGTGTTATACTTATTAGTCATTGAAATAAGTTTATCTTGCAGATGGTCAAGTTGAGATTGCAATGACTCCGTGTCTATGTCATACCTCCTATTACTTTGCTCTAAGTTATAAGAATACATATCCAACTGTTTCAGCAAATTGAGTCTTTCCCTGTTCATCTTAACACTTTTTATAAAGTACTTTTGTCTTTTCACCATTTTTTGAGTTTTGACAATGTACTTATTAATTTTAATATATTTTTTTAATTTATTTTTGCTGGTTACTATCCTCACTGAATTTGATGACCTTGTATCATTGTCATCAGTCAAATCTATAGTGTAAGAGGGGTTTATTGCAGAAACCATTGTGGGGGCGATAGGCATCAACTCGCTAAATAGACTCTGATTCAGCGAGGCAGTGATGTTATTATTAGAAGTCTCTAGTTCTATGATTTGACTTTGAGCCTCATGTAGCTGCTGTTGTAAGAAGTGTTTCTGACAAAGAACTTGTTCATACTCTAAGCTACACTGGCTGAACCCGTCCACAACAAGCTGAAGCCTATCCCGGGCGTCTATGGCATCAGTGTATTGAATATGTAACTGAGCCATTTCATTTCTCAACTTCTTATTTGCTTCATGGGCATTGAAGAGGACTCTCTCATTGTCATCGATTTCCCTAAGTAGTTGGTCACAGGACTCCCTCGAAGCCTTTAATAGGCTCAAAGCCTCTTTGAGTTTGGACTCTTGGAGGTGAGTATGGGCATTACGAGTCATGATCATTATTGAAACTAGGTAAATAAGGAAATGACAAGAAATTAGAAGTGAGGCGGTAGTTGTGGCAGAAAATGAAGATAATCAGTAAAAATGAAAAATGAGATTTAGATTTAAGTAAATAAAAGGTGTTTTGAAAGTAAAAGTTGACCAATAATCGAGTTTGTTGTAATTAAAAGGGAGTTCTGTCACCAAACCAAAATAAGGTTATGTTTACGTTCAGAGGTTATTGGCATTAATAAGTAGCCTTTCTAAAGGTGAATTACGCAATTGCTGATTAAAATAAAGCACGCAAACAAACTAATAGCAAGTAAAATATAAAATATTATACCTGATACCGAGATGACAATGCAAGATTCACTTTTGCCGGTAACTGTCACCGATTTTTTTACACTAAATACGCACTATATAAGTGAACTTAACACAAAATATACATTATTGTTCCACTAATTATATGAATAATTGGAAATAGGTCTACAAATCTAAGTAATTTAATATTTAAAATTAAAAAAAACTTTAGAAAGAAATTTAAACAGCTGTCAGCTGTAGTGTTGCCACAGGAAGCCTGTCATTTTGGAAATCCAAGATGGCCGACACCAATTTTATGATATTTTGACATGGGTGTCGTGAAGGGGGTTTTCGGGGGCGCAGATCACGAAAATGACGTCATTTTTGAAATCCAAGATGGCTGACACCAATTTTATGATATTTTGACATGAGTGTCGTGACGGGGGTTTTCGGGGGTGCAGATCACGAAAATGACGTCATTTTTGAAATCCAAGATGGCTGACACTAATTTTATGATATTTTGACATGGGTGTCGTGAAAGGGGTTTTCGCGGGTGCTAATCACGAAAATGACGTCATTTTTGAAATCCAAGGTGGCCGAAATTATATTTTATGATATTTTGACTTGGGTATCGTGACGGGTTTTCGGAGCGCTGATCACGAAAATGACATCAATTATAAGCTGTAGCATAGCTTCTATTTCTTTATCAAAGTCAAAAATAAAACATCAAATATAGTTTAGTCGCTAAATCGCCACCATTTTTCGCACTCCGTCAATGATGTCACAGGTAAAAAATAAATAAACTACAAAAAAGAAAATACATACTTATACAAATGTATACGTTAATTGGCAAAATAAAAAAAATACTATGTCATATATAACTAATAAAAAATTTCCTACTAACTACATACTGCGGAACTCGGTGTGCACACCTTTGCGATTTACCCCGCAGCCACGCGCAGGATTGCGTTTTTTATCTGCATTTTCATGCACATCTGCAGCCCTGCGCGTGAGCGCAGATTCAATGTATAGTACCATGCGTTTCTCCATACAAAACTTGGTACTAGCGAACATCTATCTTATATATAAAATTCTCGTGTCACAGTTTTCGTTCCTATACTCCTCCGAAACGGCTTGACCGATTCTCATGAAATTTTCTGAGCGTATTGAGTAGGTCTGAGAATCGGCCAACATCTGTTTTTCATCCCCCTAAATGTTAGGGGTAGTCCACCCCTATTTATTTTTTTATTTTTACACAACATTTTTAGTTTCTATTTTTTTACAACATACAAAAATACATACAAACCTAAATTTTCACCCTTCTACGATCAATCCTTCAAAACTGATCAATCGTCATTTAATTAGTTTTATTCCCATGGGGAATCTAAAAACGCAATCCTGCGCGTGGCTGCGGGGTAAATCGCAAAGGTGTGCACACCGAGTTCCGCAGTATGTAGTTAGTAGGAAATTTTTTATTAGTTATTTATGACATAGTATTTTTTTTATTTTGCCAATTAACGTATACATTTGTATAAGTATGTATTTTCTTTTTTGTAGTTTATTTATTTATTTTTTACCAGTGACGTCATTGAAGGAGTGCGAAAAATGGTGACGATTTAGCGACTAAACTATATTTGATGTTTTATTTTTGACTTTGATAAAGAAATAGAAGCTATGCCACAGCTTATAATTGACGTCATTTTCGTGATCAGCGCCCCGAAAACCCGTCACGATACCCAAGTCAAAATATCATGAAATATAATTTCGGCCACCTTGGATTTCAAAAATGACGTCATTTTCGTGATTAGCACCCGCGAAAACCCCTTTCACGACACCCATGTCAAAATATCATAAAATTGGTGTCAGCCATCTTGGATTTCAAAAATGACGTCATTTTCGTGATCTGCACCCCCGAAAACCCCCGTCACGACACCCATGTCAAAATATCATAAAATTGGTGTCAACCATCTTGGATTTCAAAAATGACGTCATTTTCGTGATCTGCACCCCCGAAAACCCCCGTCACGACACCCATGTCAAAATATCATAAAATTGGTGTCGGCCATCTTGGATTTCCAAAATGACGTCATTTTCGTGATTAGCACCCACAAAAACCCCTTTCACGACACCCATGTCAAAATATCATAAAATTGGTGTCGGCCATCTTGGATTTCCAAAATGACGTCATTTTCGTGATTAGCACCCACAAAAACCCCTTTCACGACACCCATGTCAAAATATCATAAAATTGGTGTCGGCCATCTTGGATTTCAAAAATTACGTCATATTCGTGATCTGCACTCCCGAAAACCCCTATCACGACACCCATGTCGAAATACCCAAAAATTCATCAAAATACCAAATTTTAGGCGAAGTTATCCGCAAACAAACATAAAAATAAAAACTTTTTACAAAAAAACAACCGACTTCAAAAACCACTACAAAGTGAAAAATAACTAATTTCGGAAGTTAATAATATAATTTCACAGTCTTGCCTGGTCCCAAAAAAAAAACATGATTTTTTTTTTTTTAATGTGTCATATCTGCAGAAATTTATTTGACCCTGATTACGTTTTCCCTTAAAATAATAAATAATGATAAACTTTACTATATTATTTTTCTATCCCTTTGTCCATCTGACTTAGCTAACTTTCAATCTACAAAACTAACTTCCAACCCTGAAGTTACAGTCATAACATATTATAATAATAATAATATTTATTTGCGAAAAACATGGTATACAAAGCTGTTAAAATATGAAATGCGCTCATGTTTTGCTTAAAATTAAGCATGCAAAATTATGATTAAATATTACAGTTTATGGTCCAAAAATTCATTAACAGTATAAAAAACATTTTCATTTAGCCAGTTATACAATTTAATTTTAAATAGTCTGCCATTTAGTTCCTTTAGTGCAATTGGTAATTTGTTAAATATACGTACACACATAGCCACACAGTTTTTAATGTATTTAGCACTTATAGGCAGATCATCTAGAACCAGTCTATGTAGGTCACGCCGACTTCGTGAACATACTTCTTCCGCTGTTTTGAACAGTTCTTTATATTTCTGTACAAACATACATACTTCATACACATATCATACACATATTTAGTTATAAAGGTCTAATCAATACACATTAAATAAGCCCAAACACGTGACAGTTGCTTCCGATGTGGATTCCCTTGATATTCTGTCATCTCCATCATCAGGTCAGGCCCAAATCTTCACGGTTTTATAGTATCATCCGATATAAACACGAGTATCAAGTTGTCACCCGAAGCGTGCCTACAATTTTCGATAATTGGCCTAAATTTCTCAGAATTTCCATTATCGACACTGACGTGGTAACAATGGGATTACATAGGCAGCATATCCCTTCATATAAAAAAAGAATGGTCTAAATAGGTTCATTAACCATAAAGTTATCAGCGACAATAAATCGAACTGAGAACCACCTTTTTCTGAAGTCGGTTAAAAAATAAACACCGCAGAATTTTTATTATGAAGTATCGTCAACATTTGTTTGAGTACATAATAACCAAAAGTATTTGGGCGCACCAATAAACAAAAATAAAAGTGCCATGTCTGTTACTTCTGTGGTCTATGAATTTAACTTGTATTTGTAAGTACTTCGTCCGCCAGACGGCGCTAGTAATATTTTGCGAAGTATTGTAGAGGTGGGGCGCGGTGAAGAGGGAGCAAATGCTCGAGGTCATTTGGTGAGGGTACGACCTTAAATAGACGAAGGCATATTTAGCGTCGACTATCAATATGTTGGGACGAGAGTGATGCCCAAGATGCATTATTTTTATACGCTTACTCTATTATCAAGGAACAGAAAGGCCTAAATCAATGACTTTCAAGACATTCAAGTTGATTTAGTAGGCCAGAACATCGGCTGCCGGCAGAAGTTACCACCCAGCAGACAAAGTCTAGCCGCCAAGTGATTCGTCGTGTTATAATGTCTGGCAAAGCCATACGGCGGACGGGTTTGAGCAGTTGTGTTGCGGGGTATGATGCGCCAAATGTTGTTGCATCGGGAGTTTAGTCGTGGAGAGTCTCCGGATCAATCTCCATCTGGCGCAGCATCGTTGGTCGTGTTTTTGCGTTTAACATTGCATCACCTCGCTCAACTGCTATCTTTCTTCCTATTCACTCAGTTTTTTTTTTTTTTGAGTGAATAGGTTCTTAACAAATTTGTGCGCTTTGCCATCAACGATTTCGTCACTGCTTACCGTTAGGCGGGATTGCGATCAAGCAATAGATTATAATTATAAAAAGAAATAAGCAGCACTTTTGTACTCAAACTTAATTTTGTCGTATCTTTATGTATTTTATTGTGTTTACATAAATAATAAAATAAATAAATACATTGAAAATTCTGTTCATCTAACTCAACGTATGAAGTCAAATCACACCTACCTACAACAATTTATTTATGTGTCGACGTACAGTTGCATCGCACGTGTGTCAGTCCATACAAACCGGACGCGGGACGACCAAACGACTCGTCCAAAACTTTCTCGTCCTGCGGCCATCGCGAACCTCAGTTAATTTTGTCATAGACAAAGTTCGGCCACGTTGTGAGACTGACTAGCAATATAAAATAAACTGTTTAATTCGTGGATAGATCTGTTTGATTCTAGTGATCATACTTAATATTATGTGAAAGTTATTGTGGGTGGATGGATGAATGGATGCTTCTTACTCTGTAACGAGATAGCTACTGAACTGATTTGAATGAAATTTGGCACATTTGTGTGCTAAATTCTCAACCGATATTTCCACGAAATGGAAATTTATGCGGATGAAACCGCGGGGCGCTGCTAGTTATTTTATAATTCAAATATTTAAACGAAACTAATTACTATATACAAGTATTTCTATTGTTATTTTTTCTGCATTTACACAACTGTAAGCGATCTCATGTATGTAGATATAATTATGTGGGAGTCATTAGCTACAACCGATACGAACTGCTACGAGCTACGCGCCCTCGTAGCTTATAAAGTTATCTCCCAGCAATGACGCCATAAATTAATAATATTATGCTACAGTAAAATTAGAGTAGTACATAAGTTTCTTACGCGCTCCTGTTAATGTTATTTGAAAATTAATTAATGTGGTCTCAACTAAATGAAGATAAAAATGAGAAGGGTCAAAATGAACTTGCGAGTCCAAATGAAGTAGTATCCCCCACAAATATCGAGTGCAGTATATAAACGGTAAACTTCCCCGACTCTACACATATCTCTAACACAAAATATTATCCAACAAGTGCCATAAACAAAACTCATAAAAAGTTGTTCTGTGCGACAGGACAGGACACAGTCACTGGCCTACATGTGTTCCAAAGAGTGATGTCACTTATTTGCGCCACATTCCGAAACGCGGACAAAGCGATCGCCAGGTTGGTGCACAATACATAGCTAGTGAAGTGCGAGACGAAACAAAAGCGCGTAGAAGAGATTGCGCGATATAAAACGTACAGACAGGTTTGTCGCTCGCGTTGGCACGGTAATTAACTGTGGCGATAAATCGCACCGTGTATTGTGTGCCCAGAAAGCGTGCGCGACGCGAGCGGCCCGACCGATGCGATCCGACCGACGCGACGATCGCGCTAACTTGCACGTTAGATTTACTATTATTGTATTCAAACAGAGCTATATCCGTTACGGTTACGGTACTCTTTTAACAAGTGTGTTTCAGTTGTGAATAAAAATGTACGCTTTTATATTTTTTGCTTTTTATGTTTCCTGCAGATTTTGTTGATTTTCAAAAAGTCTGCTGTAGTTGTGTTAAGTTTATCAAGCGCGACCTTACCCTAGTGTTTGTAATGTTTTGTTTTATACTGAACCTTCGAGAAGAGATAATGTCTTAAAATACCAATAGTTGTAGCTAATTCCGTAAAAACCTGATCAGCCGTTTTCAACCTTACAGCGATTGTCGACAGACGGACGGGCTGGACAGAAGGCAGACCGGGCGACCGTATTCCCGGATTATCTGGAGACACGTACGTGAGCCACACGTACAGATCACGTGCCTTGATTAATGTTTTCGGATGTAATTTGGTTAACACTACATTCAAATCGCATAAATGTACCGTAAGGGTTTTAGCACCGTACGCAACACACACACGTAACGACAGGTTATTATTACAGAAGACCGAAGACCCTCCCCATGACCTGTATCTCCGCTTAGCATTTATGGACGAGGAAGTCTTTGATTCGATCTACACATGAGCTGTACTGCAGCGTCTGTACCAAAACTCCACTATGTCAGTCCGGCTCTAGGATCAGACCTCAACATTTATCTATCTGCAGCAAGGTGTGAGACGGAAACGTTATAACTTACTTTCGGTTTGCCGACGAAATCATAGTCATACCTGGAAATATGGAGGACCTCAGTATTCTCGTAGAGCCTTCGAAATAGTGACTAATATAGTGAACATGTCTAATGCCCATGTAACACCCACTCACGGAGAGTATCAACACTCACACTGTTCATATTAACGGCATATTTATAATTTTAGAATAATTGTATTGTATTCCAAATCTTATTCAATTTGGATTTACACAAAAAAAGTCAACTGAAGATGCTGTAATAGCATTCACTTCTTTAGGAACCGAACAACTTGATAAAGGAAAGAAATGTATGGCTGCCTTTCTAGATCTAAAAAAGCCTTAGACACCGTCTCTACTTCCATTATTCTGCACAAGCTCGGAGCTGTTGGAATTGGTGAATTACTACTTGCACTTTTTAAGGATTATCTTTCTGGTAGAAGGCAAAAAGTGAAACTCAATCAAACTTTCAATGAGGATGCGGGTGTATCATACGGCGTAGCTCAAGGAATTGTCTTAGGACCTGAGCTTTTTTTTAATTTATATTAATGATATCTGCAACATGAGGATCAATAATACTAAAGTATTCTCATACGCCAATGATACAGCTATCGTCTTCTTAGGTAAAACATGGGATGAAGTTAAAAACACATTGGAAGGTCTAGCTCTTGTGGCAACCTGGTTAAAAAAATCTTGTTCACTCTGAACACGAGCAAAACCGACTTCATTTGTTTTAAAATTTATAATTAATTTCTACCAGAAAAACAATTTAATTTAAGAATCCATATATGTGACACTACCACAGATAGAACTTGCAGCAATTGCCTTATTATCTAATAAGTTAACCAAATAAACTATCTAGGGGTGATTATTAACCAGCATCTTTCCTGGGATCCTCAACTAGAACAAGTCTTAAACAGAATACAGAAACTCATCTGGCTATTCAAAGAACTGAATTATATTGTACGAAGAAGAATAAATAAAAATAATGACAATCAAAGAAATTTATTAAATGAAATTTATGTGTCTTTGGTCCAGTCTGTTTTGGTATATTGCTTGACAGTATGGGGTGGAGTGACGAAATCTAGATTTATAGAGTTAGAAGGTGCTTAGAGAGCGCTAATTAAAGACTCCTCAACATGCAATGTAAGCCAAGTTGTATTTTTTTTATAAGAATTTTTTTTGTAGGTATTTGATTTACGGCTATTTTTTTTAAGAAAACTGATTCAAATATATAGTACAGTAGTTCTGTATTCTCATCATATCGCAGGTATAACTTCTATTGAACATTATTGGCTCTAGCAATGAACTATCAAAAGCGCCACAATGTGTTCTGTATAACGCAGCTTACAGCTAAGCACACGTGTAAATCTTAATATCCAAATGTGCAATAACATAATAGTTTATATTGTACAAACACAGTTCGCCGCAATCATATCTACCAACATGCGGTCAGACGCAGACGTATGTATAGGTAATTCACTGGATGAACAAACAAACAGATAACGCACACGAAGCGACGGCGAGAGAGTGCTCCGCACACTGACTGTATGCCAAACTGTCAGACAGTCGTCTAAGGGCCGGCGCTCACTGACGGCGTGGCACGGCATGGTACGGCAGGTTGTGCAGTGGCATCCCGCGGCGTGCTGTGGCATCCCACGGCATTCCGTGGCATCCTGCTGAAAGCCCAGCTACTCTGGCATCCATCAGTTTTGCTCCGCGCGTATTCGAAGTTGGTTATAAGTTGATTGTATCGCATAGAGAACATTTGTTGTGTCGTTATGGTTGACTGGGGTTTAGTATGAATAGCATTTCTAGCTGAAGATGAAGAAAGACAAATAAGAACTGCTAATTTGACGAAAAGACAATTCTGGGTGGTGTATAATTTATGGAGAACAGACACAGACCGGACTGCGCCCCACCGAAATGCTGCACAAGTTTCAACCTTATTTTAGCTAGCTAGCAATCATAATTCCTCGACCCCAAAGTGACCCATATGCCTCACGGGATGCAGTGCCGCGCCGCGGCATCCCGTGGAATGAAAAAGCAAGACACGTCATGCCGCCGCATTCTGCGCCGTGTCGCGTCATGCCGCAGCATCCTGCGGTACGTCGCGGCATCGTGGTATCAAAATAAAGTAACATAAATTCTAAACTCATTGAAATAAGATTCAAAATAACTTAATTAGTTTTAAAATACTTTGCCATGACACACCGTGCCATGCCGGCAGTGGGCGCGGGCCCTAAGACGCGCCGAGCTCACCACCTGTCTGGTGATCTATGGATTAAGTATCGAGACGCAGCCTTGACCAGATCTACAAAGACAATTGGTACTCTAGCCTTGAAGACACTTAGATCCGTACTACAGAACGTCACTCAAGCATTGATCTCTGCTTAAAAATGACTTAAAACTAGTTTCAACCAATCAAATCGCTTCAAACGAGACTTAAGTAGAGCTTGAGTTTTGAGTGACGTTTTGTAATACGCACCTTAAATTGTAATAAGACGGGATAGCTGTTTCAGGCATATTGCTCCAGTACTTCGATGTACGTGGTTTAAAGAGGAAGCGGTGTATAATTATGCTCAATCCTTCTCTGTAAGAGGGGAGACCTGTGCCCAGCAGTGGGACTATAAAAAGCTTGATAATGAATCGA
Source organism: Sesamia nonagrioides (assembly GCA_017933935.1). Taxonomy (NCBI): domain Eukaryota; kingdom Metazoa; phylum Arthropoda; class Insecta; order Lepidoptera; family Noctuidae; genus Sesamia; species Sesamia nonagrioides. Next base: position 25,777 of record JADWQK010001823.1, read on the forward strand.
ATTCGTCCGGATCGTAACGGTGATAACAACGCAACGGTGGCCGCCTTACGATGATGGAGTGGTGATGGCGAAATTAAGCCATGTAATTCCTGCGCAAACTATCCAAAATTCATTCTACTGAATACCGAAATTTTGGTTACTCCTACACCTGGGTTCCATGCTTTGGAAACTGTTTTTTAGCAAATCTGCTTCATCAATTAGCATCTTTGCTCGACTTCCCACCGAGTGCAGAGTTGCCAGGTGGCATTTTGCATCATCAGTCCAGATGCGGCTGCAGTACTCCACACATTAACAGGCCTGCGTTGTATAACATTAGAAGCTGTCCCGCTGTGTAGTACCGACGGACAAGTGCAAAAACGCCAAGTTTCCAGTTAGTCATCTTGGTTTTGGACTCAATGTAGTAAACTCAAGTACTGCGGATTATAGGAGTAAAGCGCTCTTCTAGTACGCACTGTAGCTTCCGTCGCCTCCATGCCGCGTGTGTACTAAATACAAGCTGCAACGGAAGGTACAGAATGCCTGAAGGAATGATAATAGAAGGAATAATTGGTGCCTCCTTATATTTGTAATCCCTCGAGGATTGGATTGCAGGTTTGCATTGGAGGTGGAATTGCAGTCAAGCACTAGTTTATAATTATTAAAAATAATATAATAAATAAACGTGATAAAATAATATGAATAATTTAAACATACTATTTTATGATTGAAGTAATTCAAAATTTATCACAATTCATGACTTACGTAGATAAAAATGCTAAACCACACGAAAAGAAACGTGATCAGTAACGCCATCTATAGTATTTCCCGCAGACTAACGTGTGCGCGTAAGGTTTCTTCTGTCCCCATTTTATAACAAACATTTGGTAACGCCAACTAAAGAACACTCTTAAAACGAATAGGAAAATAATATCGAACCTTAGAGCAACGTAAAATTTCCGATGGTATCCAGTTGGACGGTTGCCAGGCAACCCGGGTGTTGGGAAAAACCTCGCATTTACCTACATGATTTATGGATCTTCATCCACTTTGGTTCTTGCTTAACTAGCTAAGGAAATGCAGATCGCAGCTCATTCAACGTAATGCCGTTCGAATGGAAATCGGTGACACGACACCGTGACACCGCGGCACTGCTAATACAGACGAACCTAACGGCATCGATCAGAACCAGAATGTTGTCAACTGAAAATTTTATTAGTTTTATAAATAAAGATTCTTTTTTTATGGAACTAATAAGAAAACAACTAAGTACCTCATAAAAATCAGTTTTGAAAATTTATAAAAGTCAATAGGTACGTTCCCATCGATATTTATTTGAAGCAGCCACATTGAAAACATTTTAATATTTCAGTCGAAACGTAAAACAAACTGTTGAAACTTGTTTGCAGATCTGTCGCGGCGAACGCGACGTGTAGCCGCTCCGGGAGAGTAATGGCGCTCGCTCAGATAAAGCCGGCATTAAGAGAATAGTCTAAGGAATTTATAATGCTTTAGCCCCAAAATAAAAACATAACCCCGGGGACGGCGGCCGCATAATTAAGCAGTTAGTCCGTACTCGCGGATTAACAGTTCACAAATTTGTCTATACACTCACTATCAACCCTATAAGAAGGACCTAAGAACTATTATATCTCGATAGTGTTTACTAGTAAAGTTGTGTGACTAGTGTGTTGAGCTGGTGTCCGTCCAGCGCTTAGCATCGTGCTGTACCATACCGCAGAGTGCCGCACGTCGATAAATTCAGCGCCGTTTGCACAGCAATTAAGTTGTCAGTACATATTCGCACGGTACTATGTCACCGACGACCTACTGAGTAGACAATTATTTCAACCCCTTTGTTGGAACGAATGTCTTGTATGTTCCGTGAGTTCACTTCTTGAAACTGACTTAAGGCGATTCTGACTCTATTAATAGAAATTAATGTATTCGTGTCTGTTCAGTAAGTTACTCGTTTCCTTTCAAAGTTTCAGTTGCCACCGACATGTACCTACAATGTTCAGTAGCAACTATAAACATCCATCGTCGTCATCATCATCATTAGCCTCTACTCGTCCACTGCTGGACATGGGCCTCCTTCATGGCACGCCAACAAGCTCGATCCTGAGCAGTTCTCCGCCAGTCACTACCAGCCACCTTTTTGATGTCGTCGCTCCATCTCGCCCAAGGGCGTCCTACGCTACGTTTGCCGCGACACGGTCTCCACTCGAGGACTCGTTTACCCCAATGGTTGTCACATACTGTGGACTATAAACATATATTATGAGATATTCGAAAAAGGAACCTATGAAGACAGTGATTATATTCTAGATAATGGTTTTAATTCTGGATAGTTGGTGTCCTGTGATATGTAGATAATATCACAGGACACCAACTAATCGCTGCCGTTTACCACTATTCGGCATCGCTCGACAGTACTCGGCATCTCTCGGTACTGCTCGATACTGCCCAGCACTGTGCGACACTGCTCGGCACTGCGCGACTCCGCTCGGCACTGCGCGACACTGCTCGGCACTGCGCGACTCCGCTCGGCACTGCGCGACACCGCTCGGCACTGCTCGCCACAACTTCGCATCTTCGCATTCTGCTCGCCGCATTCCCGCTACGACAGATAAATTCTACCACCCGCACTAACTGTGAGCACTACGATACTTATTGTAATAATATTATTGCTAAATATCTTCCAGTTTCAGCTTCACTGGTGTTTTGCCAAAAGTTGTAATCACTTTTAAGCGGATAACATGTGTACTTTGTATTCCGAGTTAAAAGTGAAAGATAAAACATTTTTTTCGTGTCCATATTTTTCTCCTAGCGGATATTCCTCGATACATGAAATAGAAAATGAAAAGAAACCAGAAAATAGAGCCGACCTTTTTACTCAAACTCACTTACAGAACGAACTGTCCCGACATAGCTACAAGACTTATCGATAATGATATTCTTAAAAACTTTCAATTACTCGTACCACACACTACACAAGGTATAAACGCACATTAATCTGACTTTATCTCATCTCGTTGTGCACCAAAACTCTCGGCGAGGATGTACTAACTATGTATAAACTAGCTTTTTGTGCGCTTCATTCTCATGTCGAGTTTTAAACCCAACACCCAAGTCAGTTGCACAACTAGCTTACTCACAACACGACTTACATATATGTACTCGTATGTGCGTAAAGTTTGGAAGTACACCTAACGTGTGCACAAGAAATGACGTCACAAATGTCACACAAAAAGAAAGCGCTCTAGTTGGTGAGTTGAGTCGTTTTTGTGTAGCACTTTGAGTAACTAATCGGTGAGGTAAAAAGTTGAGTTGGCAGCAGTTGCCAGCAGTCGGCTGGCTAGGTGCCAACCGCGGCCTTCGGCTGTCGACGTCGGTGTCGGGCTCCGCACTCGGTACATCGAGATACATTTTACTAGCGATCTACCGGAACAGTTCGAATCAGAGCGACGCAGTTAGTGCGTTAACGGCTGCTTGTTTAGAAAGCTATCCTCATTACATTGTGTGGACACCGGTGAACTGTCCTACTCTCACCGCGCTGTGGTACATATGTCGACACTAATGGTACCTTTTCGAAAAATTAAAACCTATGACACGTATATAATGGTTACATATCATTATTTTATTGCTTCTCGAGACTATTAATAACCTTTGATGTCAATCGAAACCCCAAACAACAGAGTTGTTTGATATGTATTACGACAAACTTCCATGCAGTACGTTTGTGAACAACAACAGCACTTGTTAACTAAACATGTCTTGTAATAATCACGAATTAGCCATTACTGCACAAAAGTTTGGAGACAGCAGTGTTGCCAGTTAGCAGTCATGTTATGTTATTAATTGAACGAGTAGTTTATAACTAGCAACACACTGTAGTGGGCAAGGTTTTCAAAAGTTTGCAACAGAAGTACTTATGTTCAATTTGTTTGCATTTCAATATAGAAGTGGTTGTCTCGTATTCGTTAGTGTGTTCTTTATAAGATGATTGTTTTATCGTGATAGCATGCTTTTGTTGATACCTACATAGATCTGTAAAACAAACGATAATCATATAAAGATAAAATAATAATAAGAAGAGGGCTACCAGATAGCTGGGGGAAGTTTTAACATAGTAAGGAGTAGATATATATAATAGAAAATAGATCATTAGTATTACTTACCTAACCTAGTTTAGTCCTGACCAACCCAATGTTGTGTGTTCACACCTTGTCCTTGTTGTATGGATGTACATAGTTTCGGACAAGTCTATTGAGAAATTTTTGGGTAGAATAATATGAAATGCTACTCATACAGCAATTATCATACTTCCACTAGTTTTCATTGATCCCAAAGCAGCATCACGCCAGTGCACATAACTAGTTGCAAGTTTGAGCGATACCCCTGGTCATGAGGAGCTGAAGAGACGGAGGGAGTTCAGTAATCTTAGTTGTTCAATTTAACACAAGTTTGATCCGCGGCTTGTCACGCCTCACACAGCCTCGCCCCTCGCTCCTTGTTTCTCGCACCTCGCGCCTCGTACCTCGCGCCTCCTGCCTCGTATCTCGCACCTCGCATCTCGCGCCTCGCGTCTCCTATCTCGCAACTTGCGCCTCGTGCCTCGCGTCTCACGCGGAGCCTGTTGAATGCTACTTTGTGGAAGGTCGAAGACGTCACTGAAATAGAACTGATTTCTATACCTATATGTCACGCCGCAGTCGCCACACAGGGGTGAATTGAGAACATAGATGTTGTAACTAATTGTACAATTTGTAGATTTTCATTCGGTCATATCGTAAGTGTCTACTAAGTTGTTTTCTTTATTGTCGCTACATCTCTAAAGTTCTTGTTAAAGTGGCAGTTTATAAAACGTGTTTTACAATAACGCAGAGAGCCATATTCGTCGGTATCTGACAATGGCCGACACTGCCCGACAGTACTAAGTTTTAATCAAGAACATTAATAAATGAGCTAAACTTTCAAACGCGTGTAATTGAAACGGTGATCACCCGTGGAATTACGTGACATAATATATTATACTTTCAACTTTTAGCAGGCAAAATACGCGACGTATATATTTTTACAATAAATTTTTCTATCATTTGTACGAACCGGAACCAGTGCGTCTGGCTCTGAATAGTTCAGTTCGTCCACTGGCTCGACAAATATACCAGTATTTACAGTGCAATAGAAATATCCAACCATTTGCTGATTAAACTGAAATCACGCGCTATTTAGAACTTCAACGAAATGATACGAACCATTAGTTAGCGAATAATTATGTGTAGTTACAATTAATTGCTGCGGACGCCGTTAGTTGTAAACATTTGTACAATGAACCGCTCGGGCGGTGTCCGGAAATAAAGTGCTATCAACTGGTTTAGTTATAACTAACTAGCTTTCCGCCCGCGGCTTCGCCCGCGTGGAGTTCGGTTATATCGCGCTTTTTAGATTTCCCTCGAGAACATCAAATTTTTCCGGGATAAAAGGTAGCCTATGTTCTTTCGCAGGGTCTATAGATTGTCTGTGCCAAATTTCATTAAAATCGGTAGAGAGGTTTAAGCGGGAAAGCGTAACAGACAGACAGACAGACAGACAGACAGATAGACAGACAGACAGACAGAGTTACTTTCGCATTTATAATATTAGTATGGTTAACAGGCTTACTAGTGGAGCAAGTCACTTGATGAGGTAAGAGTTCATCTGCGGGTCCCGCGAGAGGTGACTAAATGTATGATAGCAAGCGTCCTCTTTCAGCCGATGATTGACCTGGCTTTCCACACACATTGCCACAGCGGCCAGTCTTGCGCTGACGTGACCACACCTACATTGTTACTAGTTATAGCGATGTACATCAATAGAATTCTGAGACAAAGTCTACACGAGTGTCTAAATATCAGCCTTAAAATATCTATAATTTATTTTATCTGCAGTGTAATGCGAGTATATTCGAGAAGGCGTCTTCCTGTGAAGTCTCTGTGTACCTAATTAGCTATAGCTATATTTAAAATGTGCAAAAATTTCAATCGCCCAACTGCTAGGGAAGCGATGCCATAAAGTTGCTTAATCTCTTAATCTGGTCGAATATGCGAGCTAAGTTTGATCGTAACGAGTGCCGCTCGCTCCTCTACATCTACAAACAACTAAGTATAGATAATAAGGTTTCTTTATCCTCTCTGTTTACCAAGTAACCGTTGAGCGTGTGATCCTAGTCCGAATCCGGGATTATACTATTTTCATGTCAGTACCCGTATTTAGGACACCGATGCTTCGAGCTTTTCCTATTACTAGCGTGCTTGCAAGAGGTTATTTTGAAGTCACCTTAATTATAACTGAGAAATTAGTTTATTTCTATCTATTTTTTTAAAATAATTGCTTTGGTTTTGACGTACATTCGGGGATGGCAGATACATGTATTTAACCAGAACGTATTACATACATAAATATTACTAGGGTATTAGGTCAGTGCTTCAGACGGGCCAACTACACATAACGACCTGATATCTTGCGGTGCCTGCTGCTCTGATACGTGAGCTATTTATCGATATCTACTCGTCACAAACGCACGGACTGCTAATTAAGATAGTGTAATCGAGCACTGTTATACAAAATATATACTTACTATAGTTATACTTCTATAAAAAATAATAAACGAACACACTTTTCGCATTTGTCTCTTGTTCTTGCTGCAAAGCTTTCGGCCTTGTGCCTTACGACCTGTCTACTACTCTATGGAGGTGCTTAAGTTTTGGTATAACAACTAATGTTAAGTTGGCGGGTGTCCGGTCCATATCTGTTAAGCTGCGGGGTGAGGCAGGAAGGCTCATATCACCCAAGCTTTTCAACCTTTAGGTTAACTAGCTGATCTGGGAGCTTAGCAATACCAATGTCGGTTGCTTCATCGATGAGCACTGTTCTAATAATATCAGCTTCGTAGATTATATGGTGTTGCTGAGCCCATCTATTGGCGCAATCCGAAGGTTTCTTCGTTTTGTGAGCAGTATGCGGTGGCCCACAATTTCAGGTACAAGCTATCAAGAGTGAACTCCTAGATTTCAAAGTGGGGAATAAATGACTCGGTCCCGCCTTAGGAGACGCTCCGCTTGCCAGAGTGACAAGTTTTTGAGTACCTGGAACATTGGGTCATGGATAGTCTATTTGATGATTTAGACTTGGAGAAGCAACGCAGGGCATTAGAAGTTAGGTGTAATATGTTAGCCCATAAGTTAGTACCTTGTACGAAAGAGGTAAACATTACACTTTATAGAGCGTATTGACTTTGTCCTCTGGTTCGGTTATACAAAAAGCTCGTATAATGCTCTGCGTATTCAATTTAATAACGCCTTCAGGGTTATGTTGCGGCTACCGCGATTTTGCAGCGCGTTGGGAATGTTCCCGGATGTTGTGCGCCTGATTGTTATGCACTGATCCATTCACGCATAGCATCCTTGATGCGGGAGTACGCGATAGCTTCAACAGCCTCGTTTCTGTGATAGCAGGCAATATGGACAGCCCAGTAGTGTGTGCGGTGGCCTAGTAGAGCAGCGGTGGCCTAGTGGTATCGGCCGCGACTAACAAGTTATAGGTCGTAGGGTCGAAACCCATCCGGTGCTTTACTTTGTGTAAATTATTTCATCACCACTGCTCTCAAAACGGTGAAGGTAAACATCATGAGGAAACCGGCGTGTCTTAGAAGCAAATACTTCGAAGACATGTCACATCTACCAACTTGGACTGGGCCTGCGTGGTACATTACAGCACACTCCCTCTCATCGAGCGTCCCGGTTACGTCAATTGAGTAATGTAATTTTATTTTAAATTTGTTTAGTCTTGTATTCTAATTTAATTTTAATATTTACGTTTATTGTAATTTTAACTTTTATATACAGTATGTTAAATAACAGAGGGCGTTCCCTTAAACTCGTTAATATATACAATAATAATACATTATAATAATATATACATTAATAGATTAAAATAAAAATATCAGCATAGAAAAATAAGCATAAAAAATCCGAATAAAAAAAATTCTAATTGGAAATAAATTTGAAACCTCCTGTTTTAAATCAAAATAGTAGTCGTCATGTATAAATAAATTGCGACGTTGCCGTCTTTCATGTTCGCGTGTACAGTGTGTTTCTTTTACATGTCAATTTAAAATTTTTATTGAATATTTTCTTATTGGAAAATTTTTTAAAACATTTTGTTTTCGAATGGAAATATTTTTTTAGCATGTATGTATGCTATACTATTTCGGGTTAACGGGAACGCCCTCTGTTAGTTAACATACTGTATATGTTACTTTTATTTTAGGTGATTCTGATATTACTTTTTTAAATTATAATCTGTATTCCAATAGTATTTAATGTTTTATTGTTAATCTTATTTCTGATATATATTTATGTAAGTTTTATTTCGATTTTAATTTTGGATGCATATATTTATGTAATTTTGTTGCTAATGCCGTAAACAGGTAAACATATTGATATTACAGAACTTCACATTTCGACACACTCGTCAACTATTCAACGTATTATGATGGCCACGATTTAAATAATATGAAGTGATTATCAAGCGCTTGATTAACCGCTGCCGGGTGAAGTGGCCACTGTGACGTCACAGCCCGAGGGTCTGTAGGATCGTCATCAACATTTATAGGAACGTAATCTGTTGGAAGCCGCCGAATGGAGGCGTGGGGTATTGTTTAAAATGTTACAATAAATTCCTGCCCAGTGTATTGTAAATAAATGAAACGAAATTTATTATTAAACGCACACTATGTAGCCAAGCATGTTACATGTTAGGACATTATATCGCTGACAAAAACATTTGGCTCAACGCTGGTCCTGCCTCACAGGGGCGCATACACTAATTAATTAGTATTCGGAAATATGATGGTGGCTGCTTACCATTGCTACAACTATATTTGTATTAATTACCATGTACTTGCTGGTAAGCGGCCATTCACTGGATATGTCTTTCATTGATTGAACATGCTGTGTCAGTTGAGAGTATCATTCAAATACCCCGTTCGTGGTGGCGTGTGTGTTGGATCATTAGGTTTCCTTCAAAATGATTGTACTAAATGGTGCTAATCATGTTCGTGAACGGCCGCAGTCATTCGGGGCTGGTCATCTCCTAGTACGCCGCGGCTTGTTTAAATTTTTAAATTGCTTTTATGTTTTTTTAACAGACGCTTATAACGTGCACGTCTTTTTGCGTGGTATTTCATAGACAAATTGTTGCATTTCGAACAAAAAAAATAATTCAATATCGTTCATCAACATGAATGTTTTTTTATTATCCATACTAATATTATGAATCCGAAAGTAACTGTTTTGATGAAATTTGGCACAGACAATCTTTAGACCCTGAGAAAGGACATAGGCTAACTTTTATCCCGGAAATATTTGATGTTTCCGAGGGAAATCTAAAAGGCGCGATATAAACGAACTCCACGCGGGCGAAGCCGCGGACGGAAAGCTAGTAAATTATAAACTAGCGCTTATCCGCAATCCTGCCTGATCGTAAGCAGTGAGGCAATTGTTGATGGTAAAGCGCACTAGTTTATTAAGAGCCTATTCACTATAGCGTTGAAGATACTCAAATTGTAGTCCGACAGAAACACCGCCGCTGGCAAATTGTTCCAGTCCCTCAATGTACGCGGTATAAAGGAGGAGGCGAAACGCTTCGTCCGGATCGTAGTGGTGTTTACAACGTAAGGTTGGAAACTCGCCGAAAGACGGGTCGTCCGATGGTGGAACGGAGATGGGGGAAATAAATCATGCAATTTCCTCGCACACTCCCCAAAATGCATCCTATAGAACAACGAAAGGCTGGCTACTCTATGCCTATGCTCTAGGCTTTGGAGACCGTCACGAGTTAAATCAGGGTCACCAATTAGCCTCTTCGCACACCTCTCCACTGAATCAAAAACGGCCAGGTGACATTTAGCAGCACTAGCCCAAATGTGGCTGCAGAACTTCACACACGAACGGACCTGTGCTTTGTACAACATTAGAAGCTGCCCAGGTGAAAAGTACCGCCGGACCTTTGCGATAACGCCAAGTTTCCTGACAGCCACCTTGGCCTTGGACTCAATGAACCGCCCAAAGTTTAGTTTAGGTTTTCAATATTTTTTTTTTTTTTTGTAGGTTCATGAAATTTCTTGCATGTTCTTCTCCATAGGTAATTACCCTTTTGAATGGTCGACTAGCTACATCTTACTGTTTGACCGACACTTTGACAATCCAGAAGTGCCTGTATAATCGGTTTATCCATACTAATATTATAAATGCGAAAGTAACTCTGTCTGTCTGTCTGTCTGTTACGCTCTCTCGCTTAAACCTCTCAACCGATTTTGATGAAATTTGGAATAGATAATCTTTAGACCCTGAGAAAGAACATAGGCTACCATTTATCCCGGAAAACTTTGATATTCCCGAGGAGAATCTAAAAAGCGCCATATAACCGAATTCCACGCGGGCGAAGCCGCGGGCGAAATGAGGTGATCCGACAGAGGATCAGAGTTACCGACATAGCTGAGAGGATTAGCAAGCTGAAGTGGCAATGGGCTGGTCACATATGCCGCAGGACCGACAACCGTTGGGGTAAACGAGTCCTTGAGTGGAGACCGCGTCTCGGCAAAACGTAGCGTGGAACGCCCTTGGGCGAGATGGAGCGACGACATCTAAAAGGTGGCTGGTAGTGGCTGGCGGAGAACTGCTCAGGATCGAGCTTGTTGGCGTGCCATGAAAGAGGCCTATGTCCAGCAGTGGACGAGTAAAGGCTGATGATGATGATGATGATGATGATGAAGCCGCGGGCGGAAAGCTAGTTTAAAATAAATTCTTTGAATTTAAGGATCCCTATGCCATAGGAGCCATAGGAGGCCTATGCCATGTACTATGTCGGTCGTTATCTACGTGTGATAACGTAACAGCCAAACTTATTTGTGCATTTCCAAATCGGCCTTTTGAACAAAAGTATATTTATTAGGTCCCGTTCTACTCACCACTAACAATAAAATTCCCAGAACTTCATGTGTAAGTATGTGTAATTACATTTGTGTTTGGGTTTGTGTGTGTGCAAGTGTAAGTATTACAATACAGTGACAATGATACAATTAATTCGAAGCATATTACCATAGAACATGAGTAACGTTCACAAGTTTGTCTCCGTTGATGTGTATGCGAGCGTTATCGTCAACACTGAAGAAACTAAAGCGACGTCCGCTACGGAGATCAACTTATTTCCAACTTTAGTTAGGCACCTACAAAATGTTATGGCACTATAACCAATTTGTTCTTTTATTGTAATATACTAAGGTATATACTCGTGTTTTTGGTAGCAATAGTGGCAAAAATGTGCAAGTGATAATATTACATTTAAGACAACGTAGATACTTATCGCACTAATAATACAATAGTGTATCAACTCAAAATACGTCGTACTTGACATAATACTATAAACACACGTAAAATTTAATTCCTCACACGTCGTTCGAATTCTTCGAATAGTGCAAAAAACAGATAAGAGATGGTGCTCTTGCCACTCCCCTCCCGCAACATTGCGTCATCTTTAGTTGCGACCAAAGAGTATAATAATAATAGGGTAAAAGAGAGCCCTCTCGATGGAATTTTGTGCATATCGTTTGAAAGCGCCCCCTGGTTTTCTGAACGTACATTAACGTCAATATATATATACCTACGCATACCATAGCTATACAGGTATATTCTATAGTCCTATTGATTAGAGGTTATTAATGTTACTTTCATAAAAGCTATTTTGTTTCAGCAAGTTACAGAGATTATAAATCATTGAAAAAAAAATAGCTTAACATTAATGTAATAAATATAATAGAAATAAAACCACTTAATAAAATATAATAACAAAATATTTATTTATTACTTTTAAACTTGTCTTATGTTCTTACATCCAAGAGCACAGTGATGCGGCATTTTCTCTATTTTAAAAGACACACACACCGAACACAAGCGTCTTTTCGCAATTATAAGATTGTATTTCACAATTTCTTATGGAATCACTATTCACAGCGCACAGGTACAATACTGCGAAGACTGAACTGGTTTCCGGGTAAGAATGATTATCAGGACGGAGGAGGTCCCAAGAGATCTCAACTCGACGTCAATAACACAGAAATCCTCTCGAATACCAAGAAACATGCGCAAAATGAATACGAAACAAACAAACACATGCAAGCCGTGACCACAAACCAAAGTACACTGCTTTATCGGCAGTCTAGTTAGAAAAGTTAAATTTTATTATAGCGGCACCTATCGGCATGCCATGGGTACCAATGTTTAGGTATGCTGTTCACGTTCAAAGATGTCATTAGTCACTTTGCTTCAGTTGCTGATGTTCTATCTAAGTGAACCCCCTGGTTGCGACCATCAGTGATCGGGAGAGCAGGTGCCGCTTGGCGTAATATTTTGAGTTGCAACAGTATTTTTATTTATTCATCCATTTCAGGCATTAAAGCCTATGGGCTTTAATGCCTGAAATGGATACACAATACAATATTAAAATAACACCCAGAAATACAAAGCCCATACACACACAATACAATATTAAAATAACACCCAGAAATACAAATACATATAAAACATAATCAACTACAACGTACAAATATTTAACCCAAATATATAAACTCAATCAGGTATGTAAAATTTATATTTTTATTTTGAATTACCTAACATAGTATTGTTGATTTGACCTAAACACGAGCTTGGTGTTATTTCGAGTTATTACACTATTTACTGATTTACAAGAACAATAATTAAAGTATTATTTCTACTTATGACACTATAATTGATTTGGTTAGTAGTTTTTGATATGATACAGTTTTGTTGAGTCATGAGGTTAAGTTGATTTTTGTATGGTTTATAAATGTATAATTCATAATATTTATATGTCAGTTGCAGTAATAGGTATCTATAACTCATTCGAATTTGTACAAGTGTTATGAAAAAAAATGCTTTCTTAGAAGTATTATTTTAATAATTTAGAGTTAATACACCATATTATTTATTTGAACAAAATTTTATTTCTTTGTAGGTTCAGTATACATCGTGGCCGAGTACTTGTTAATATGGCAAGAAGTATTACAAGCAGCCATCACGTTAAGAAAAATCACGGACTTGTCAGAAATTCGTCACCGTCACTATTATCATCAGTGTTACAAATACACAGAGAGAAGACAGCGACGATGATTCTGATTATAATCTGCATTTTGTTCCTGATAGCAAAGCAAAACTCCCAATCTGCTTCGAGGTCGAACAACAAAATCTCCAAGTGATTCTTCTTCAAGAAGCTCTTCATCCAGTAGCTCATCATCTAGTAGCTATTCATCTAGTAGCTCTTCATCAAACAGTTCACATGAAGGAGTTGTGGATATTTTAAATCCCGTTGCTGGAACCAGTAGCTTGACTACAGAATCAAATACTTCAACCGAAGACCAAAGCAATCATACCAGGGACAGGAAAGAACTACTTGACAAAAATATAATACCCAGAAATTACCGCCAAACGTATTATAAGGATTTGACTGATTAAAAAGGTATCACTTGTTTTTCTTTTTTCATTCATAAAAAAATTGTGATTTTCAGACTGGTTAGAATTAAGTTAAAATAATTATGAAGTATATTTTTTTAATTTGAATACTACTATGCAACTAATTTGTTTTGTTTTAATATTTGTGTATTCTTGTTTTTAAAGGTTTATTTTGATAAATGGTTAAGAATAAACTACACTTTTAAAGTTATCAGTATTAGTAACGACTTTTTTTGTTTAAGAAGACTTGTTATTTTTGTTTTAGAAGATTGTTTTAATTTTTTTTTTTTTACGAAATGTTTATTTGTCAAATCTTTTAAATATTTGTTCTTTTATCTAAATGTCTACTTCATGTGTACTCCGGTAACTGACTGATTAAATATGAGAATTTAAATTATAATCTTTAATAAAAAAAATTGCTGGTTTTATTTATTAATATGCAGTTCATATAAAACAACTTATCTAATTCAAATATATACAGGGTGGCCCATCGATTGACGTCATAAAAAAAATTTAGGTCCGGCATTTCGTGGGCTATCCGAAACACCCCCATGTATGTTCCGCGATATTTCATAGTTTTCGAGTTATGATTTTTTTTTTACTTTTCGAGGAAATTCAACCGGACAAGTATAAAAAATTGTTTCATTTTTTTTAATTAAGGCTTCTTAAGATTTTTTTTTGCAACAGAATCCTCATGTGCTGTACTTTAATACATAAAATAACTAGCTTCGTAACTTTGATGAAAGGTACGAAAATTTGGTCAGAATTAAAAAAAAATACGTTCCGTGAATTAAAACTTTAATTTTCAACTTTACATTAAAAATCTAATCAAGTGTTATTTCACTTCTTATTTACTCTCAAAAATGCGCCAGACTCTCAGCTTTCATAATCAGAAGACAGAAGTAGTACTTTAAAGCAAGTTTGGCTAAAACCGGGCTTTCTAAACATCAAGGTAGCAAAATTCATAAAATTACGTATCTGGTTACAATTGTTTTTTTTTTTTTTTGCATTAACTATTATTTCTGAGCAAATTAATGATTAAGAAAGCTGAAAACCTATCGTGTAAGTAAGATAAGGGAAAAAAAAGTAGAATTTTATGTACGAATCTTTATTTAAATTTACAATAAATTTTCAAAGTGGTCACCGCCAGCGCCAATGCACATTCTACATCTGTGTAAAAAAATGTGTTTTAATCTGCGGAACGCCTGTTTTCATTCACTACCCGTTTTGCTACTAAAATCTTCTGCCTCAGTTCTTGTTCACTGGAACACTCCCGGGCGTATGCTGTTTCCTTATAATAGCCCCAAATAAAGTAATCTATGGGGTTGAGGTCAGGTGAGCGCGGAGGCCATGGAATCGGTCCACCGCATCCATCTGTTATGGAAATTCTTCATTCAAATAATCCCGGACTTGTGTCGCGTAGTGACACGGAGCGCCATCACATTGAAATATCATAGTGCGTCTTAGTTGTAGATTTACATCTTCAAGCAAATCTTCAAAGTCATTCTCTAAGAAGTTTTTGTAAGTTGTTCTATCAAGTCTGCTCGGCAATTCTAATGGACCAATTAATTCGCCATTGAGAACACCAGACCGCACAACAGCATACGCCCGGGAGTATCCGGAAAATGACAAAATTCAAAGCAAAATTCATAAAATTACCTATCTGAATAGGTAATTTTATGAATTTTGCCACCTTGCTGTTTTGAAGACCGGTTTTAGCCAAACTTGCTTTAAAGTACTACTTCTGTCTTCTGATTATGAAAGCTGAGAGTCTGGCGCATTTTTGAGAGTAAATAAGAAGTGAAATAACACTTGATTAGATTTTTAATGTTAAGTTGAAAATTAAAGTTTTAATTCACGGAACGTATTTTTTTTAATTCTGACCAACATTTTCGTACCTTTCATAAAAGTTACGAAGCTAGTTATTTTATGTATTAAAGTACAGCACATGAGGATTCTGTTGCAAAAAAAAAATGTTAAGAAGTCTTAATTAAAAAAAAATAAAACATTTTTTATCCTTGTCCGGTTGAAATTCCTCGAAAAGTAAAAAAAAATTCATAACTCGAAAACTATGAAATATCGCGGAACATACATGGGGGTGTTTCGGATACCCCACGAAATGCCGGACCTACATTTTTTTTTATGACGTCAATCGATGGGCCACCTGTATAACTAGCGGCCGCCAGCGACTTCGTTCGCGTGGAGTTAGTAATGCTCCGCTCCTTGTGGTCGCAGCGTGATGTTATATAGCCTAAAGCCTTTCTGGATTAATGGGCTATCCAACGCAAAAAGAATTTTTCAAATCGGACCCGTAGTTCCTGAGATTAGCGCTTTCAAATAAACATACAAACAAACTCTTCAGCTTTACATTATATTAGTATAGATTACTGGCTTTCTAGTTTTCCGCGCTTTTTAGATTTCCCTCGGGAAAATCAATTTTTTCCGGGATAAAAGGTAGCCTATGTTCTTTCTCAGGGTCTAAAGATTGTCTGTGCCAAATTTCATCAAAATCGGTTGAGAGGTTTAGGCGGGATAGCGTAACAGACAGACAGACCGACAGACAGACAGACAGAGTTACATTCGCATTTATAATATTAGTATGGATAATATTCTAACACATTCAGATAATACCATCTAGTGTCAACCTAAGCAGAGTTTGATCTATGGATATTAGAAAATGAATAAACATACATTGTAAAGACATACAGCAGGAATCGATTTTCATCTATGTTGTATGTACAATCAGCTGTAGAAGTCCATTCCCACCTTAAAGACTACTGTCGCCTGCGCTAAACCGGCCACGCATACTAACGCATTATTTTTATTATCGCAGTCTTCATCTTTCTTTAAAGTAATGCAAAATTTCGTTACTTCATTTGAAGTTAAGTTAGCGGCCGCACTTAACAATGGTCTATCATAAGCGAGCGATTGTGGGTTGGATCCTTAATAATGGCAAATCTTTTTGTTGTTTCATATAATTTAAAATTACGATAACTGATTTGTATTTTAAAGTAAAAATGTTTGCAAATAGTATTTAAACGAATAGGAAAATTTACTGAATATTTATACCAAAATAGGATTTTATTATATGTTTTAGTTTACTATAGATGTAATATAATAAAAAATATATAAAAATAAAACAATAAGCATATTATAATGCAATATACACACATCAAAAGTGTCTAGGGATCAACATATATTTTTGCAATAACTTTTCTCCTGATTGATATTAATTAAAATTTTCTTTAAGGATTCATCAAATAAAGTGTTTTCGTTTGTCACAGTAACGATAAACCAAGTCACCTTTGCATTAATAAAGAAATTTGCCATTTTCCTAATAAAGGGATATTTGACATTTGAACCACTAACACAAAAGTTCGAAAAAAAGACTGAAATAACAGTTTTCTCTAAAATTTTATTGGGTAACTTAAACAATTAATAATCCGTGTTTCTACCGCGAACACTAACAACACAAGAACATCGGTTTGGCATACTCAAAATGAGTTCATCCAAATCACGCTGTGGAATGGCCGCCCATGTTCGTTGCAACAACAAAAAAAGGTCTTCTTGCGACTGGATACCCTCCATATTCGGCAGAGCTCTTCTCTGTAGCATATCCCATGCATGCTCAATCGGGTTCAAGTCTGGCGACTGAGCAGGCCAGGGCAGGACATTGATGTTAGCTGCGGCGAGAGTCTGTCTTACAACTCTTGCGGTGTGCGGTCGTGCATTATCATGCATTAACTGAAATAAGGGACCGATTTGCACTTGTAGAGGAACGATGACGTCTGATACAATCGTTTCAGCATAAATTTGAGCGTTGAGGTTGCCTCTGATCCAAATCAACTCAGTTCTTCCGCCGATCCAAATACCCGCCCATACCATGATGGTTCCACCACTATAAGGATGGACTTCCTGGCAGGATTTTAATCGCTGTTGGCGTCCAGGGGTTCTCCAGTGTCGTATACGTCTTGTATCCGGTCTCATACCAAAACGAGACTCATCAGAAAAGCACACGAAACGCCATTGTTCTTCTGCCCAATTTCTGTGTTCAAGAGCCCATTGATATCGAATCCTACGATTGTGCATTGCTATAGGTGGTACCCGTAGCGGTCTTCGGGAATGAAGGTTCACTTCATGCAAGCGGTTTCTGACTGTTTGGTCGCTAATTAAGTTCCCTGAAGAGTGATGAAGCCTCACGGCTAACATCATGGCGGTTATTGTTGGAGCTCTTCGAGTTAAGATTTGAATGTATCGGTCTTGTCTCCGTGTGGTGCAGCGATACCGTCCTCCATGGCGCTCAGCCACGGTACCAGTGCTTCGGTAACGTGTCCAAAGTCGACTGATAACACTCTGACTTGTATTCAGAGCTAAAGCCACAGTACGTTGCCGGGAACCAGCTTCTATCATTCCCACGGCTCTGAGCATTTCTTCCCTGCTTAAATGACGTCGCCGCTCCATAATAACGTTGGTTTTAATCAGTAGTAGGGAAACAGTAGCACTAATACGCTGTCAAAATCATAAATCGTAACGAATATTGTAATTTCGAAAAAGTGCATTGTCATCGCAAATTCCTGTGAGTGTTTTAACTTTTTTCGACCTACATTTGCTGAAACTTACAGTAACAAGGAATTGCCTTAATTGTTTTTAGTTCCTTACACAAAGTACTTAACCTACCATCACCTATATCCCAAAGTTCTTGCTTTTTTTCTTTGTTTTGAAAAATAATGTCAGGAATGGATAGAATTATAACCAGGGGGGCTGCTGCACGCTTGGAGCAATCTAAGCTGCAGTTAGCATTAACTGAACTTCAAAAATATAAGAGTTTGTGTGAGGAACTGAAACGGGAACAGGATGACAGTGAGAGGGAAGTACTTCAAATTTTAAACAATAATGCTAAGCTCAAGGCTGAGATGGCTGAAATGCATAATCAGCTAATCATCATCAGTGAGGAACGGGATAAGCTCCAGCGTACTGTAAACAGCTTTGACCAGTGTAGCAATGAGTTCGATATCACACTCAAATGCAACACTGAGCTAAAATGTAGGTTAAGTGATGCCCAGGACACCATCGACAGGCTGGAGGGTGCTAGCCGGAGACTCCAAGCAGCGCAGACCAATGCTTTGTTTGATGAACTGGTTGGTACCACTCCGTTGCATTCTGCCAACTCAGTCATGGGCAACATAAACTGTAATAATAACATTGAGACAATTGATCTTACTTGTGATAATAGTATAAAATCAAGCCCTCCCCCATTTGTAAATAGTAGTAAAATAAGTTAAAAAAATACATTAAAATTAATAAAATGATTAGAAAAACTCAGAAATTAATTAAAAATAACAAAAACACTTTTTCAAAAAGCTTTAATGTATTAAAAAGTTCTCAAAAATTAAAAGAAACCATTAGTGGGCATGAAATAAAATTAGATAGCATTAAAAATAATTATGAGGCTGAAATTCAACAATTACAGTCAGAGACTCTCCGCTTACAGGATTCCTTGAATAATGTTATAGCTAAATATGAGATTTCTCAAAAGGAAATGGGAGAGTATATTCTGGCAATGAATGGTCTGGTGGAACTGTGTAGTGAGAACGAGAGAATGTTAAACTCTTTAACGAACAATCTAACACCTGATTGTAATCTTGGTCCATCGGGCTGTTCACGGTCAGCTGTCTCTAATGAGTCTGCACCATCAGTGACTCATACTGTGGAGTTGTTTGACAGTCTCAGCAGTACTTCCCTCGCCACACCAAACACAGAAGAATTAATAATAACAAATAAATTGTTAAACAATAGAAATAAAATATTGATGTACTGCGATGAAATGGGTAAAAATATGGGTCATACACTACAACACCATTTAAATGACCAAGTAATTAATTATTGTATGCCTGAAGCATCTTACAGTAAAATTATAGAAAAAGTTATAAGTGGTAATTACAGTCCATCCACAACCATTGTTATTTTGATTGGGAGAAGGGGAAATGCAAACAGTGTAAAAATTAAGAAATATTTTGAAAGTCTGGCCTCCTTAAATGTAAATAAAATAGTTTTGTTTGCCTTTCCTTATGGCAATGGCCTGTCACAGACGGAAAACAAAATTAGATATAGATGTAATATGACATTACAAACTATGACATTATATAATGAAAAATTTGAATTTATTGACTCTAATGTACTTATTAGTCAAAATTATTTTATGACCAAAGATAACTATTATCTTTGTAATTTTTATAAAGGACAGGTAGCAGAATCGCTATCATACTATATATATAAGTCAGCCAAGTGTTTGGCTAACTATACTGCTTCTATTGAGCAGTTAAGTAATACACTTAGTGGTAATGAGCAGAGCTTGGAATATGTTCCAAGCTATTTAAATTACAACTTGAGACAATAGAGTCAACCTCTAGCACTATTTTAAATACCAAGTTAGACTTGTACCCATTATCAAGGGACATTGAGACAACAGAGTTAAACTCTAGCATAACCGTAAACCAAGATATAATAATATCACACCCATCAAATAATTTTCAAAATAAAATTAATAATAATAACCTTAAAATTGTTCATCAAAATATACAGGGTGTGATAAATAAACAATTGGAATTGGAGTTGTTCATGAACTGTAATTACATTGATATTGTTTGTCTTACTGAACATTGGTTAAAAGCCCATCAGTTCATGTTCAGCTTTAATAACCATCAGATTGCTAGCTCGTTCAGCAGAGTGAATATGATAAGGGTTGGCTCCCTAATAATTGTTCGTAACAATTTCAAATTTAAAGAAAGGACTGATATTGTAAGCCTCTCTGTTGAGCGGGTTATTGAAATTGCTTGCATCGAGCTTGAGCGGTTCATTGTAATAAGTGTATACAGGCCCCCATGTGCTTCCTATGATATTTTTGAGAAATATATGGAGGAAGTTTTATTAAAGACTTGTCGCAGTAACAAAACAGTTGTTGTTTGTGGAGACTTCAACATTAATGTTCTAGAGAAATCAGCTACAGTTAATAAATTTATGTCATTATTTAAGTCTTATAACTTGTACGCAAGATTCTTTGAGCCGACTAGAATAACTGCCACGAGTGCCACCTGTTTAGACAACATCTTTACTAACTCAAGACCTTCTGACCATTTAATTATAAACGAGTTAGACTCTGATCACTGTGGCCAGTTAGTTACTTTTACTCAGAAAAGTGAAGTCAGAGCTCAAAGAAAACTTGTGAGTTTTGTTCCTATAAATGAAAATCGTTTAGGACAATTTAAAAATAATTTAATTGAAAAGCTACCGGACTTGCCTTATCACGCCAATCCGGATCATGCGTATAGTGTACTATTTAACCTCATTAATTGTGAATTTATGAAAGTTTTCACAAAAAAAACATTGCCTGTTAGCGACCGTGTTATATTTAGTGACTGGGCAACCCCAGGTATTTATAAAAGCAGGGAAAAAATGTATGAATTATATCAGGAAAAAACATTTAACCATGATGAAGCTTTTCAAGATTTTGTTAAAAATTATTCAAAAACTTTTAAAAGAGCCTGTTCCTCAGCAAAAGCCATACACATTAAAAATAAAATAAAATCTTCTGGCAATAAAATCAAAACAACTTGGGGAATTATAAATTCTGAAACTGGAAGAACCAAAGTACAGAACCGCGATTTCCATCTTAAAATTAACGATGAAGATATAAAGGCGGACTTGGAGGTAGCAACTGAGTTTGAGAATTTTTTTACTAATATTCCAATAATGACAACAAAAACTTTGTCTTCTTCCTCCACTTCTGCATATGCCATACTAAAAGAATGTGTTCCAGAATGTGACAATCACTTTGAATTTACATTTGTGACTGCTAAAGACATTATAGAATCTTTTAAGGATCTTGATGTAAAAAAAACTGCCGATCATTGGGGTTTGTCAGTATACACTGTAGCTTCAATAATAGATGTTATCGCACCTTTCTTAGCAATTGTTTTTAATTCTTGTGTCACATCTGGTGTATTTCCTGATTTGATGAAACTAAGCAAAGTAATTCCACTGTTCAAATCTGGTAGTACAACTGATCCCACGAATTTTCGGCCAATATCGATATTACCAACTTTGAGCAAAATTTTTGAAAAATTAATTTTGAAACAGTTGTTGAGGCACTTTAACTTACACAATTTATTGCACGTGAAACAATTTGGTTTTACAAAGGGTCGTTCAACTACGGATGCGGGCGTGGCATTGCTAAAGAACATATTTGGGGCCTGGGAGGAATCGCAAGATGCTCTTGGTATTTTTTGTGATTTGTCCAAGGCCTTTGATTGCGTACATCATGATACTCTTATCAGGAAATTGTACCATTATGGTTTGAGGGACAGAGCTCTCGACCTTCTGACTTCTTATCTGAATAATCGAATTCAGAGGGTTGATGTTAATGGCAAGAGATCTGCAGGATCTGTGGTCACCATGGGCGTTCCGCAGGGCTCAATTCTAGGTCCATTCTTGTTTTTAATTTATATTAATGACTTACCTCATCACGTGAGGGATAATCACAACATAGTATTGTTCGCGGATGACACTTCTCTTATTTTTAAAGTCAAGCGTCAGCTAACAAACTTTGACGAAGTTAACAATGCACTCTCTAAAGTTGTCCATTGGTTTAATGTAAATAACCTCCTTTTAAATGAAAAAAACTAAAGTCATTAAATTTTCTACGCCAAATGTCAGGCAGCTAAGTACCAATGTTCAACTGAATGGAGTAGAGTTGATCCCTGTCGAGTCGACAGTTTTTCTTGGATTAACTATTGACGCCAGGTTACAATGGGGTCCTCACATTGAGAAGCTGTCGGGTAGACTCAGTTCTGCCGCCTTTGCTGTTAAGAAAATTAGACAGATAACTGATGTGGATACAGCCAGAATTGTTTATTTTAGTTATTTTCATAGTCTTATGACTTATGGGATTCTTCTCTGGGGAACTTGTGCGGACATCAATACCATCTTTGTTTTACAGAAGAGGGCTGTTCGAGCCATTTATAACCTTGGTCCTAGAGAATCTCTTAGAGAAAAGTTCAAAGAGGTGAACATTCTGACTGTAGCTTCACAATATATATTTGAAAATCTTATGTATGTTCATAAAAATATCTCGAATTTTAAGAAGATAAGCGATATTCATAATATAAATACCAGGAACAAACACAATCTTGCTTTACATCACACTCGTCTCCACAGAGTAGGCAACTCGTTCATGGGTCAATGTATACACTTTTACAACAAGCTTCCCATGGACGTTCGAAACTTACCCATTAAACGATTTAAGAACCATATAAAGGCCAAACTTTGCAAAAAGGGGTATTATAAAATCACAGATTATTTAGAAGACAAAAAAGCTTGGGATTGAGCTGCTCGCTCTGTTAAGCATTGTTAATTGTTATTAAGCAATATGCGTAATTATAAGGTAAATTATTGTAAACATTTTCATTTTTAATGTCTGGACTTGAAAAAAGACGATGATCCCTGAGTTTGTTTCGGCTATTTCTTCTCAGAGGTAGTCAGTTAGGAAATGCCGGCTTCATCTAGTTAAAAAAATAAAATAAAAAATAAACATGACGTGTAAAAGTGATCAGTGATCCTACTTGCTTAATAAACGATTTCATTTCATTTCATTTCATTTCATTTCACACCGTCACTGGCAAATTGTTCCAGTCCCTCGATGTACGCGGTATAAAAGAGGAAGCGAAACGCTTCGTCCGGGTCGCAGTGGTATCAACAACGTAAGGGTGGAAACTCGCCGTACGACGGGTCGTCCGATGGTGGAACGGTGATGGGGGAATTAAATCATGCAATTCCCTTGCACACTCACCAGAATGCAACCTATAGAAGACCGAAAGGCTGGCTACTCTACGCCTGTGCTCCAGGCTTTGAAGACCGTTTCGAGTTAAGTCTGGGTCACCAATCAGCCTCTTCGCACGCCTCTCCACTGAATCCAAAGTATCCAGGTGTCATTTCGCAGCACCAGCCCAAATGTGGCTGCAGTACTCCACACACGAGCGGACCTGTGCTTTGTACAACATTAGAAGCTGCCCCGGTGTGAAGTACCGCCGGATCTTTGCGATAACGCCAAGTTTTCTAGCAGCCACCCTGGCCTTGGACTCAATGAACCGCCCAAAGTTAAGGTTCGAGGAAATCTCTACTCCCAAAAGCTGAAGGCGGTTGGTGCACTCCAAGGATACATTCTGAAAAGTAGGAGCCAAGGTGAACGGGCTCCTTTTGGCGGTGAAAAGACACGCCTGTGTTTTGGCGGCATTGAATGCTACAAGATTGGCTTTGCCCCATTCGGAGACTGCCTGTAGTGCAGTACTCGTACGCTCTACCATAGCCTCTCTTTCGGACCAGATTGCTTCCTTACTAGCCCGAGCTTCCGGCAGATATCTCTCCACAACTGTGCTGTCATCTGCATACCCATAGATACCGGGCATCAGCAGATCATTAATATGCAGCATGAACAGAGTTGCAGAGAGAACAGAACCCTGAGGAACACCGGCATTGGTCGACATGGGCTCCGATGAGCATCCGTCGACAACAACTCGGAGGGACCGTTCAGTCAGGAAGTCTTTAACCCAGCCAGTCAGGCCAGCGGAAACGCCGTACGCTGGAAGCTTACTCAAAAGGCCAGCGTGCCATACCCGGTCGAAGGCCTTCGAGACATCAAGGGAGACGGCAATCGCTTCCCCATTTTTTTCGAGGGCCTCGCCCCACAAGTATACACGCATACACTAGTAGGTCCCCAGTTGACCGATTCCGCAGAAAACCGTACTGTCGGTCACTGAGGAGATCGTTACCTTCCAGGTAAGCCAAGAGGCGCGAATTCAATACACGCTCCATAATCTTGCAGAGTATGGAGGTTACCGAAATCGGCCGATAGTTGGTAGGATCGGCACGACTACCCTTTTTGGGCACGGGCTGCACGTTGGCAAGCTTCCAGGACTTGGGCACTATACCAGTCCCAAATGAGAGGCGATACAGGCGCGTCAATACAGGAGACAACTCGGGCGCACATGCCTTAAGAACAATCGCTGGTATACCATCTGGACCACTAGCCTTATTCACGTCCAGACGACATAGTGCTCTCAGGACCTCCTTGTTCCTAATGCGAACCTCCGGCATTGAAGCTCCGCAATGAGGTAAATTAGGTGGAGTAGCACTGCCAGTATCAAGACGCGAACTATGGGCAAAGAGGGATGCAAAGAGACCTGCTTTCTCTCTCGCCGTATGGGCCAGTGTTCCATCAGGCCTCACCAGCGGAGGCAGTGTGGGTCGACAGAAGTTCGCCTCGACCGATTTGGCAAGGGACCAAAAAGATCTGCTACCGGATGGCTGCGCAGATAGCTTGTTGCCAATATGGGTAATACGGTCGAAGCGAGCCCTCTTAAGCGCCTTTTTGTAGGACTTGGCAGCACGGTTAAAGGCTCTCTTCTTTGAGCTTAGATCCGGAGCTCTGCGGTCACGAGCGTCAACCCAGGTGAGAAATGCCGCGTGCTTATGCTGCTCAGCTTGGACACAATCGGCATTGAACCATGGGCGAGCTGAGCCACCGACGGGCACGTCGCTGAAGGGGATAAAATACTCCATAGCTTGACGCACCACATCTGTTATAGTGTCCGCACAGCTCGACGGATTGTCAGAAGAGAAGCAGACCTGCTGCCAAGGATAAGACGCAAAGAAGTGGCGCATGTCATCCCAATCTGCTGACTTGTATCGCCACAATCTCCGTTCACCACGAGAGTCGTGATCTGGAGGGGAGAAGGATGACACAGACTTCACCAGACAGTGGTCTGAAGTTCCCAACGGTGAGGAAACTGTTACAACACATCTGTCCGGATCAGTGGTCAGCAGAAGGTCCAAACAGTTGGCTGTCTGGCCAACTACATCAGGCACCCTAGTCGCTTGCTCTACCAGCTGGGAAAGGCCCATAGAAAGCGCGAAGTTTCGCGCTTCTCTCCCAGCGTGGTCGGCTATGTACTCTTCTCAGGTATAAATACCAGCCCACAGGACTACATCGCCTTCCTGAAGCAACAAGTGTATACGTGGGCGAAGTATATTCGTCGGTGTAAACGGCCAGTAGAACGGTATACCCAGAATCACATTTTCCTGAGCGATGAAAGGTGAGGTCCGTAGCCTGGCTACGTTCCGGTGACCTTTTTGAGGAAACCGGAGGTTTTGTATGTGCATAGTTCAGATCTGTCGGGCATGTCACCGGCCGGGGGAATCAATAAGGCATATTATCTCCGGGTGTTCTCGTCTAGCTGACGGAGAGTACTTGCATAGACACAACCTTGTAGACAGGATAATTCATCAGCAACTTGCTCTCAAATACAACCTTGTGGAATCGGAGGTGCCGTACTACAGGTATATACCCGACCCAGTTCTCGAAAATGGTTATATCAAATTGTACTGGAATCGATCCATTATCACTGACAGAACTATTGTTGCCAATAAGCCTATAGTGCTGGTGGATCGATCAGAGCGGCGTGCAATGATTATTGACATAACCTTCCCGCATGATGAAAACCTCGTGAAAGCCGAGAAAGACAAATAAACCAAGTATCTTTACTTGGCTCACGTGATTGTCGACATATGGGAGGTGGATTCAGCAATCATTGTACCGATAGTCGTGACAGCCAATGGCTTAATAGCCAAAAGCCTCGACCAGAAGAAGGCTCAGGAGGCCCTCGTTAGGCAGCTGGATCAAGGGCTTTATTTAGAAAGCGGTACTTCTGGACACGGCTCACATTTT
This sequence comes from Sesamia nonagrioides, assembly GCA_017933935.1. Lineage (NCBI taxonomy): Eukaryota > Metazoa > Arthropoda > Insecta > Lepidoptera > Noctuidae > Sesamia > Sesamia nonagrioides. The sequence continues at coordinate 52,099 of JADWQK010001823.1, forward strand.
CAGGAGGTTACTCTCTCTGGAGCCCTGACTGCCAGTAGCTTGGACCTTGATCCCGGTACCGAGTCGCTACTATTATTTATATTTTTAAATGTTTTAGTGTTATGTAGTTTTTGTGCAGAACTATTAAAAAATGTAATTTATATGTATATAAAATAAAATAAACTAAATAATAATAATAATGTTTATTCAAAATTAGTTAAAGTAAAAATTAATACAGTTAGCCTTAAATGTTACCATAACTCTAAGTCTTACGTGCCTGAACTAGGAAATCCTGTATTTCAAGCGATAAGACCTTTAATAACAATCTAAAGCAATTAATAAATAAACAGTATTAGCAAACTAATCATGTTAGGCATTAAATAGATAGTCACTTCAGCACAGTTAATAAATTCTCTGCATTTTCGTAGGTCGTTTTCGGTCCTTCAACTTTTTTTTACAGTATATTTAATTTAAGGAGTTGAAGTTTGCTTCCGCTGGGCTGTAAAAATTTCAGGTCGCTTACAAAAAGTGTAATAGGTGCTTAAATACACACATTAAAAAAATTGAATAGCTTGTATTGCCTCCATGAGCCCGTATCATTTCATTAAGACGATGTGGCATGCTGTAAACTAAATTTCTTTCACTAGTGCATTCCTTAACTCAAGTAAGGTGAGAGCGTTATTTAACGCATCTCCCGAGCTCGTCTTATAAATACTGTATGGGATTTAAATCCGGGATCGAACTGTTCATTCCAAAAATGCAATTTGCGCCCATATTCATCGGGAAAAGACATTATTGACCCACCAACGAAGGCACCTTTTTTCAAAACATGCTAACGTTCACCTGGTCGTCTATGTACTCTTCGTCTCCCATTGTATGTGAAAAAACAAGATCTAGACTCATCAGAAAACATAACCCGGGATCAATCTTCATCTGTCCATGTGTTCTAGAGCATATCGCAATTCGATGTCCTCTGAGCAGTTTAGAGCCATTTGCTGGCTTTATATCAGCTTCACAAAGTCGCTGCAGGATCGTGTCAGAACTCACATTGTTGTGGTGGGTTTCTTGAAGGCTATTCGGCTATCGGACCTGAACAGTCATGAGAAGTCAATTTCTTGACACAGTTGTGCACCTTGAACTGCCATTCTGATATTCATGCCAGTGTGTTAAAATCGCTGGAGTACTCTTTGGACCGTGAATAAAGATACACCTACTGTTTTAGCAGTACTCAGCTGATTCCTTCCTTCTTGTAAAATGGTAATAATTCATGTACATTGTTCAGGAGATGATGACATGTTGGTGCACAAGATATTGTGACCAGACCAATAAGCTGTTTATATTGACAGCTCGGTTTGAAACAAAAAGTAAAAATATTAAATATTAGTTATAAAAAATTCGAAATTTGATATTTTTATAAATTCGGATTAATCCTTACGCTTGGCAGACGGGTCGCGCAGTAATTTGATATTCCACTGAAGAAGCGCTGCGGCCCGCTTCCCTGCTGAGAAATCCCTTAGTCGCCTCATACGACACCCAAAAGAGGGTACGGGTTGGTACTATTCTAAACCCGGTACCACGTGGGACACTTATCTGCCTAAGATATCTTATGTATATGAATTTATGGATTGCACATAAACTTTGAGATATCGCGGTTTTTCTGTGACCCGTTATTTTTGCAGCCCAGTGTATTATAAAGGAGAGGACCGAGGAACAGGTAAATTTTGATACAAAAGCATGAATGCTTGCTTTTGAGGACAGACCAGATCTTTACTTACGTCTTTTATTAGTAAGATCAGGCATATATGGTAAATTGCATGATTTAATTCCCCCATCTCTGTTCCATCATCGGGCGACCCGTCGTACGTCCTGACGCCAGCTTCCACCCTTACGTTGTTGACATCACAACAATCCGGACGAAGCGTTTGGCCTCTTCTTTTATACCGCGTACTTCGAGGGTCTGGAACAATTTGCCAGCGGCGGTGTTTCTGTCGGACTAAAATGTAAGTTTCTTTAAGGCAAGAGTGAATTGGCTCTTACTCAACTGGCGCGTACCATCAACGATTGCACCACTGCTTACCATCAGGCGTGTTTGCGGTCAAGCACTAGTTTATTAAATTTATATTTAAAAACTGGGTGTTGTTTTAATACAATGCCCGATGAATGACTGTCGAACGGTTAATACTTCACAATATTTGTAGAGGAGGTTAGTGGGATAAAGGAAAGGGTGATGAAGCGAGAAGAGTCCTCTTACAACATGTAGTCATACACATTTAAATAATTAAGAACTGTGTTCACTACCTGTACCTATGTTAAACAAATAAAATTGATTTTGATTTTATTCAATGTAATTTACGTTATACTTCATAACGTAAATTACATTGAATTAGTGATTTGAAATGATTGATTGAAATGATTTCACGAGCAGGAGCTGCATGTCACGTCGAAGAATATGCTGCGGTGGATGTGTGGAGTTACGTGGAAAGATCGCATCAGGAAACTCCCGCATCCGTAGCGGTCTTCATGTCCGTTTCTGAGAAACTGTAGAAGGTCGCCTACGCTGGTACGGCCACGTCTTACGCAAACGTGGGTAACATTCCAAATATGTTACGTGGGTAACAAATGTTTTGCCATGGCGCCTCCGCCGGGCCGCAACAGGCGGGGTAGACCAAAGAAGTGCTGGCTTGACGGTGTAAGAGATGACATGCGTGCCAACAATTTCTCACCACAGGCTGCTAAAGATCGCGCTAAATGGAGGAGAATGTGCAGGCGAAAGCGGACACCGGGCTCACATGCGAAAGCTGTGGATGCATTCAATTCAATGTCATCACATGATGATATTGAATTGATGTCCTGTTTTCATATATGTAGGTAATGATATAATAATCTAAACTTACGTAAGACTTTAACTATACGTATGCGACGTATCAGGATGACACTGGTGTGGGCACGGCACAACGTTAATCTATATTTCTTGCCACCTGTGTCGACAGCTAAAACTCCTCAGTGAAGCGGGCTCGACGTCCGTCTTAATTTAAGTTTGAACCAGACTCACATCGCACCTAAAGCACACTGGTGAGCAATATTAGCTACACTACTCTCTATTCAGGTAATTACGACGTGTAGCGGAACGAAGGCTCGGACAAACAACTGCCGCGCTCCAATCAATTAATTACCGTTGTGTCGTCCGCTGCCAGCTGTGCCGGGTGTGCCGGGTGCCGGAGTGTGCCGTGGCTTTGTACGTCACACACGGATTCACTTTAATTAGCAAAAGGTAAAGGAGGGGTATTGAATGCGTCGCTCGACACCGACGGCGCGGCGTCGCGGTCCTACTGATACGCAGTAAGATACAGCTGTGTGTGTGAACTCCGACGTGTCCAATAGTTTCAATTGGTTCCGTTTACAGTGTTCCTCTATACTAGTTTATACTCCATACAAGTTTAATTGTAATTTGATTAAAGGCGCGTTTCTACTTAACATTGGATTGATATTTTAATTTATTACCTCATTGCGGAACTTCAATGCCAGAGGTTCGCATTAGGAACAAGGAGGTCCTGAGAGTATTGTGTCGTCTGGACGTGAATAAGGCTAGTGGTCCGGATGGTATACCAGCGATTGTCCTCAAGGAATGTGCGCCCAAGTTGTCTCCTGTATTGACGCGCTTATATCGCCTCTCATTTAGGACTGGTACAGTGCCCAAGTTCTGGAAGCTTGTCAACGTGCAGCCCGTGCCCAAAAAGGGTAGTCGTGACGATCTTACCAACTATCGGCCGATTTCAATAACCTCCATACTCTGCAAGATTATGGAGCGTGTATTGAACTCGCGCCTCTTGGCTTACCTGGAAGGTAACGATCTCCTCAGTGACCGACAGTACGGGTTTCGACGCAATCGGTCAACTGGGGACCTCCTAGTGTATGCCACGCACTTGTGGGGCGAGGCCCTCGAGAAAAACGGGGAAGCGATTGCCGTCTCCCTTGATGTATCGAAGGCCTTCGACCGGGTATGGCACACTGGCCTTTTGAGTAAGCTTCCAGCGTACGGCATTTCCGCTAGCCTGACTAGCTGGGTAAAAAACTTCCTGTTTGAACGGTCCCTCCGAGTTGTTGCCGACGGTTGTTCATCGGAGCCCATGTCGACCAATGCCGGTGTTCCTCAGGGGTCTGTTCTCTCTGCAACTCTGTACCTGCTGCTTATTAACGATCTGCTGGTGCCCGGTATCTATGGGTATGCAGATAACAGCACAGTTGTGGAGAGATACCTGCCGGAAGCTCGGGCTAGTAAGGAATCAATCCGGTCCGAAAGAGAGGCCATGGTAGAGCGTACGAGTGCTGCACTTCAGGCAGTCTCCGAATGGGGTAAAGCCAATCTTGTAGCATTCAATGCCACCCAAACACAAGCGTGTCTTTTCACCGCCGAAAGGAGTCCGTTCACCTTGGCTCCTACTAGGCGGTAAGCGTCAACATCAGCCGCCGGCGTAAGTTAGCACCCACCAGACAAAGTCATGCCGCCAAGCGATTCGTCGTGTTCCGGCATGATGTCTGGTGAAACCGTACGGAGGACGGGTCTGAGCAGTTGTGTTGCGATGTGTGCCGGGTACGACGCGCCAAATGTTATTGTGTCGGGAGGTTGGTCCTGGAGGGTAGCGGGATCCGAAGCACGGGCTGGTAGTTGGGGGCCCAAGTAGTGTGCCAGCGACATACGAAAGGCCCGCCAACGGCGAAAAATCCCAGGGTGGCCCGATCGTGCCGGTTGGCGATCGGACGAGAGGACCCGATGGCGATCCCTGGAGGGGTTCGGGCGTCCCCGCAGTCTCCAGATCAATCTCCCTCTGGCCCAGCATCGTTGGTCGCGTTGTTGGGTTTAACATTGCATCACCTCACTCAACTGCCGTCTTCCTTCCTATTCACTCAAAAAAACAACAAAACAATTTAATGAAAAGGTCCAAAAAGAAAAGTAGGTGTGCACAGCGGGCGCACGTCCTCTCTTTCAAAGTGCACCTCACTAATATTAGAGGTCTGCACTCCAATCTCTTAGCAGTACACCATCACCTTGAGACTGAGAAGCCGCACCTACTTTTCTTGACGGAGACCCAGATCAGATGTCCGCCTGATGCGGCATACCTCAGATATCCCGGATACTCTTTGGAGCATCATTTTCTGCAGCGTGCCGAGGTCTGTGTGTATGTTCGCAATGACACCTGTTGCCGGCGTCTCCGTCACCTCGAAGACCCTCATTTTTCATCCTTATGGCTGTTGGCTGACTCTGGTGTGGACAAAATTGTCTACACCTGTGTCTACCGATCGCACAGCGGTAACCAGGAGACAACTCGACTGTTTGACCACCTCAGTGAAGCTGCTGACAATGCGCTGCATCGGCACCCTGACGCACAGTTCGTCGCTCTGGGGGACTTCAATGCCTGTCACCAAGACTGGCTTTTCCCATACCAGAGGACCGACCACGCTGGGAGAGAAGCGCGAAACTTTGCGCTATCAATGGGCCTTTCCCAGCTGGTGAGACAAGAGACTAGGGTGCCTGATGTAGCCGGTCATACTGCCAATTGTCTGGACCTTCTGCTGACCATTGATCCGGACAGATGTGTTGTTACAGTTTCCTCACCGTTAGGAACTTCAGACCACTGTCTGGTGAAGTCGGTGTCGTCCTTCTGCCCACCTGATTGCGACTTACGTGGTAAGCGGCGAATGTGGCGATACAAGTCAGCAGATTGGGATGAGATGCGCCACTTCTTCGCGTCTTATCCTTGGTAGCAGATCTGCTTCTCTTCTGACAATCCGTCGAGCTGTGCGGACGCTATATCCGATGTGGTGCGTCAAGCTATGGAGTATTTTATCCCCTTTAGTCACGTGCCCGTCGGTGGCTCGGCTCGCCCATGGTTCAACGCCGTCTGTCTGCTAGCTGAACAGCGTAAGCATACAGCATTTTTTACCTGGGTTCTGGGCGCTCGTGATCGCAGAGCTCCAGATCTAAGCTCTAAGAAGAGAGCCTTTAACCGCGCTGCCAAGTCCTACAAAAAGGCGCTTACGAAGGCTCACTTTGACCGCATTACTCATTTTGGCAACAAGCTCTCTGCGCAACCATCCGGTAGCAGATCTTTCTGGTCCCTAGCCAAATCGGTCGAGGCGAACTTCTGTCGGCTCACACTGCCTCCGCTGGTTAGGCTCGATGGAGCACTGGCCCATACGGCGAGAGAGAAAGCAGGGGTCTTTCGCTTGTCACCCATAATTCGCGTCTTGATACTGGCAGTGCTACTCCACCTAATTTACCTCATTGCGGAGCTTCAATGCCTGAGGTTCGCATTAGAAACAAAGAGTTACTGAGAGCACTGTCTCGTCTGGACGTGAATAAGGCTAGTGGTCCGGACGGTATACCAGCGATTGTTCTTAAGGCATGTGCGCTCAAGTTGCCTCCTGTATTGAGGCGCTTGTATCGCCTCTCATTTAGGACTGGTACAGTACCCAAGTCCTTGACAGCCTCCGTGGCGTAGCGGTAGCGGATGCGGCCGCTGCGCAAGGTGGCGCGGGTTCGATCCCCGCACAGTGCAAGTATTTGTATGCATGAATATGAATATTTGCACTGGTCTGGTCGTGCCTCGGAAAGCACGTTAAGCCGTTGGTCCCGGTTGCCATAGGAACATCTAGTGGCAGTCGTTACGGGTTGTTGGAGCCCTCAAAAGTCCAACAATTGGTCTAACTGCAATGCTTCGATGTCGCCTTCGGGTTGTGGAGGTCAGACGGCAGTCGCTTCACGGAAAATGTCGAAGTTTAGCCAAAACAGCAGTTGGACTGGTAAAGCGGACCCCAGACTCCAAAAAGCTGAAAAGGCTTCTGATACGACTGGGATTAACGCTGGGACGATGATGACAGTACCCAAGTCCTGGAAGCTTGCCAACGTGCAGCCCGTGCCCAAAAAGGGTAGTCGTGCCGATCCTACCAACTATCGGCCGATTTCAATAACCTCCATACTCTGCAAGATTATGGGGCGTGTATTGAACTCGCGCCTCTTGGCTTACCTGGAAGGTAACGATCTCCTCAGTGACCGACAGTACGGGTTTCGACGCAATCGGTCAACTGGGGACCTACTAGTGTATGCCACTCACATATGGGGCGAGGCCCTCGAGAAAAATGGGGAAGCGATTGCCGTCTCCCTTGATGTCTCGAACGCCTTCGACCGGGTATGGCACGCTGGCCTTTTGAGTAAGCTTCCAGCGTACGGCATCTCCGCTGGCCTGATTGGCTGGGTAAAAGACTTCCTGACTGAACGGTCCCTCCGAGTTGTTGTCGACGGATGCTCATCGGAGCCCATGTCGACCAATGCCGGTGTTCCTCAGGGGTCTGTTCTCTCTGCAACTCTGTTCCTGCTGCATATTAACGATCTGATGATGCCTATCTATGGGTATGCAGATGACAGCATAGTTGTGGAGAGATAACTGCCGGAAGCTCTGGCTAGTAAGTAATCAATCCGGTCCGAAAGAGAGGCTATGGTAAAGCGTACGACTGCTGCACTACAGGCAGTCTCCGAATGGGGCAAAGCCAATATTGTAGCATTCAATGCCGCCAAAACGCAGGCGTGTCTTTTCACCGCCAAAAGGAGCCCGTTCACCTTGGCTCCTACTTTTCAGAATGTATCCTAGGAGTGCACCGACCGCGTTCAGCTTTTGGGAATTGAGATTTCCTCGAACCTAAACTTTGGGCGGTTCATTGAGTCTAAGGCCAAGGAGGTCCGTTCGTGTGTGGAGTACTGCAGCCACATTTGGGCTGGTGCTGCGAAATGTCACCTGGATACTTTGGATTCAGTGGAGAGGCGTGCGAAGAGGCTAATTGGTGACCCTGATTTAACTAGAGACGGTCTCCAAAGCCTAGACCACAGGCGTAGAGTAGCCAGCCTTTCGGTATTCTATAGGATGCATATTGGGGAGTGTGCGAGGGAATTGCATGATTTAATTCCCCCATCTACGTCCAACCATCGGACGACCCGTCGTACGGCGAGTTTCCACCTTTACGTTGTTAACACTACTACGATCCAGACGAGGCGTTTCGCCTCCTCCTATACCGCGTGCATCAAAGGACTGGAACAACTTGCCGGCGGCGGTGTTTCCGTCGGACTACAATTTGAGTGTCTTCACGGCTAGAGTGAATAGGCTCTTAATAAACTAGCTCGCCTTACCATCAACGATCGCATCGCTGCTTACCATCAGGCGGGATTGCGGTCAAGCGCTAGTTTATAAATTATAAAAAATAACCCTATACCAATGTATTTTGTCAATATCTCAAATTAACAACTTATAAAATTAAATTATGTTTTAAATATAGATGGTTTTAAAAAATAAATATTTGTGGTTTTTAAACAAAACAGAAATAAATTTAATTTTTCATAATTATATCGATAGTATTTCTAAACGAATGCAGAAAGAAGAATTGGTTTCACCAATTAGGTCCCAATAATGATTGAAACACAATATGATTGTAACTGATTATAATTCAACCACCCACTCACACCCGATAACTGAAAATAACATATTAATATACATATATCAAAAACAATATTTTGTTCATATCCCCTTTATTTTCAGCTACCCAATCGTACTTAAATCGTCAATATTATCAGCAGTTGAGCCGCACCGACCCACACCACCCAGAACGACCTGTAACTTGCCGCGTTTCGGTGATAAACCAAAAAGTGCCAACGAAGCAGCAAGTCACTTGCCACTTGGACTTGCCAGTTATGATGACTAGTTGCGGCATCATCATGCGCCTGGTTCCTGCAGCCGCACTCTTGTATCTGTGTGAACTGGGATAGTTTGGGTTCGGTTTGACATCTCAATTTCATTTGAGAACCTGTTTGTGCTTGCGATCAAAGCTGAGCAAGTGGTATTTAGAGATTGCTCTAAATAGCACTTCTTTCACTTTTGGTAATTTGTTCATTTTGAAGTACAGTAAACGCTTAAAACTCCAACGGCATGCTTTAAGGAACATCTTGTAATGAATGATGTGTAAACATTCCACAGATAACACACACTAGTAAACTGTCGTCACTGTCTACGCGTTATCACATTATAATTCTTTTTTATTTAAAATAGGTGTTACAATGCTGATCTATTATTACCATTGCATTGCTGAAATTCATGGTAAATGTATCATGTGCTGTTAGCTGTTTGGGATGAGCAATGGTTCCATCTGCTTCTTCTCCAAGTTCTTCTAAAATATCAGTCAGGCTATCGACGGTTTAGCTCTAAAACTAAATTGCGCAGGGGACAGACCGCTTTCATCAGATATTTGTTTTCTATTACAATATACATATTATTAAATCTACTTTTATGCAACGCAAATAATAGCAACCGTCGCCTTATTAAAAAAAAAAAAAAATTCTTCAGTAACCAATAACTACAATAAAACGACAACGTTCATTCCTTTTATGTTAGTTAGTAATTACTTTTGTCTCTTAACTCATTTATGTACCTCACAGAAATCAAAATTCTTTATTTAGTTGTCTATTTGCCTTCCTAACTTTACATAATGTTTAAAAAAAGCGACCAAGATAAAGATTTAAGATTTCCGTCCCATAGAATCTACTGCGTAACATTTCAACTCACGCCTCAATGATTCACGCATCTACCTGCATGCACCTTACCTCTAGGTCATCTTGATTCATGTCATAACGTGAACTACTTTATTGGCGTAATTTATTTTTTAATTAATAAATTTATTTAATATTTGAATTAATAAATTTATTTAATACTAGCTTTCCGCCCGCGGCTTCGCCCGCGTGGAGTTCGGTTTTATCGCGCTTTTTGGATTTCTCAGTGTTTCTCTACTATATTATGCATTTATTATACATACAAACCTTCCTTAAGAATCACTCTATCTATTAAAAAAAACCGCGTCAAAATCCGTTGCGTAGTTTTAAAGATCTAAGCATACATACGGACATACAGCGAAAGCGACTTTGTTTTATACTATGTATTGACTAGCTTTCCGCCCGCGGCATCGCCCGCGTAAATTTCGGTTATATCGCGCTTTTAGATTTCCCTCGAGAACATCAAATTTTTCCGGGATAAAAGGTAGCCTATGTCCTTTCTCAGGGTCTAAAGATTGTGTGCTTTCCGCCCGCGTCTTCGCCCGCGTGTGTTCGGTTATATCGCGCTTTTTAGATTTCCCTCGGGAATATCAAATTTTTCCGGGATAACAGGTAGCCTATGTTTTTTCTCAGGGTCCAAAGATTGTCTGTGCCAAATTTCATCAAAATCGGTTGAGAGGTTTAGGCGGGAAAGCGTAACAGACAGACAGACAGACAGACAGACAGACAGAGTTACTTTCGCATTTATAATATTAGTATGGATTTTTTAATATTTGAATTGTTTTTTTATATGTATACTAGCTTTCCGCGTGGAATTCCGTTATATCGCGCTTTTTAGATTTCCCTCGGGAATATAACATTTTTCTATAAAAGGTAGCCTTTGTCCTTTCTCAGGGTCTAAAGATTGTCTGTGCCAAATTTCATCATAATCGGTTGAGAGGTTTAAACGGAAAGCGTAACAGACAGACAGACAGAGTTACCTTCGCATTTATAATATTAGTATGGATTTTCATTACGCACTGAACCACTGAATTATTTAAATAATATTTTGTAATCACTCAACACATTTTCTTTTTAATATCTTTCTATATAGCCCGGTATAAAATTCACAGAGGTGGCTTACGCAACCAGTACCAGTATTACGACAAAGGCAGAGGAACCTGTGTCGTAATCACCGCGGCTCCAGCGTCTCTATGAATAGGTACATTTATTTGCGGCCAAATGAGCATAATCATGTGAAAGGCCAGACAAATGGAAGGACACAGTAATTTAATAATAAGTGCAATTTCAGCGCAAAACCACGCGGCCGTCCTCGTGTCGTGGTGGAGGGGGAGGGTTAGAAGAATCATCTTGCAGGTAGTACAGAAGGACTGCTGGGAAAGTTAAAAAAAAAACATTGTTATTGAAACTATACGCCGCCTAATTCAGATCTTTCATTGTATCTTACAATGCGGTTGAATCTTTGCATCCTTTTGTCTCGGTGAGGCTGGACTTAGTTAAGTCATGTAACGTAGAACATTGTAGCTCAATCAGTTTGTACGGACAGCAGCAGGTTAAGCTACCCGAAACTGTCAAATAATCCCAGTCAAGCTTGAGGTTTAAAGCTTTATTGATAAAGTTGAAAATCCAACAAAAAATCTGGCAGATTGTAGACTAAGAACTAAATTTAGAAGATGAAACGACATAATACTGGTACAAGCATTATGGAAATCTATTCGGTCCACGTAAATACGTAATTGAATTTAACGCTAGTGAGTATGTTTCAATAATAACTCGGGTACTAGGGGTACTAGTGGGCTTGTTGTCTTGTGTATGTTACGTGACGTCCAATCGAACCTTCTGTCCGCGCCTGCGTGACGGTCGCGCGTGTCGACCTAAAACAATCACAAGGCAATTAGCACGTGTACGTACAACTATCGTACACACTCCTCCCCCCGCCATACTCACCCGCCTTCAACCCCGCGCTCGCCATGAATCATGCTAAGCCGCTCGACGCCAACTGATTTACTACAAATTATTCACAGTTTTAGTCATTAGAGGGTTAATTGATAAACAATTGTGTAGCCTCAGTATGGATTTATTGTGAGCTCGCGATTATTCAGTGGTCCAACCCGACCGGCGTGCTGCCGACAATAGACGGCTACAATTAAATTAGCTTACCGCACCGCGCACCGCGCACCGCACCGTACCGTACCGCACCGCGCACCGTTTGAAGGTGAACATGATTTATAAGTTAGCTCATAAACCCGTTTGATTAATGACGAGATATTTTATTACACGAATATTATGTTACACTGGAATGATTCTGCGAAAATCCTAATCGTAATCGAAGGTAATTTATAGCTGTAAGTGAAGCCTTTCACGGTTAGGTGACGACCGTCGCCATAATATACTAGCTGGAGCCCCGACCCTGCTTTGTATTGGGTCGATCTACTGAAGTACCGACATTTATGTTCATTTATTTAGTAGTTTTAAGAAGGCTCACAGACTAATGGCAGTAATAACCACATATCATCAAGTTGCTCACGATTACTGCTAATGATTGTGTATCTGAGTTTATAAATATTGTTATTCTTATTATTTACCATGTCGACTAATGCCTGTGTACTCAGGGTTCTGTTCTCTCTGAAACTCTGTTCCTGCTGCATATTAACGATCTGCTGATGCCCGGTATCTATGGGTATTCAGATGACAGCACAATCGTGAAGAGATATTTGGCGGGTGCTCGGGCTGGTAAGGAAGCAATCCGGTCCGAAAGAGAGGCTATGGTAGAGCGTACGAATGTTGCACTACCTGGCATTCAACGCCGCCAAAATACAAGCGTGTCTATTCACCGCCAAAAGAAATCCTTCACTTTGGCTACTTTCCGAAATGTATTCTTGGACATCACAGGCCGCCTTCAGCTTTTGGGAGTTGAAATTTCTTCGAACCTCAACTTTGGGCAGTTCATTGATTCCAAAGCCAAGCTGGCTGCCAGAAAACGTTGGATTCGGTTGAGAAGTGTGTGAACAGGCTAATTGGCGACACAGAATTAGTTCAAAGCGGTCTGTTTAGCGACCAGCCTGTCGGTGTTCTATGGGATGCATTTTGGAGAGTCTGCGAGGGAATTGCATGACTTAATTCCCCCATCTCGGTTCCATCATCGGATGACCCATCGCGTCGTATGGCGAGTTAAGTTGCTGATACCGCTACGATCCGGACAAAGTGATTCGCATCGTCTTTTAAACCGCGTACGTCGAGGAACTGATGCAATTTGCCTGCGTCGGTGTGGCCGTCTGACTACAATATAAGTGTCTTCCAGGCTAGAGTGAATAGGCTCTTGATAAACTAGTGCTCTTTTCCATGAAAGATTGCATGACTGCTTACCATCAGGCGGGATTGCGGTCAAGCATTAGTTTATAATTATAACCTCAGCTTAAACCTCCGTGGCGTAGTGGTAGCGAACGCGGCCGCTGCGCAAGGAGGCGCGGGTTCGATCCCCACGCAGTGCAAATACTTGCATAAATATGAATATTTGCACTGGTCTGGTCGTACTCTGGTTCCGGTTGCCATACGAACATCTAATGGCAGTCGTGACGTGTTGTTGGAGCCCACAAAGTCTAACAATTGGTCTAACTGCAATGTTTCAATATCGCCTTCGGGTTGTGGAGGTCAGACGGTAGTCGCTTCACGGAAAATATCGAAGTTTAGCCATCAGATCAGCAGTTAGACTGGTAAAGCGTGATGAGCAGTTAGAGTGGTTCTCGGTGGTAGGCCATATCATCGGCTGCCGGCAGAAGTTACCACCCACCAGACAAAGTCTTGCCGCCAAGCGATTCGTTATGTTCCGGCATGATGTCTGGTGAAGCCGTACGGAGGACGGGTTTGAGCAGTTGTGTTGCGATGTGTGGCGGGCACGATGCGCCAAATGTTGTTGTGTCGGGAGTTTGGTAGTGGAGAGTCTCCAATCTCCCTCTAGCGTAGCATCGTTTGGTCGTGTCGGTCTTGGGTTTAACATTGCATCACCTCGCTCAACTGCCGTCATCCGTCCTATTCCTATTTTTTTTTTAGTGAATAGGCTTAATAAACTAGTGCGCTTTACCATCAACGATTGCATCACTGCTTACCATCAGGCGGGATTGCAGTCAAGCACTTGTTTATAATAATTAACAAATAATAATAAAGCGGTTCCAGACTCCAAAGCTGAAAAACTTCGGATGCGACTGGGATCAACACTGAGATGAAAAAAGATCTGTTTAACTAGACTAGACTATAGAAAAAAAAAATAGAATCTCCATGTAGTTTACATAATTAGAACCGCAAAATAAAATATCAAAATCATATTAATGTTAGTAACAATACTTAGTTGCACTTGCAATAGCAATGAAGATACAGTTGCTGCAGCTTTGTAAACGTACAGCAAACATACCAACGCGCTGTAGCGCCATAGCAGCCGTAAAACCGTTATTATACTGGGTGAGTGAGGCTCTAATTTCACTGTGTATGTTCCATCCACAAGCCACACGAGTAGAATGACTGGCAGAACGCTTTAAAGAGTGTAATTTTCACCTCGGCGGTGCAAGCAACATGTCAGCCAGCGTATTCTTCTCACCGCCATAGCGCGCTACTCCCTTTCTATGTCACCTGTTACATCGTGTCCCAGATACTTAAACCTGTCAACTACTTTTAAGGCCGCATCATTAAGGACTTCAGGAAGAACATTTGCTGTACATATAGTATACACCAGCTCTATATACAAGGAGTTCACTTTTTTGTTAGTTTTTTTTTTTAGTGTTGTAGCAACAGATTCCTGAATCCGCCAATTGAAGCGTTCAGCAGCAACACGTAGTCTGCATAGTGAATATTATTAACACACTTTTCATCAGTAATATCTGACATGAATATAAAAATGTTGTGCCATCTAGATATCCACGTGGGAACTATGCTAAACCCTGACGTCAGGCAAGGTGACCGGCGACCTGCAAATATACGTTATGCCATCAAAATATACACCCTTCTAGCCGATCAGACACAACACCCATCTGGTCGAAGAATCCTCTTTTGTCTATGGAGGATGAGAGAACTTAGCGCCGTATTGTTCATACCTACTTAATACATATATAGTGTACGGAACACGGTAAGCCACATGACCAATTCTTTTGCCATCAAGTGTCAGATACTTGCAACATATCGCTATCGCACATTGTTCTTTGTACCTGTACGTGTAGTGTACCTACTTCGCCGCGGTATAGCCATAGAATAAAGAGGGGAAGTAGGTTATCTCCGACCCAATCCGCGATTTAATTGCCTACTTAAATCGCGGGAATGTCTTAGGGTTGACGACTGTCCGCGCTTCGTCGGTTACGGTTGTCGCCCAAACCGCTAACAAATATTTATAGACTAAGGGCGGGTTGTTTCACGTCCACTTAACGCATGCGTAAAAGTTAAAAATGGTGCTAACCATCGTCAAGTCAAAAAATGAGTTGTTTCACAATACGTAAGCGTTAACGCACGCAAAAAAAGATACGATTACGATAACTGACGGGTTGTTTCACGTTCACTTAACGCATGCGTAAAAGTTAAAAATGGTGCTAACCATCGTCAAGTCAAAAAATGAGTTGTTTCACAATACGTAAACGTCAACGCACGCAAAAAAATACGATTACTTTAACCGATGCTCTGAGCACTGGTTAACGTAACTTATGTCAAGTTGTGTTTAGTCCGCCGTGGTGTCAATTAATGAAAACAACATAAACTCCCTTTTGTATTCGCGAGTTTGGTCTCTAATTGACGATAGTAGGTAGTTCATCTGATGATGATACAAGTACCGTAAAAAGAAAAAGAAAGGTGTTTAGCAGCCCAAGTTCTGTTTTTTTTTATATTACTGTTGTTGTCTGTTTCTTTACAGAACAACACATCTTTATATTTTTCAAGCGAAGATTGAAAGCGATCTTTCTCATTTTTTGTGAAGTTAGTGAAATGAAATGAAATCGTTTATTAAGCAAGTAGGATCACTGATCACTTTTACACGTCATGCTTTATTTTTTTTCTGTTCTCTAAAAAAAATATGTTTACATTATAGAATATACCTACGTGTTTTGTTAGATTGCAATGTTTAACATATACTTACTTATTAAGGCCTTAAACATAGTAACTATGTTTAAGTGTATGTAGTAGTACGAGTGAGTGTAGTAATTTACTTACTTTGGTGTGTATGGTGGGGGTTATATAAATAAATATATACGGACAAATCACACAGATTGAGCTAGTCCCAAAGTAAGATTGAGACTTGTGTTATGGGATACTAACTCAACGATACTATATTTATAATAGATACATATACAATACAGAAAACCCTGTCCGACCCGTAAGGATTGTAAAGGTTAGGTAAACACATGACCAAATATCATATGAAATTTTACATACTTAATCATCATAGTAACAATACTAGTGAATTTTGAAATTATCTTTTTTTCCCGCGAATTAATTCCAACTTCCCCAAAATGTGGTAATTTTTAAAAAGTGACAACATTATTTTTTACGGTATAATTCTGAGCGAATGCGACCGCGTGCCGCGTGCCCCGCCCCTCTTCGCCCGCCTCGCCGCGTCGCCTGTATGGCCTACCGCACATGTTTTAAGTTACCTCTTTTTGCGAAATAATATTAATTTTTTTAGGGGGATTTTCTTTTAGGTTTAGTCCCGCTTTGTAGGCATTAGTAGAATCAGTTATCGATACCTAACAATACCTTCACGGATCGGACAGGGTTTTCTTTACATATTGTATAGATAAACATCCAAGGCCCAGGCCAATCAGGAAATGATCGTTTTCCATCATGACCTTCCCGGGGTTCGAACCTGGGGCCTCCACGTCGCAAGCAGGCGTGTTGACCGCTGCGCCACGGAGGACGACAATGTTTATGTTTGGTTACTATGTATTATACCTTAGCCGGCTATTAATATTGTAACATATAATTGTTTTTGTCCCAAATATATAAAATAAAAATAAAATGTATCCATTTTTCGTCAAAGTATAGCTTTTCTATAGGTACACAGTTTTCTAGTATAAACGGACTTAATTTATAAAATGGCACGAAGTTATTTCCCACAACAATAAACAATAATACCAAGAAAGTTAGATAAACTACAGCACATGACAGTCGCCTAGTAGTCACACCTACGTCACTTCAGTGTCGTCCAGACTTTGAAGTAGGACTGACGTTCTTTTTGCATATTTTTTTACATTGTTTTTGTTCTATTTGTTGTGTAAACATGTAATAAATAATAATTTATTGACATATAATGCAAAGCCACTGCTTCCTCCATCGTCTCGGCCGCACAACTAAACAACGAATATTCGCCGTAGGCCGATTTCTGAATCTTCGCCCGCCAATGAGACGAACATCGTGTATGTCTGACAAGGACAACAGATATTTTGCGCGCCAACGCGACACGAATCTTCGCCTGCTAATGTAGCCCCGGCATTTAACGAACGTTAAACATCATCAAAGTTACGTTAACGGACGTAACTTTTTGACGTACGTATGTTACGATAACCAACCGTTTGAAACAACCCGCCCTAAGAGCTTATGTTTAAATTATTTGCTTAGTATTTAGTTTACATATACTAGTCAGTTTTTTTTTTAGTAATTTTTATTTTTGTACACATAAGGACCATATTTATTTTTATTTTTAATTAATACAAATATAAATAATACAAACATAATATCTATTGAATCATACAGAAAAATACTTTCTTCGGTTTCGACTATTACGAAACGCCTTGTTATTAAACTTTAATGTATAATATATCCGTATCCTTGTAAATAACTTTTAGAAATATAATTTGAAAAATATAAATCTTTTATTTGTTCATAAATAGACATAAGTACCAACTTTGCAGTTTATGTGATCATTTCGAAATACTTTTTGGAACATCTGCTCCATCCTCTTAATATTTTCTATAAAGTCCAACCACTAATAAAATTTAGTTTCTAGAATAATTTTTGTAGTGAAGATACCTAGATTCTGCACTTAAATTGCAAACTTGCTGATTAGCATTTAAATACGATTTAAGTTGTTCGCAATGCTCGCGACGATCCATGCATTTTTTTAACAAGAACACGTGACGCGCGAACCTCGTCCGGTGCTAGCCGCGACCGCGACTAGCGCACTGATAGCACTCTAATATTGTGTTTAGGTGTGCGTGCGGCGACGCATAGATACTAAGGTACATACAAGCCGCGCGCGGTGCGTTTCTATGAAGATAACCTACTCTGTCCCTCTTTATACTATGGTATAGCTTTATCACCCGGGAAGTATAGACAACTTATTAACTTCATAAAATACAGGGTACATTGACCTTTTCCAAGTTGACCTTATCTATAAATATTTGTTTGCGCAGGCTTCCTATAAGCTCCTGTGCGCGTACATATATTATATTGACGGTTGTCGCAAACAGTGTTCGATTACCGAGAGGTCGACGAGCCCCTATTTTGTAACGGATCACATTTAGGTAGGTTAAACTATTTATAAGAAAATTATTATTAGTAGTTTTTTCACAAAGCGCGGCAGATAAATGTTTTTCCGAATTTTCAGTTGCAAATTTCGAGAAAGTTTATTGTCAAAAATATTGCACCCAATGCCTGCAGCACCTGAAACAGCAAGTAAACAAATCAATTCACATTCATTTTTATATCACATATTATTTCATATTTTATTTTACATAAATAGGTACATGGGCACTTAGGAAACGTCTGAAACCAGTCATAATGACGATTGGTGAAGAGGCGGGGTGATTACTTTTATTTTAAAGTAGCTTTTACAATGTATGAATGATGGTGTTAATCGGTGTTAGCCATGGTGTTAGCACTACGCCATGCCTGTTGACAAAGACCATTTACTTCTTCGGAAGCTTGCATCAGGTAGCTACTTACTTCCGACTTCAAAGCATATTATTTGATACGTAGTACGTAGTCGATACGTACGTTGTCTTTGTCTTTGTCTTATAATAATACTACCAATAATAGTAATATATTTAGTTTTTCATTGTATACGAATGCCCCAATTACAGCGTACTATGGTTAAGTAGGATGCCATCTACACTCTGGGCTAATATTTTGGGGTAACACGACGCGCGATATAACTGAATTCCACGCGGGCGAAGCCGCGGGCGGAAAGCTAGTTTATAATAAATTACCTAAAAGCTGGAGAGAACTACCTCTATCTACAATTTCGTGCTTTATTGACCGCCAGAGTATATTATCATCATCATCATAATTTCAGCCGAAAGACGTCCACTGCTGAAAATAGGCCTCCTCCAAGGAACTCCACAACGAACACTTCTGCGCCTCCCGCGTCCAACGATTCCCCGCGACCTTCAGCAGGTCGTCGGTCCACCTTGTCGGGGGCCTACCCACGCTGCGTCTTCCGGTGCGTGGTCGCCACGCGAGAACCCTTTGGCCCCATCGGCCATCGGTCCTACGGGCAATGTGCCCGGCCCACTGCCACTTAAGTGTGCTATTCTTTGAGCTATGTCGGTTACTCTCTTTATTCTGCAGATCTCCTCATTTCTTATTTGATCACGCAGTGAAACCCCATGCATAGCCCTCTCCATTAGGTACCCTTTCAGTGACTTTAAGCTTTCTTATATTATAGTGATAATTAATTCCTGAATGAAAAGGAATTTGTTTTGATTTAAATAAGTAATTAATTTGTTTAAGACTAAAATATTATTTTTTGTTTATGCGAAACCCGAGACACGTGTCCAATAATATTAAATAAATAGTCTATGTACTAAATTTCAAAAAGATATCATGAAAAACCACAAAGTTATGAGCTTGTTAACCTACTTGGCTGTCCCAACAAAAATATGGTCCGCGCTCCACTCGGGCGAGCGACCGGTGCGTTGACCTCTATCGTAAGCTGCGTGGGGCGCTCGGTAACCACACTGCAACAATTTCTAAATGTATTTATGAAATAATATAACATGGTGTAAACATTTTTGGAATCGATTTAGTTGCTTTTACTGAACAAACCAAATTGAGATTACAGGTAAAAAATATGTATAATATAATGATATTGATTTAGTTTATAATTGTATTAACCTATTAGTGAATAAGTATGACAACTATTAATATTCTGATAATTTTATTAAAGTAATTACTTTTATTATTGTATTTTGCACGTCATGTAGTGTTTGAACTTAATGTTTTAATCTCCGTGTATGCACCTTTATGTATGTTTAAGCAAATAACAAACTAAAAATAACTTATTTGATCATCATTACACTATCCACACTTACTTATTTATACTAAACTAATATTTATCTAATGTCCTGTTCTTGCTGAAATAGAAAAAAAAACAGATGCACTGAACTTAAACTTATTTTATTTAGTGAAAAGGGAGTGTGCTTCAAGGGCGGTATAGGTACTATGAATTCTATTCTTTAGCCCTTTAATTTAGCTAATGTTGTAATCCCGGCACACGTGTGGTGCACGTGTTTGGCACCGCTACAGAGCGCTGCAGCCGCACGTCGCCGCCGGTCGCCGCTGAAAGCACTGCATAATGTAAACCGCACAGGTTCTCGTCCGGTGATGAATCACTCGTACACGGTAATGTTCGTACTCGCGCCGCGCTTATCCGGCGCCGGATGGGAGTGGAAACTCGCTAATGTAACCTAGCTCCGAGAAAGTAAGATTCTGTATAAAGAAAATGTACTTATTATACAACGTGTAACAAAAAGGGTATATACATACCAAGGGTATGGCATCTTTAGATGATATCAAACGACATCCGGAAGGGTTTCAACTCAAAATAAAATACTCAAAAAATTGATACCAAATTTTCGGTTCCGTGTGTTTCTTAAAATCAAATCATAACAAACGTGGCAGCACACTACATACGTTAATAACTAGTCGTTACCCGTCACGTTACTTGCCAAAATCTGACAAATGTCTTCAATATCTCTATGCGACTATTATGATATTAGCCTATCACAGGCGGTGTTTTTCACCAACATAAAGAGATAGGATTAAAAAACCCTTCCAATATCGTTTGATATCATGTAAAGATGCAGTGCCTTTGTTATGTATATACCCTTTATGTTACACGTTGTATATGATACCAAACTTTTTTGTCATAAATATAGTCTTTTATCAGGTTCAGGTTTGGTTCAGGTTTTGATCAGGTTCATATTCAATCTCAGGAAATATGACCATGTGTCGAGCTACAGGTCTGAACTGAAATGGATGCCCATTCGTCAGAGAAGAAATTTGCGCGCCTTGACCACGCTTTTCTCCCTTCTTAAATCACCCACTCCTCCTTCTTATCTTGTGACTCACTTCCAATATTTATGTTCTTCACACTCTAAGAATCTGCGTTCTTCTAACAATCTCCTCTTGCTCTGTCCTTCACATACGTCTGACTTTTTTCATTCTTCATTTCACATTCAATCCATTCTTCTGTGGAATGCGCTTCCTCTTGATATCAGGATGGCCGCCAGTCGGTTTTTGCATTTAAGCGGAAATTGCAAAGTTATTTTCGCAACAACTAGCGTAGAGTTATTGCTACACCCCTCTCCCAAATTTTAGTTTTTTATGTATACATATATTATAAGTATATATTTTGGTAATATTATGTATGTATATTTAGCTTATTTAAGTATTTTTTAATAATTTTAAGGGCTTTTTTTTATTTACAATTTTCTTTCAGTCTAAAGCACCTACTTATCTCTTCACCACCTGTGGTTGACTGGTAGAGAATGCCTAAGGCATTAATTCCGCCTCTGTACATATCATGTGCGAAAGAATAAATAAAATAATAGGCTTTCTTGCATAATTTTCCCTTTATAATTTAGGTATACAAGATTTGAATTTATAAAGACTTAGTTATTGGACATAATACCTATTACTGTTGCTGTCTTCGGGAGCATCTTTTTCTTGGAATAAAAATGTATCCTATATCCGTCTACTGGTTCTAAGTATTTTGAACTAAAGCGTTGTAAATAATGTAACTATGTATAAAGGGAAATTTCTTTTCTAGTGCGCAAAAAAAAAAATAGATGGCTCAGAATCAATAACAGAATAAATCTGCATTATTAGTTAAAAAAAACATGTTCTTGTCCGCCCTAAAATCAGAAAATGATAGACACCAATTATTCATAACAATACCGTAGTATTAGCACGCTCGTAGTGCGCGCTGCCGCCGCCCGCACCCCGCGCGCCCTCCTGGGGCCCGTAGGCCATAGCTCGTTGCGACACCGCACGACAAGTGACAACAGTGACTCACGCGCACGTTGACCTGTCAATGCCACAGTTAACGGGCTCCGTTTACAAATTGTGAATCTTTTAAAAACTTGTGATTTTTATTTGTGGGATGAAGTCATACATGGAAGAGGCTCAAAGCCTAGGTGACCTAAAATTTAGGATTATAAACGCTTTTGACGAAGTGAAAAATGACACTAGTGTTTAAAATAAACTAAATGACAATTTACGTACACGTTTATGCCTACACAGAGGTGGACTACATTTTGAACAATTACTAAAACACAGCAGTGTTTTTCAACCTGTGGTCGCGTCCCCCTGCGGGGTCGCGAAGCTTTTTTAGGGGGGGTCGCGAATATATAATTATTATTAAGAAATTGAGTAACATAATTAAAAGAACAAACTAAACTAATACATGGTAAGTACAAAATTGTTACTTAAACCTCTTACTTGTGCGAGTTGACTATCAAGTATATACAAAATATAAATAAAGAAATGTAGGAGAACCCTAAATGCGATGGTCGCGCTCGGTCTTTTTAAATTAATTTCTCCCATCTTGGATCAGCTTTTTCACTTCCAGAATTAAATCATTTTCCAAGTTTAAACGATTTCATTCTTTACTTTTTATTACCCGACTACGGCAAAGCAAAAGGAGGGTTATGATTTTGACAGGCTATGTATGTATGTATGTATGTATGTATGTTCATCTGTTCCCTCGTAACTTCTAAACCACTTATTCGAATTCGACAAATGACATATCATTAGAAGCGTCTTAATTGTCCGCTGGTTATAGGCTATATGGAGTTTCACAAAATCTAATATGGCGCCCTCTAACGGACAAAACATACAGACTAGCCATACAGACATACAGAGTAGCCAGCCTTTCAGTCTTCTATAGGTTGCATTCTGGTGAGTGTGCAAGGGAATTGCATGATTTAATTCCCCCATCACCGTTCCACCATCGGACGACCCGTCGTACGGCGAGTTTCCACCCTTACGTTGTTGATACCACTGCGACCCGGACGAAGCGTTTCGCTTCCTCTTTTATACCGCGTACATCGAGGGACTGGAACAGTTTGCCAGCGACGGTGTTTCCGTCACATTACAATTTGAGTGTCTTCAAGGCTAGAGTGAATAGGTTCTTAATAAACTAGCGCGCTTTACCATCAATGATCGCATCACTGCTTACCATCAGGCGGGATTGCGGTCAAGCGCTTGTTTATAACTTATAAAAAAAAAAAAAAAAAAAAAAGACTAAAAAAATAAAATTAAGATATTTGGTATCATTTGAAAGCGCTTTACTTGTACATTTTGAATATATATATATATTGCTAGTATTTGCTTGTGACTTCACCAGTATTCATGGGCTGATTGCATATAATTCACATCTTTTCGTTCATAGATAGCTTCTTTACTATTTATCAGAATAAGACCACTGAAACACAGAACCATTAGAAGGGCCTTGATATTCTGTTGGTTATGAGCTATGAAGCTTATCACCAAATTTAGTATTACGCCCTCTAGCGGACAAAAAGTTCTATGTTAATATAAAATTAAAATAAATATACCGTATTTGGTATCATTTGAAAGAGCTTCACGAGTACTTTATGTTTGTACATAAATAATCCTGAGTATATCCCCATAATAAGCTTCGTAGAAATTTGAATGTAAACCAGGGTTTGGTAAACGGAGCGATGGGAGTGGTGAAGGCCTTCGAATGGCCTGCTCTTCGGTGCGACCAGTTGGAACAGGAGAACAGCCAAGCGCTGTTCTCATACAATTTGAAGACGCATCCATAAAAGCAGATATTAACGGACTTATCAAAATCGAGCCTTGCCTCACTGATTTTGACGGCTTGAGGGGGTCTAGGCAAATTTAGCGTAAAACGCTGATTCTTTCTTGGGGTTGTACTGTACATAAATTACAAGGTTGTACTCTAGATAAAAAAGTTATCGATCTAGAAAAGTCATTGTTTGCTAAAGGACAGGCCTATGTCGCTCTCAGTAGAGTCAAAATCATAGAGGGATTATTTATAAGCGCCTTGGATCATAATAAATTACTTAAAAATCCACATGACAGTCGATCGTTAGCAGAATTAGATAAATTAAGAAATCGTCCCAGGTCCTTTTAATATATGATTTTTTTTTAATAATTATAAACTAGCGCTTGACTGCAATCCCGCCTGATGGTTAGCGGTGATGCAATTGTTGATGGTAAAGCGCACTAGTTTATTAAGCCTATTCACATAAAAAAACTTAGGAATAGGAAGGATGACGGCCGTTGAGCCAGGTGATGCAATGTTAAGCCCAAGACTAACACGACCAACAATGCTGCGCCAGAGGGAGATTGATCTGGAGACTCTCCACGACCAAACTCCCGACACAACAATATTGGGCGCATCGTACCCGCCACACAACGCAACACAACTTCTCAGACACGTCCTCCGTACGGCTTCACCAGACATCATGCCGGAACACGACGAATCGCTTGGCGGCAAGACTTTGTCTGGTGGGTTCTGCCGGCAGCCGATGTTATGGCCTACCACCGTTAGAAAAACATCCAATCTATTTATACTAACGATCTCATCCACTTATTCATGACCCATTCGCTGCCATCGACGCAAATGTGTGTCGCTACTACGAAAAACCGGGAGCTTCATACGTGGAAACCATTGCTATACGCGCTACGATCCACGCGCTACGAAATAGTAAAATAGGATATCTCTACATATTACTATACGCCAATACATAAGTCAAAAGAGATGTCGTATGTTAACTACCTAGTTTTTAGTTCGTCAATTTAACTTTTGTTAATATTATGCACCTTATATAAACTTTAACACCAAAATAGTACAAATAATAAAAAGTAAAAAAACTAAAACCCAACTACGACAAAAAACGACGGTGAAAAAGTATAAAATAAGATTTTCAGAATACTGAACTGAACAAAGTTGCTAATGTAGTTGCAAGTAAATGGACACAATAGACTCTACCAAGATGCCTTCGTTGTGAATTGACAATAATGTCATACAATACTATTCGGAAGTATGCAATATTCACTATGTAGAGATAAATTTTCATGTTTTGACACATTGACAAATTTATCTCTATATAGAGATAAATTTTCATGTTTGAAAAGGCGTAGTCACACGTTACATATATCTACCTACCGTAGCACTTTGATAACGTGTGACTGCGGTTTTCCAAACATGAAAATTTATCTCTTTATTTCTTTCGTTACTGTTCGATTTAGTGCCAAGGAAGTTGCCTCCGTAATTTGTATAAAACCCAACTACGACAAAAAACGACCCTGAAAAAGTATAAAACAAGATTTTCAGAATACTGAACCTAACAAAGTTGCTAATGTAGTTGCAAGTAAATGGACACAGTAGACTCTACCAAGATGCCTTCGTTGTAAATTGACAATAATGTCATACAATAGTATTCTGAAGTATGTAATATTCACTATGTAGAGTTAAATTTTCATGTTTGGAAAGGCGTAGTCACACGTCGTCAAGGTGCTACGGTAGGTAGGTATATGTAACGTGTCGTTCATCTCGCTGGCTACTATAATAGCAAAAGTGCTAAACAGTCTACTTGACAAACACATGGATAGGCACATAAAGCTTCATGATGCTCAATTTGGCTTCAGACCTGGTCTCTCGACTGAAAGTGTCATTCTGTGCCTCAAGCAGACTGTGCCGTATTATACAGACAGGAATACGCCGGTCTATGCCTGTTACCTGGACTTGTCCAGGGCATTTGATTTGGTCTCATATGAGGTGATGTGGCAAAAGTTGAAAAATGAAACGGACGTGTCACGTAACGTTATCGCTATTTTGAGATATTGGTACTCGACTCAAAGGAATACTGTGCGATGGGCAGGCACACACTCGGACATGTATAGGTTGGAATGCGGGGTGAGGCAAGGGGGGTTAACCTCTCCTCGTCTCTTTAACTTATACATGAATGAGCTGATCGGCGAGCTCAGCAGAGCGGGCATAGGGTGCCATATAGATGGACAGTGGTGCTGCTGAGCCCGTCGATTAGTGCCATGCGCAAGCTGCTAGAAGTTTGTGAAAGATATGCACGAGACCATGGACTCAGATGTAATGTAAAGAAGAGTGAAGTGATGGTGTTTAAGGCTGGTAACAAATCATTCGCTAGTGTGCCTCCTCTGTATCTTTGCGGTGCCACCTTAAACAGAGTGTCTAGTTTCAAATATCTGGGTTACTGGGTCTCTGAGGATCTGAGTGATGACTGTGATTTGGAGAGGGAACGCAGGGCGTTGTCTGTGGGCTGTAACATGCTGGCCCGCAGGTTTGCACGGTGTACCGAGCAAGTTAAGGTGACTTTATTTAAGGCCTTCTGCCAGTCATTCTACACTTGCAGCCTGTGGACTAAGTACACGCAGCGTACATGCACCACTCTGCGAGTCCTAACATATACACTTAACATAACTTCGTCGTTTATGAACCGATTTTGATAATTCTTTTTCTGTTGGAAAGAAGACGTTCCCAAGGTGGTCCCGTGATAAGTCCGGTCGATAGGTCGATAGGTCCGGACAGTATACCTCCAGTAGTTTTAAAACATCTGAAATTATCGTTCGCTTCTCCTTTATGGTATATATTTAATTTATCGTTAAAAACAGGTTTATATCCACATTAATGGAAAATCTCACGTGTAACGCCGATACCTAAAACTTCCAATAAAGTAAAAGTTGAAGAATACCGGCCCATTGCAATATTATCCTCACCAGTAAAAGTATTTGAAAATGTCCTCCACAAATTAATATACGCTCAAGTAGAAAAACATCTAAGTGAAGCTCAACATACGTTTAGACGCAGGAGATCTGTAGAGACTAACTTGCTGACTTTAACTGAATATATTACTGTGCAGCTTGACGAGCGACGCCAAGTGGATGTGTTGTACTTTGATTTTCAAAAAGCGTTTGACCGAGTAAATAATGACATCTTGCTTGCAAAGCTCAGCACCATAGGATTTGTCCTGGCCTTCTGCACCTGCTGGCTGATTATCTTCGCGATCGCCAGCAGTTTGTTAGGTTAGGAATTTATGAGTCCAGTGCCTACCACACTCGTTCAGGAGTAAGTCAGGGATCAATCCTCGGGCCGTTATTGTTTCTTCTGATGGTTAATGATTTGCCGACTATTCCCAAACATGCCAAATGTCTTCTGTATGCGGATGACCTTAAATTGTACGCGTCTGTCAACACTATATCGGATTGTGAGGCTATACAGAGAGACATAGATGCAGTTTACGATTGGGGAGTATCTAATAAGATGGCATACAATTCTTCTAAGTGTTATGTCATGACTTTTGGCCGAATTCGACATCCAATTAACTTTGAATATAAAATAAATGGCACTATTATAACAAGGGCAACAATTATAAAAGACCTGGGTGTCGTATTTGACCAGAAGATGACGTTTCACGATCATATCGTCACCGTTGCTAAAGAGTCCTTTAAAAGACTTGGATTTGTCCTCAGAAACTCCCGCGATTTTCGGAACGGACATGTCGTACGACTCTTGTACAGCACTCTTGTTAGAAGCAAGTTGGAGGCGATCTCCTGGGTCTGAAATCCACATAAGCCTACTTACGCACTATTCTTGAAAAAGTTCAAAAGGCATTTTTGAGATTCCTATATAAAATCAGTTTTGGATATTATCCATTTTTATACCCAACTAAATTTATCTCAGGATGCTTAGGGTATAATATGTTAGAAACGAGGAGAGCGTATGACCAAATGAAAATCATGTTAAAAATATGTAGAGGGACAACAGATGCCAGTGATCTCCTCAATGAGCTGATTCGTCTTCACGTTCCTGGTAACTATCTCCGTGGCCGCAGACACCGTCTGGTAGCTGTGCCTACATGTCGTACGGTGGCCCGTGCGTCATCCCCTATACCTCGCGTTCTTTCCGCGCTGAATAGCCTCGTGGAAGCTAACCCGAACTGTGATATATTCGCGAATAAATTTAAAATTTTAATGCGCGCTTGCTTAGCGTTCTGCGAAAAAAAAAATTAATTAGTTCGTTTGCTGTTTTAATTTTTAGATTTTATTTTATTCTCGTTTTTATTGTTCCTCTGATTTGTCTTTTTTTCTGTTTATATTTTGATTTATATTAGTATTTGAATTTCATTATGTACCTATTTGTGTTATTTAATTTTGTATGTATATTAATGTAATTGGCTTTTGGAAGCCGTATTAACATGAATAAATAAATAAGGATATCAGAGTTTGATGGTGGAAGACCAGAGAAAATAAGGGAAACTTTCAAAAATTGCAGGGGCGACTAGTGCATTTCTTAGCATTTTCATTAAGTATTTTAAAGCACTACAATTTGATAAAGGTCTGGAGTAGATCTATTGATGGAGCCGGGAGACAGTCGAAAGAACTCCTCAACAATTCACAGCAGCTACCTTGTGTTTGTGCTTGCATAATTTGTATTGACAAGAACCTAACACCTAGATAGGTGGTGACTGTCATTAGGGAGCTGATGATGATGACAAAGGTCAGTTCAGGGAACTCCTAAACGATTTACAGTAGCTACCATGTATTTGGACTCAATTCATTTATATTCATGAGACCTTTGCACTCATAGGGTTAAAATAATTATCTGCAGTAAATTTGATGATGAAGACCATAGGCAGTTGAGGGAATACTTACAGGTAAAAATTAAAGTAAACAAAATTACTTCGATTCCCAACTATATTTGCGTCAGCTTCCAGTCTGACCGGAAGCAACTGAATACAAAGTACTTTTAACAACTAAAAAGTGTAAAATAAAACCTTTTTTACAAAAAAACAACCGACTTCCACAAACCACTACAAAGTGAAAAATAACTAATTTCGGAAGTCGGTGTCTTTGGTTTTTACATAGATACCATTTGTAAAAAATAAAAAAAAAAAACATGTTGACCTTCATGACTGATATAGACAAATATTTGCAATGAAATAATATTGCGATCATAAATTGAGATGTAATGTAAGTGTACAATGCAGTATGTATGTGTGTGTACTTGAGATGTAATATCTTAAGGTTAAGTAGTTGAGAAGTCCATCATGGACAAACAACGTGACACGTAATTTATACACACATCAAAAGTGTCTAGGGATCAAGCATTTTTATGCGGATTTCTTGAGATTGAGATGTGGCTTTGTAATAAATTTATGATTTTATAAATTTATATGGATCCTTTTTGGTGCATTTCATAATTTGAATCAGGAACTGTGAATCAAATTCGAGTAAAAGATGAAAATCAGCTGTCAATATTTTCCCTATAAAAACATACAACGCATTGAAGACATTATTAGTGCTACTGTTTCCCTACTACTGATTAAAACCAACGTTATTATGGAGCGGCGACGTCATTTAAGCAGGGAAGAAATGCTCAGAGCCGTGGGAATGATAGAAGCTGGTTCCCGGCAACGTACTGTGGCTTTAGCTCTGAATACAAGTCAGAGTGTTATCAGTCGACTTTGGACACGTTACCGAAGCACTGGTACCGTGGCTGAGCGCCATGGAGGACGGTATCGCTGCACCACACGGAGACAAGACCGATACATTCAAATCTTAACTCGAAGAGCTCCAACAATAACCGCCATGATGTTAGCCGTGAGGCTTCATCACTCTTCAGGGAACTTAATTAGCGACCAAACAGTCAGAAACCGCTTGCATGAAGTGAACCTTCATTCCCGAAGACCGCTACGGGTACCACCTATAGCAATGCACAATCGTAGGATTCGATATCAATGGGCTCTTGAACACAGAAATTGGGCAGAAGAACAATGGCGTTTCGTGTGCTTTTCTGATGAGTCTCGTTTTGGTATGAGACCGGATACAAGACGTATACGACACTGGAGAACCCCTGGACGCCAACAGCGATTAAAATCCTGCCAGGAAGTCCATCCTTATAGTGGTGGAACCATCATGGTATGGGCGGGTATTTGGATCGGCGGAAGAACTGAGTTGATTTGGATCAGAGGCAACCTCAACGCTCAAATTTATGCTGAAACGATTGTATCAGACGTCATCGTTCCTCTACAAGTGCAAATCGGTCCCTTATTTCAGTTAATGCATGATAATGCACGACCGCACACCGCAAGAGTTGTAAGACAGACTCTCGCCGCAGCTAACATCAATGTCCTGCCCTGGCCTGCTCAGTCGCCAGACTTGAACCCGATTGAGCATGCATGGGATATGCTACAGAGAAGAGCTCTGCCGAATATGGAGGGTATCCAGTCGCAAGAAGACCTTTTTTTGTTGTTGCAACGAACATGGGCGGCCATTCCACAGCGTGATTTGGATGAACTCATTTTGAGTATGCCAAACCGATGTTCTTGTGTTGTTAGTGTTCGCGGTAGAAACACGGATTATTAATTGTTTAAGTTACCCAATAAAATTTTAGAGAAAACTGTTATTTCAGTCTTTTTTTCGAACTTTTGTGTTAGTGGTTCAAATGTCAAATATCCCTTTATTAGGAAAATGGCAAATTTCTTTATTAATGCAAAGGTGACTTGGTTTATCGTTACTGTGACAAACGAAAACACTTTATTTGATGAATCCTTAAAGAAAATTTTAATTAATATCAATCAGGAGAAAAGTTATTGCAAAAATATATGTTGATCCCTAGACACTTTTGATGTGTGTATATTAAAAGAAAATCGATTGTGAGTACAATACATAACAACTGTTTGTATAAAATGCTCTGATAGTGTATCGGCGCATCTCTCAGTATTGGGACGTTTCGACTTCAATGTTTTAAATAGTTGTAAGTTTGACTTACATCGCTGTCTTAAAATTAAACATGGTCTTCATAATGCTCCTTCAATAGTTTTCACATGTTTTCCATTTTATTTAAGGTCAAAACATCTACTTAGGAAAAAATTACAATTTATATTAATTGTAATTTTTTCCTTCAAATTATAAATAAAGGGCAAAATTATTTAAGGCAAGCGGGCATTATAAAGATTTTAATTTCAAAAACTTAACTCTCATTGTCTCAAAACAAGATTTTACTATTTACTGACTTTTCGCTGTACGGGAACGAAATACCCGATACTTGATTCCCTTTCTTAGGTGCTGCTTGCCTGTTTGATAACAAATGTTTTAGAAAATAGCTCTGTAAAAGCTCTCACCACACGTACAGTTGCAGGCACGCGGCTGCTGTGGATACTTTCCAAAGAAAGGATTTAAAGATATGGTATTAATATTGGCAGAGGTTTTGGTAGACGACTAAGACTAATAAAAGGTGCCAAGCCCGGGCCGCGGGTCAGCGCTTGATCCGGGGTCCCAGGGTCCCGGCCGGACCCCGGGGCGGAGGCTCTCTATTCAATGAACTTATCGATACTGCCGTTTAATTGGCGGCGCGGTGAATGTGACTTAATTGAATGTGTCACGTGACATTTTCCGTTTACCTAATTAATTAATCGGTCATGTGAACGAGCCCTTATTAGTCCGCCGTGTATACGAATCCCTTTTCTTCGTTCAATCGGTACGTGTCATTGTGATTTAAACAATAAAACAGATACAATAATCCATACTAATATTATAAATGCGAAAGTATCTCTGTCTGTCTATCTGTCTGTCTGTCCCGCTTTCACGCCAAAACTACTGAACCGATTGTAATGAAATTTGGTACACAGATAGTCTAGAGCCTGAGAAAGGACATAGGCTATAAAACATCCCGCTATGATCAATAGCAGCAGAGCAGGAACACATAAAAAAATGTTGCGAAAACGGGAGCAAACGCGGACGTGCATATTGCTCCCATTATTTTAACAGGCGCTTATTTTATAGCAACTGAGCTCTTTCCGTTCGAAGCTTACGCGGGGGAAACCGCGGGGCACAGCTAGTTTGTTATAAATTCATTTTGTGTTTTCTACGATCTGTTTGTTATACATAATTTCCATCACCACTAATAAATTCTTCTTTTGATGATTCTTGTACTACATAAAACTGCTCACTGTTCAAGCGGAGTGCAGTCAACCTACTTAGTCCAATAGTATAATTATAATAAGTAATCTATTTATATCCCGCGAAAATGTGGAGGTCGAGGCTTTTTAAACGTTAAGACACTCCACAATCGCGAGATTCAGCAGCGCAGTCTCAGGGAATATTTCCTGAAAACTGACGTGGGAATGAATCGAGATGTGGTCGCGGTTGACAAGAGCCTCACTCCGCTCTCCTTGGCTAAAAATAACTGGCGCAAACCAGTAGTGCTTGACACCAATGAGCGCATGGCCTGATGTAGATTTACAAGCGTCCGTAGCCTGGCTACGATTCGGTGACCTTTTTGGGGAAACCGAAGGTTTTGTATGTGCAATTATGGACGAAGTTATGATGACGAACAATTACCGGAGATTTATTGTGAAAGACGGCACAGTTGACATCTGTCGGGCATGTCACCGGCCGGGGGAATCAATAAGACATATTATTTCCGGATGTTCTCGTCTAGCTAACGGAGAGTACTTGCATAGACACAACCTTGTAGCTCATCAGCAACTTGCTCTTAAATACAACCTTGTGGAATCGGAGGTGCCGTACTACAGGTATATGCCCGACCCAGTTCTCGAAAATGGCCATATCACATTATACTGGGATCGATCCTTCATCACTGACAGAACTATTGTTGCCAATAAGCCTGATATAGTGATGATGGATCGATCAGAGTGGCGTGCAATGATTGTTGACATAACCATCCCGCATGATGAGAACCTCGTGAAAGCCGAGAAAGATAAACAAATCAAGTATCTTGACTTGGCTCACGAGGTTTTCGACATGTGGGAAGTGGATTCAGCAATCATTGTACCGATAGTCGTGACAGCCAATGGCTTAATAGCTAAGAGCCTCGACCAACACCTCAGGAGGCTCTCGTCAGGCAGCTGGATCAAGGGCTTGATTTAGAAAGCTGTAATTCTGGACACGGCTCGCATTGTCAGGAAGTTCCTCTCTCTGGAGCCCTGACTGCCGATAGCTTGGACCCTGTTCCCGATACCGGTGGGCTACTATGTTTTATATTTTTAAATGTTTTTTATCCATACTAATATTATAAATGCGAAAGTAACTCTGTCTGTCTGTCTGTCTGTTACGCTTTCCCGCTTAAACCTCTCAACCGATTTTGATGAAATTTGACACAGACAATCTTTAGACCATGTGAAAGAACATAGGCTACCTTTTATCCCGGAAAAATTGATGTTCCTGAGGGAAACTTAAAAAGCGAGATATAACCGAACTCCACGCGAGCGAAGCCGCAGGCGGAAAGCTAGTATTATATAAATATTTAAAAATGTAAATCATATGTATGTAAAATGAATAAACGAATAATGTACATAATATACATAATAAATGTAATATATTTTGTAGTAATTGTAAACAATCATGGGTACTCGTTTCCACTCGTCTGCGTCGCCAATTGCTCCGTGACCTAGAACTCCTCACTCAAGAGGAGCTTCCGTTGAGGTCTCACTGACGACCTCCACCTGCACATCATCCATCATCAGCCACGTGGTCGCACCGCGTGGAAACAGAACGCAAAGTGTCGTGTCGACGACCTAATACGACTTGCCGAGTGGCCAGGGTCGCCGCGTCGTGTATCGCCGCACCACATGTGTATGACGTCATCGTTCTAAGATGTTCCCGTGTGCTGCTGAAATGATCTAGTGGAAATGCTTTCAAGTCAATTTTAATGAACTGAATTTTGCGAATTTTCCAACTTAATGTAATTTTCCCTAAACTTTCACAAAATTAGTTTAAGTATCCTGTTGTACACCGTTTAAAAAGTTTTAGTACACAATTTTACTTACATGTTTTTCTTTGTTTAATGTGTCTGATATTCTGTAGTGCTTTTTTTGAAAATTACATCATAATTTTAATGCTCTAAAAAAAGAGAATTCCGAAACATCACATCATCATAAATTATTGGAATCTTCAGAGGACAGTCCAGCACCAAGACCAAAAGTTAAAATGGCTGACAAAACTACCCTTTATGTCCTTACAAAATACATAAAACTTTGAAATGGGGACCGTGAGTCGGTGTCCGCGCTTTTCTTAAACTGCGATAGTGCTATTTCCCTAGCAACTACAGAACAGCAGAACGCCTTATGTAAATATATAATCTCGCAGTTGGAAGGCAAAGCTCAGTTGGCCAAAAAACAACTTTTGAGGAGAAAATACATTTTGCTCACTTATTAGTCGATGCAAACTGGTACTTTCCGAAGACATGGCGCATTTTTCTATACGCATTGAATCATGTTTAACAAGATTACAAGTTGACATCCATTTTTCATAAATCCTGTGTTCATACATTTTTCCTGCACAGGTTCTCACACTATGTTCCTACATTTATTCTAACACAACCTGTGTATATACAGAGAAACCTAAATGTCCTAATACAGATTTAAATATAAAATTAAATGAAAAACTTAATGAAAGAAAACATTGACGTAATTTAATCCACTATTAAAACATTACAGATTCAACTCGTTATTTGAACAATAATAATGAGTTAAGAATAAATAAACAGTAAGAAAACTTAACTACATGATAATGATGAAGACATGATTAAGTTAAATAACATCACGAATATTAATTCCATTTTTAATTTAATCGCAAGTTCATTGCTGTCTATTTCCAATATTTTAGACATATAATTTTAATTTCTATACCAATATCCTACATTCCTACTCTTTAACTCCTACCAACTTATATCAAGAATTCTCAAAGGTAAAATGACTCAAACAAATTTAGATTTGCCCGTCTCATTATTATCGTTACATAACATTCACAGTATTATTGACTTATCAAAGCTGACTTCTTACTATTAGAATAATAAAATAGTATTTGTTATCGAATCACATCTCATCAATCCAATTAAGTATAGTATCAATAAAAGGTTATCGCTTCCTACTCCACAGAACAAGAATAATTTACAAACATACGACCTTATCAATGACACTAAGTTATAAATGGCTGTACCGGATTATAGATTAAGTTATGCATTATTAGATAGCTTAAGTGAATGTAACAACGTTAATAATAATTATGTAATATATTATACACTACCCTCAAAATTATTCACTATTAATAATCCTTCTTGTGAAATTAAGCTTTCAATTGAAGTAGTTCAGTCACTACCCGAAGAGTGTGACTCAAAAATAGTTTATGGTAATATCATATGGCAAAACCTTAATGATGGAAGATTTGCTTATGTACAATCAGTAGCTAATAAATTAACTATTAAAAGTATGTACTAACACTAATGAAATCAAAGGTACTACAAATCCTTAAAAGGTACTGGAATTTTGTACATAAGAAAAGATTGTGTAGTATTTTTCCAAACATTGCAATTTAATCCGTCTCATATTTATAAAACCACTTCGCCAAGCCATTGATGTTGATTGTTGCAAATTTAAAATTGTGAATATTAGTGCTCTTACGCTCTCTTGGAATCCTTAAATTTAGCTTCACACCAATTGACATTGTCAAATTTTAATGTTATGTACTATCAGCTGTAGAAGTCCATTTCCACCTTAAAGACTACTGTCGCCTGCGCTAAACCGGCCACGCACACTACCGCATTATTTTTTTATCGCAGTCTCCGTCTTTCTTTAAAGTAATGCATAATTTCGTTACTTCATTTGAAGTTAAGTTAGCGGCCGCACTTAACAATGGTGCTATCATAAGCGAGCGATTGTGGGTTCGATCCTCAATAAAGGCAAATCTTTTTGTTGTTTCATATAATTTAAAATTATGATAATTGATTTGTATTTTAAAGTAAAAATGTTTTCAAATAATATTTAAACGAATAGGAAAATTTATTGAATATTTATCCCAAAAAAGGTTTTTATTATATGTTTTAGTTTACTATAGAGGTAATATAATAAAAAAATATATAAAAATAAAACAATAAGCATATTATAACGCAATATACCATAAAGTTATATATTATTCGGTATAGATATACTTATACTAACAAATGAAACAAACGTTGAAACGGCAGCATTGTAATATTTTATATAAAAGTAATCCTTGACAAACTTATGATATTGTTATGGTAAAAAATACAAAAAACATTTTTGGTTGATAAATATGAAAATTATAATATTATACATACATTATGATTAAAGAGGTTATAGCTTAATTATTCATTTTCTTATAGAAAAGAGGATTGAAGCTTAACCTGAATATTATTGCAATCATAAAATAATCTATACTAAAACACAAAATAGTGCTTATTACATTTACAATTTATTTTTGTGCGTAGCGTTTTCGGAGTTTGATGGCATGAGATTATAATCTTCAAGCGCTTTCTTAGTTCAAAAGTAAACGAACTTATTTCTTATCGAATTCCGAAATTATTGTTTTTATAATTTACCAAAAGTAATTTGTATTGAAATTGCAAAAGGCGACATCTGTTAGCCATTAAACCAACCGAACATATTACTGTCACTTCGCTAAATTACTTTAGAGATGGTTTAGAGTCCGTTATTAAGATATATAATGGTATATATTTAAAACACTCTGTAAGACACTTCTGCACTGTGATTGTTATAAATAGTTTTTTTTTTTTTTTTGTTTAGCTCGTTAAGACTCCACCAGTCGCGCCAGTTTATTTTTAAACCACAAATGCAACCTCCCTTCTTCGCAAGATTTAAAAGTTTATTCAACGGTGAATATTGTCGTTTCGTTTCACTTGTCTCGACAGCTACCTTCGTCCTCCAACCTCTTGACCTTGACCTCCAACGGCTTACAGTATTTCTCTAAAACAATAACAATTTTATTACAGACTTGTAACAAGCGATTAGTTTGCACCTTAACACAAATAATAATAAAAACAACTTACACAAAAGCCGGTTTCATATGATATTTGAGATATATTGCTGCATATCCCTGCATATTGATTAAAAAAGTAAAACTAATAACACAAACTTGTAACTATATGTTCACCAACTAACAACAGCTAAGTAATATTATTTGAGTTATTGTAGCTAATAATAGTTATTGTAGGTAGCGGAATATTTTTTGTGAAGGAGTCATTCAGATTCTTTCAAGTCTACCGTCATCTTTTTATAATGACTCTAACATAGAAAAAATCTTAAAAGAAAGTATCATCTTTAAGTTGCGGATCGGTATTTTTAGATATTTTTGTTGTCAGCATTCATAACTCACCAATTAACATTTAAAAAATATTTTGTAAGTCATTAGATTTGAACTCGAACCACCTTGAACGCCTATCAAGGCGAACACCGTTAGGCCATTGAAACACTTACTGTGGACGTTGAAATTAGTAAGTAGTACCTAACAATCATAAGCGGGCAGCAAGTTGTCAAAGTGTATGAGTGTGTATCAAACTTTATTATAGAAGACGGTCGTAACTACAACTAGTATTGCTTGGCCACAGTTTTGTGAGATTGCAACTCGACTTTTGGTCTTGACTGTACATATAATATGTACACATGTGTATGCTCACACTTATCACTTCCTATTCCGCTACACCACAACTCATTATTCAGCTCACAGACACAGCCCTCAACTTTAACCATAAGTTTCGACGCCTTACTGCCTTAGTGACATTTCGGCGTAGGGAGCTGTACGTATATGTACGCTGGATGGTATTACTTTTTTCTATTAAACAACGTTCAGGTCCGTGCGCTCCATATAGGCAGATAAGTACTGCATTTTATACCATAATAATTTTCTAATACAAAATACGGCACACGCGCGCCGTCCGCGAGCTGCCGGCTCCACCGCGGTACAAATATTGAATATTGAATCTATTTAGCTTTTCAATACATATGACAATACCTACGAATCTGCTACTTTAATACAAAATAATCATAACAGCACCTGGATCAGAATAGTACTGGAATGCATATTTTGCCCTGTAGGAACGAATCGAAATGAGTATGAGTACAAATAATAAGTGTGAGTAGTAAGTATATCTGTATAAAGGTACCCTACATTATACTACTTCGCGCTGTTAAGACTTATCCTGAGTTAATGGGGTCGAGGTGGGCATGAGTTACAGAATAGTAATAGTCCTTTAT
Organism: Sesamia nonagrioides; assembly: GCA_017933935.1. Lineage (NCBI taxonomy): Eukaryota > Metazoa > Arthropoda > Insecta > Lepidoptera > Noctuidae > Sesamia > Sesamia nonagrioides. The sequence goes on from JADWQK010001823.1 coordinate 89,977, forward strand.
GGGCCTGTTTTAGGATACCGTAAGTACAGTATGACCACTCAATGTAACAAATAGCCCATTTTTTAACTCTTATTATATTCTTAAATGGAAACTCAACACTTTTTTGATGGACGGGAAACTACGAAACCCTGCACTAAGCGTGGCCCGACACGCTCTTTTCCGGTTTTTTATATACTACTTATACGTGTTTTACGTGTAACATCTACCGACATTGATCATATCTTCTACCACAGATAATGAATAAACAAAGCTTATGTAGTGAAACTATTTTCAAAGTATTATAAATAACTTTACAAGGTGATTAATCAATCACAATTAATAAATTATCACAACGTAAACTGACAATATTGTGGCGTAGTTTAAGGCGCTGTGTTCAGTAAAAATAGGCTTCTTAAAACAATTTTTTAGCCAAATGTATACATTTCAGAGCAGCCAAAACTTTATATGTTAATCTTGATTATATGTATCAGGAAACCATTGTTTTCAAAACACGTTTTGAATTAATTTTCTCGATAGAAAAAAATCCTAAAATAACCCCTAAAATTGAATTTATAACAGTTGTAACTGTATTATTAATCATCAAATCTTGATAAAATTGAGAAGAGCGATGTAAAATATAATAGTAAATGAAACCATTGTTTTTGTTTATCGATTTAACTAAGATATTCTAAAATAAATAATGTATTTAATGATAAATAACGTGAACGAAACGTCGCTCCATCGCGGCGTCCATTGCCTTCTCTTTCACTTCTATGCTTAGCGACAGTGACCGCTGAGGCGTGGTGCTTGTCGGACCTATGTCACTTTTTGCTTTACCCCGCACAGAAAATAATTATATTTACGTGTCTGTTTGTTGATGAATAATCATATTTCGTTTTTGCCCGGGTTCAAACCCCAGGTTTACATTATATGCTTTTTGTAGATTTTAATTGAAATAAATGCTTTTTAATTTACTGTTGTATTTTTGCCGATATTTTATTTGATTTATTTCTGTAATTATTCTTTTTACTTTTTCGCGGCACATTTTTCTTCACCTGTATGTGTTCGGGTTCAAACCCCAGCCTTACGTTGTATGCTTTTTGTTGGATTTCTTATTTGCAATTGTTTTTTTTTTAATTATTATTAATTTATCCGATTTTCTGTATTTTTTGTAGTAATTGTTCCATCTTTTTAAATATATTCTTTTTGTAACAATTATAATGCAAACTAATATTTAAAATCAATTCGTTATAATTTTCTTTCTACAAATTTCTAGAAATTAATAATAAATAATAATAATAAGCCTTTATTTAACCATGAATTTCTTAGTTCATAATATAATTTAAAAAAGAAAAACAATAAAAATAACAGTTAATTTGATAATAGTTCAAAATAGTAAATTTAGATTTCATTTTGTTGCATTATTCATGGCCCCTTTCAGTATAGGCCTCCTCCAAGTGCCTCCATCTATGTCACTCGTACAAACCCGATTTCGATAAGAGTTGCAGTTCTGAAGAAGAAATCTTTTATTTTTTTAAATATCCGAAAATGCATTTTTTTTTAACAGTTACTCTAAACAGCTGTTTATAAATAGTAATTTCTAGAAATGATATATTTCTAACAGTTTCATGAAAAAAGGACATAACACAAAAAATTTAAGCAGAACGGACAAAGCGCATTATAAAAATAAAAAAGAAAACAAAAAAAAAATAATAAAAAATGAAAATATGTATAAAGTACACATTTTCGAAAATCGCAAGGTAAAGTCGGATTCGATCCTGGTGCTCGTCTAATGCGAACCGGGACTGTGACGAACAGAGCCAACCATGCTTCGGGGTTGGGTTGTGAAATTACCCTTCTAAATGTAGATGGAATAGAAAAGAAAAACAATAAAAATAACAGTTGATTTGATAATAGTTCAAAACAGTAAATTTAGATTTCATTTTGTTGCATTATTCATGGCCCCTTTCAGTATAGGCCTCCTCCAAGTGCCTCCATCTATTTCAATCTTTTTGTGTTGTGTTATTCTAAGCACTCGTACAAACCCGACTTCGATAAGAGTTGCAGTTTTGAAGAAAAAATCTTTTATTTTTTTAAATATCCGAAAATGCATTTTTTTTAACAGTTACTCTAAACAGCTGTTTATAAATAGTAATTTCTAGAAATGATATATTTCTAACAGTTTCATGAAAAAAGGACATAACACAAAAAATTTAAGCAGAACGGACAAAGCGCATTATAAAAATAAAAAAGAAAACAAAAGTAATAATAAAAAATGAAAATATGTATAAAATATACATTTTCGAAAATCGCAAGGTAAAGTGAACGGATGTGGGATTCGAACCTGCTGCTCGTCTAATGCGAACCGGGACTGTGACGAACAGAGCCAACCGTACCTCGCGGTTGGGTTGTGAAATTACGGTTCTAAATGTAGATGGAATAGAGAATGGTTGGTATAGATTTAATAGAACGTGCGTATTTCTCGATGCACGACGCCTCACCTCACGCATCGATGTACTCGCGCGGAGCGCCCCGCGCCCCGCAGTGGGCGGGGCTAGTCGTGTCCCACTTCGTCTGCTTCACCCCCTCAAATACCTAAAAGTTTGCTATTCACAGCGTCTTAAAACAATCTATTATATTAAAACAGCAAAATAAAATTTAAGAAATAATACAAACACAATTGATTAAATATTACCCAATCATTTATAAACATAACATTCAAGTGATAAGTAGGTAAAGGCTGCCATCTTATGTAAACACACATAATTCTGTAGTCAAATGACATATATATTATACATATGTGGTGGATGATTATCCAACGAAAAATATTCTAGTAATATAATTATTTATATATAAAAATGACATATCAAACAAATGCATAATTATGAAATATAGGTAATATTGAATGCTGCAGTGTTATTTTATTTGACATGCGCGGTCGTCACGACTGGCCAGCTCCGGCCAGCCTCGGACACATTAAACGGACTACAACACTTCTACGATCTTGTTTCTGAATTAGTCTCCTCCAGTCGCAGGACGCAACAGCTTAATAGCTTCCTAAACTAACTAGGCAATCACACCAAACCTTAATACTTGTCAATAGAGTTTAAAGTTCTCTGTGTGAATAGCGAAGATAGTTTGTAAGGATTATCTTGAGTGGGACGTCATCTCAGAAGTTAGGTTTAATTAAAGTTGCCACCGAGAGCCGGTCGCCACTTAAAGTCTCCGATTCCTAGTTTAGAATTGCAGTTCGGTAACTATTTGCATTTTGTACTACTCTGATTCATGTTCGGCTCGCCTGATTACATTCAGTTATTATTATCTGCATTTATAAATAAAATTGTTTTGAAAATGAGTGATATCAGTGATAATAGCGACATGGACAATATCTTAACGCCTCCTGAAATGTCAGAAATAACCATGGAGACCGTAGAAGAATTGCCACCACATACACCAAGGAAAAAATATGAAAAGTGCACAAACTTGGGATCTATTGTGGCGCTCAGCTTCGCCTCGTGGCACAAACTATCACTCATATTACAATAGCTATCATTGCTTGACAGTAGCATAAATTCAATAATTAATTATTTTAGTTACATTATTGTAAGGCTAGTAGGGTTACATAACTCCGCTGCCGCGAGATATTGCGGTACGGCGGACAGAGCTCCGGCGGGATCTCATGGCAACATGGAGAGTGCGATTGTCGCAACCCAGTGCTGGGCACGCCACAATAGCGGCGGTAAGTCCCCTCTTTGAGGAGTGGCTAGAGAGGCGCCATGGCGCCCTCACCTTCCGCCTGGCGCAGGTCCTCACCGGACACGGTTGTTTCGGGAGGTTCCTGTTCCATATAAGGCGGGAGGAAACGCCAGGGTGTCCCCATTGTGTGGATCGCCCTGAGGACACGGTGGAGCATACGGTGGAGATCTGCCCGGCTTGGGTAGAGCACCGCCGTGTCCTCGTAGCGGCGATCGGCGGTGATCTTTCGCGTCCGACCCTGGTCCAGGCCATGGTTCGGAGCGAGAGTGCATGGCAGGCCGTCACCTCCTTCTGCGAAGCAGTAATGCTGGCAAAGGAGGAGGCGGAGCGCGTGAGGCAACGGGAATCACAACGCCCTCACGCCACTAGCCACCGCAGGAGACGCCCTGGTCGGGAGATGACACCAAACTCCCAGCCACCATAGGCGCGGGCCTGCGGGCGGTGAGCAATAGGCAGCTCGCCGCCCGGTAAGGACCAGGCCCGAGTCGACGGCGCGTCGTGTCTCACGCGCGCCTCAAAGAGATGTCAGCACATCGTGACGAGGTCCACGAAGGCCGATGCCTCCTGGGTCAGGGTTGCCGGTTTGTTAAACAAGAAACCGTGGCCCTGGCCGTCCCACAGGCAAGTGAAGAAACACGTTAACACATTTGATGGTTTTCCATCCCAAAAAAAGGTATAACTTAAAGAACCACGACACGTTTGGAGCAGTGTCTAACTGATCGTCTGTTTGTGCTACGTGTACAGGTAGTTATTCCGTGTCTGGCTGTTGGTATATGTTTAAAAATTTGTAAACGCACCCACCCAATTTGTAGTGTAGATAATGCTTAAAAAAATTGTAATGCACATAGCGCGTAGCGGTGTCAACGACGTAAGCAACGTAATGGAACGGAGATGGGGGAATGAAATCATGCAAATCCCTCGCACTCTCTCCAAAATCCAAAGTAGCTAGGTGGCATTTTGCGGTACCTACCAGCCCAAATGTGGCTGCAATACTCCACACACGAACGGACCTGTGCCTTCTATAACATAAGAAGCTGTCCCGGAGTGACTTTTGCGATAACTCTAAGTTTCCTGGCAGCCACCTTGCGCTTGGACCCAATGAATCGCTTAAAGTTAAGGTTCGAGGAAACCTCAACTCCCAAAAGTTGAAGGCGGTCGGTGCAATCCAAGGATTCATTGCGAAAACTAGGAGCCAACGGGATGTTTTTGGCGGTGAATAGACACGCTTGTGTTTTGGCGGCATTGAATGCTATAAGATTGGCTTTGCCTTAACCAGAGACAGCATGTAGTGCAACATTCGTACGCTCTACCATAGCCTCTCTTTCGGACCGGATTGATTCGACCTTACTAACCCAAGCATCCAGTAGGTATCTCTCCACAATTGTGCTGTCATCTGCATACCAATAGATACCTGGCATCAGCAATTTTTTTTTAAATAATTTTAAACTATCTGCTCAGACCCGTCCTTCTATATTTATAATTTGACTAATCATTATGATTACGGACTTTATTTTGTGAACTTTACATTACCTATACAAACCTCCTGGAATAAATATAATAGTGAATACACGATGGAGACTAAGGGACGTCGTAAGAGGCGACTAAGGGAAATCACCAGGGAAAAACCCGCCACACTGTTCGCAACCCACTGCAACTCCTGAAAGCCAGAATCAACAGTGGAGACCGCCAGAAAAACGCCGAGCAATGAAGCCCGACGAGTCCCGGAGAAACGTTTCAACTGTCTTGGGTCCCGCAACGAAATTAATCAGAAAAGAATAGCGGAGGAGTAAGAAAAAAGATATTTTTTCCACTTCCCTCCATAATAAGCAGGAGACAGAACAGAACTAGGCCAATCGGCACAAAGGGACATTATTGCAACTGGGAGAAGCCCAGATTGCCAAGCACCACGGAATAACATTTGATCAAGCTAATGGGTCCTAAGTAGGTATTTGCTGTTACAATTGATTCCAATAATAGGTATGGCAAAAGCGCCTGAACGCACGGAAATTAGTTCTAGTTTCAACAAGGTCCGTATAATAAACAACTCCGGATGTAACTTGTACACTATCCAACATAATATTGCGTTCATTCTGCCAAAGAATACACTCCCACAAGATGTGATGTGCGGACTGTTCAAATTCACAGTTCGATGTAGAACACTGACACAAAGGCGAAGGAACAAGTTTAAAAGAATACAGTTTACTTTTAAAGTTGCCATGACCTGTGAGAAATTGGGCAACGCAGTGGTCAACCTCCAGCCATGTCTTAGCCAGCCGATCGCCAACGGATGGAAAGAACAGATGGAGGTGCCGGCCCTTGATGGAATTATCCCACCTACTTTGCCATTCGGATAAGAGGTCCTCCCAGACGTCAGTCTGAGGTTTAAATAATCTAGAAATTCTATTGAGGTCGCGTCGTGTAACAAAGTTAGTGTCCATGGCCTCCCCCCTCGCGGAGTAGTACATTGAAGCACGTCGCTGTACTTCAAGATCGACTGGAAGTACACCTGCCAGAACGGTAAGGCTTCAGTACTGACTGTTCTATACGCCTTGCATAAAAATATCAATGCCAAACGTTGGCTTTGAAGCAGTTTACGTCGCGCCGCCCCTATGCTGGCCCTATCGGCCCAAACAGGTGCACCGTAGCACATACATCCTAAGTAGGTAGCTCCATATATAGTTTTTAAAGTTAGGAATGATAGACCCCAAGTTGCTTTGGATATTCTAGTTAGGGCATAAAAGTTCCTTTTAGCTTTTTCGCCAACTATTTTTATATGTTCGATAAATGAAAAATTCCTTTCTAAGACCATACCAAGGTAGCATACGGATTGCTGTTTTTTAACGGGAACGTTATTAAATTTAATAGTAGGCAATGATTTAAGATTACCTTTTAGTAGAAGTTGATAGGTTTTATGCGGCGCAAACGCTAGGCGGTTACGATCACCCCACTGAGATATTAGATTTAGGCAAGTATGGGCCAAGTTCTCAAGTCCGGCTCGGGTACTTGACTGAATGAGCAGTAGGCCATCGTCCGCGTAACCAGTAAGTGAACAGCCGCAAGGAAGCGGGATCGCGAGAAAATCATCAAAACCCAAATTCCATAAATAAGGACCGACAACTGAACCCTGAGGACATCCCATGGTTAGTGCTTTAGTACTAGAAAAATGACCGAGCTTAAGTACCGCGGAACCGTTTATAAAGTACGAGTAAACGAGATTATATATGTTTCTATAGCAACCGCGGTTTTTTAATTTTAACAACAACATAGGCCACCAAGCGTTATCAAAAGCCCCAGAAATATCCAAAAAGATACCAATCACGTACTTGTGTTCCGACTGGTTAACGGTTCTTCTGACAGAAAGCGCCGCGTCGACTGTTGATTTACCGATGGTGAAGCCATATTGATTACTATGAAATTTTGGACCGTTCGGTAGTAAACGTGGAACGATGAGGCGCTCAAGAAGTTTCCCCAAAGATGGTAGAAGCGTGATAGGCCGATATGACTTCGGATCATCCGGTGGTTTATCACCACACTTTGGTATTATTCGTATGAAACCGCGTCGCCATTTACGAGGAAAAACGCCTTCAGCAATGCATCGGTTATATACAGTTAAGATGGCATCACCCGCTGTTTTACACGAACTGTTTTGACAAATCACCAGGGAAGCGGGCAGCAGCGCTTCTCCTGTGTAATATCAAATCACTGCGATCCCCAACCCGCCTGCCAAGCGTGGGGATTATGGCAAACCCCCTCAATGAAAGCCTTGGGGGAGGCCTTTGTCCAGCAGTGGACATCTATAGGCTGAAGAAGAAGAAAAAGATGGAGACTTCCTGCTTGCTGTTATTACTACTTATTACCTTAGTTTGACCATTGTAGTTAATGTCTCGTATTGATATTCGTTGCTGAAGATGCATACATACACAGTGTGGTATTTAAAAAGTTACACAGACAGACACCAAAAACGATTTGAATATATAATACTTACAGAAGGTAGTCATATATGGGTATTCTGGTTGAGTAATACACTTCCAATCACAATCAGAATAATTCTTAAGGATATTGCCAACACATTGTTTCATTTGTCAGAAAAAAGTGTACTCAGTAACGTAAATAATGCAAACGAATGTTGCTTCCCTCAGTGTGTTACGCTGATGCATAATAACAGTGATTTAAATTATTATCCAAATTCAATCATTTACCCCTTACTTATGTATCTTCTACCCAAGTTAGTATGCAATCTTGTTTGATCAGTGTTTACTTGCCTGCTTTACTCCAGATGCGACACCTACTTGTACGATTAATGATAATAAAATTATTAAAAAATAATAGTAAATAATAAAAGATAATAGTAAAATTATTAAAAAGATAACCGGTTGAATAAAACTAATCCACTAATAATAAATAATTATTATCACACTTTTAACAAAATGTGTGTAAATGTGTATATAATAATAAAATTATAACTATGCTAATACTACATCTCGGTTAATTCAAAAGCGTTTCAATCTGCTCAACAATCAATTTTCTCCGACTGTACTTACACCGCCGATGTGATGGCCACCAAGCGGGTGTCTGCGTTGCCACTAGTTGTTCGCCTCATTACGACTACGTAGGAACACGTGAGCGACACTTAAACTCCTATTATCACACATAACGCGAACAATTCGCTAATGTCAGTCCTCCCCCGCCCGGCCGTGCCCCGCACCTCTCAGATTTACATATAATTGCGCACGCGGCGTCATCTCCCCTCACCGCGAACACATTACCGACAACAGTCGTACTCATCGACAACCGCTAGTCGTCGAAAGCCCACGCACACATACACATTTTTGTTTCACAGGAGAATCTTTCGGGGTTTCACTGCCTGTTCTCTGTAGACCAATTACAAGTTCAGCCTAATGATCTCTTACACAAGTGTGCGTGCGCTCGCGATACGTTATGGAGCCGAGCTTCCGTGCAGAACGGCCTGCGACCACGGTACCTCAGCGACACGTACTATCGCAAGCTGTACAGACGCCACGCACTAAAGGATCGCTAGTTTGAGTCGGGCGACAGTTTCATAATAAAGTGCGCTGTAGGCAGTTACGCGATTATCATTGCAGGCCTGAAGAAATATGTCGCACTACATGTGTTCGTGGTCTACAACTGTCATGTTAGTTTCTCTAGAGAGTTATGTGTTGGGGCCTACGCCTTCACTTGCTGGTACTTCATTGTGTAAATATTTGAATGTAGTGAACAGTTTGTGTTCTGTTAAAATAGTCACAAAATTATCATTAGTACAATAAATGTCTATCACTAGTTGCACTCAGACAAAAACATATTTAGAATCTTTATTTGTTAACACTGTGAGAGTTGTACAGAGTGTAATATATTACTTGGGTTCTCTACGTTGTGCCATTAGGCATGCAAATACATGCATATACTTGTTATCAATTTAAATTAATTAAGTATTGAGAATAATTGAGAAGTATAAGAATAATTGAAGTATTGAGAGTTGTTGTTTACGAATACGATAGTTTAATAGATGTATGATATACAACGACGGTAAGGTAAAGATTTTTAGACTTTTAATCAACGGTTGACAATCTGTTGGCTGTCGATAAATCAATCAAATTAGTTGTTGTCGTGGTGGTCTAGTGGTTAAAGCACCAGCCTCTCAAGTACGAGTGCGCGGGTTCGATTCCAAGTCAGGCAAGTACCAATATAACTTTTCTAAAAGTTATATGTACTTTCTAAGTATATCTTGGACACCAATGACTGAAGGTGAAGAAAAACTTCTTGAGGAAACCTGGACTTTAAGTCTGAAATCGCCAACCCGCATTGAGCAAGCGTGGTGATTACACTCAATCCTTCTCTGTATAAGAGGAGACCTGTGCCCAGCAGTGGGAGTCAGTGGGACGGTTAAAAGGTTGATGATGATGATACCTATATTGAAAAAGAGAGTAAACAAATTGAAAACTTGGATTCAATATGACATTTGTCATCAATGGTGTCACAAAGATTATTCTGCTTTTGGTACTTTTTTAATATACTTGTGACAATTGCTAAACATAATTTTCTAATTGTATGTCCAAACTAAGTGTTTTTTTAGTTCATCAAAGTTATTTCTATGTTTTCACTTTGCCCAAGTACTGTATCCGCTTTACCCAGGGTACCGGGCAAAGAGAACACTTTCGTACTTTTTATAATTTTAATTGTAGTTGATTATTGTTTAAATATTCATGGTAAATGATATTCGTATTTGTAAGAGCAATAAATAAACATTGGTTTGTGATAATTATTTTGTTTTTGTATTGTATATCTTTTCTGCTATGACCTTAATACCTTAAGGTATCCACTTTGCCCGGCCTTCCCCTACAAATTTCATTTATCTGGATCTACAGGTCAAATTTTACCCATTACTAGCTGCGCCGTAATAAGTCCCTAGACCAATTATAACAACATTCAAGTCCAAGTTATTCATGGTTGGGAGCTTTTTAGGTTTCAAACTCCAGACTTTCGTAAAAATATCTACACGTGTATCTCGGTAGATGGCGACGCACAATTTTCGTAACAATGCTTGACTGTGATCTAATCAGTGCGCATCAATCATCATCCTCGCCAGAGCACTAAATATCGCCGCCTCGGGAATACTCATCGAAAATTGTAGTTCCGCGTGGAGGTAAGTAAGTCGTAAATTAGTTGAATCCGTAGCGATGGGAACAATCAGCATCATTTGCATTATAAAGGCCCGGCCTTGCCTCTGCTCCCGGCGGCAAAGCCCGGCTCTCGAATCTCTGTCTTTCGCGCAAAGCCGGGAATTTTTCTTATTTTCTCGACCAACTTTTTTAAATCTCACCTTGATCCACGCAATGAGTTCGCAAATTACGTAGATATTCCATGCATACGAATTACCGGGCGAAGGGCGGCGAGAGGGCGGTGAGCGGGGCTACCTAGCGCGGTAACCTGCCTCATCACCTTCCTCGTACAGCGATGGACTCAATTAAGAGACGCCAACTAACCTCAATGAGTTGTCCCAGAAAGCGCACAACAGTACCTATTTATTAATTCCACAGAAATCGTAATATAGACTTGTTATTACGATTTCTGTGATTAATTCTATCCGAACAACGTACTAATCACGTCAACTTGCCCATAAAACATCAAAATTGCGGTGCACATGGCGGTGGACATTATCACTTATTTGGATAACTGACATTGCACGCCACGTACATATATGACAGGTAATATGCTTTTGTATAACTTGAATCAATATATTGTTGTCCCACGTTACAGCAATGTGTAGTAAATTTGTCTCACAGTCACCAATAATCGCTTTTGAAATCCATAGTAACTACATATACCGGTGACATCACACAACTATCCTTCGTTGTAGTGCACCCAGTTTGAGTAGTCTCAGTGGTCGCTCCTTCGTTTTCTTAAAATAATTCCGATATTCTTCTGAGGACACCGTAAGGCAAAATGTTCAAAAAAATGACATATTTGTTCACAAACTAAATTAAATGTTAATTTCTAACATCTATTTATTTGATTTCATTAAGAAAAGGACCGAAATAAAATGTTAGTTTAGACCTGTGAAATTAGTCCGCTTTTAACGTAAATTGACTTATTTTTGGTCGCCATGTTAATAATCGCGTCTAAACTGTCTGTGGAGGATCTAAATTTAAAAGGATTAAACTAAAATGTAATCTTCTATCCTTTTCTTAATGAAATATAAACAAAAAGTTTTGAAAAGTTAGTTTGTGGAGAGAATCGGCGCCATCATGTGGCTTGTTAATATTAATTATAGAACATAAAGGAATTAATATCATTTAAAAAGTTTTAAAATAATAAAAAAAAAATGATTTTGTGGTTTTATAAATCCACGTTAGAAGTGAAACCTTTTTTTCACATTCTAGACATTTGACTAATGATAAGTAATTAATACATACACACACATACACACTGTCAGTACACTACACTGTCAGTTGCTGCGAACTATATAAGACGCCGCCATATTGACTTGGCTGCTATGACGAGCGCCTTTCACTTTATCCCTACTCCACGGCCGACCGTCACGCGACATGTAACACACAGACGAATAAGTTTGAGACGATGTAATAAAATTTTCACTTTAATAATACGTATAAGTCTATAAAGTAGGAATGGAAATAATTAGAGGGCATCAAAAAATTCATCCGCGTAGCTGTTAACAGGTAATTTGCCTAAAAAGCTGGCAGCATTGTCATTGCCACGTTGTATGGAGATGCTGCTTCTTGGGTCAAAAAATAACCCAGCCCTCTGGTCACGTGACGAGTCGGCTACAGACTTTTTTTTTTGTTAATGTTTTAAAGTGTATACGGTCGTAGTTCGCAAAATTGCATCGCATACCCGTTTTAATTTCATCAAAAACATAATCCAATCTCGCCACAAAATGAAATGTCCGCGAAATGAATTTCGCCGCGAGAAATTGTTTTATCCCTGTTTTGCGAAGTTATTATGTTAGGTAGTGTGGCGTGGCGGCACTGGTAATACGCACTCACTTCTACGGATACCGATTCTTGTCTTTCCAAACAAGCCTCACTTACTACACTCACCCAGAAGCGCTGCTCGTTTCCATATAAGTTGTAAGCGCATGTTCGGATGACTCTGCTTCTCCACTAAATTCCGTACAGTTTTATTAGACGACTTCATGTGCGGTGAGCTCTACAGAATGTCCACATCATTACGATTGCAGACTGTGTGTCGCCCTCGGTGATGGGGAACATTACTAAGCTGCCATATTGTGCAATCTGCACATCAAAAACATAACAACTTGTTTATTCAGTAATTCTGAGAACTTTATACTCAAAGTATTGGTATTTTAATTATATATAACTAGCTTTCCGCCTGCGGCTTCGCCCGCGTGGAGTTCGTTTATCGATATAACCATCAAAATATATAAATATTACTTTTTTTTTTTATAAAAATATCCCTATTATTTAATTACCTCTAACTTTATGTCTGCAAAATTTCAAAGAAATCGGTTTTGTTATTACGGTGTGAAAGCGGAACAAACAAACAAACAGACTCACTTTCTGATTTATAATATTAACTAGATTTCCGCCCGCGGCTTCGCCCGCGTGGAGTTCGGTTATATCCGCTTTTTAGATTTCCTTCGGGAATATGAAATTTTTCAGGGATAAAAAATTACCGTATTATTTAATCCGGACTTTTAACTTTACGTCTGCATAATTTCAAAGCAAGCGGTTCAGTAGTGTTGGCGTGAAAGCGGAACAAACAAACTCACTTTCCCATTTATAATATGAAGTAAGGATGACATCATATGGCCATTTAAAAGTGGATGACAAAATAATAACAAGATTTTAGGTTATGTTATGTTATGTTATGTTATGTTATGTTATGTTATGCTCAAATTAACATCATACCTATTATTTGTTAGTCTTAACTGATAAAAGTGAAAATTATTCTTCAAATGAGATTATGTCACCTGAATGAACACTTTGCAATTTTAACTAAATCTTCGGATTTAAAATGTACTGAACAAATTTGTAATGTGTTTCTGCTGCTGCTGCTTTTTTCTTTTGGAAATGAATCGTTTCTTTAATTTCTATATCCACATTAGTTGCAATAATATAATGTTGTATACAACGTGTAACATAACGGGTATATACATACATACCAAGGCCATGGCATTTTACATGATATCAAACAATATCGGAAGGGTTTCAACTCAAAATAAAATACTCAAAAAATTGATAATAAATTATCGGTTCCGTGTGTTTCTTAAATTAAAATCATAATAAACGTATCACCACAATACGTATGTAAGTACGTTAATAACTACTCGTTAATGTCACATTACTTGCCAAAATCACGATAAATGTCTACAATAATAGGGATGTATCCAAGGTATGAAAACCGAAAAAATAATTAGTCCGTCTAATAAATAATAAAAAAAATTAAGACCCGTATTTTTTATTTTGTCGAAATTACCAAAAGCTACTGAGATGTAGCGAATTGAAGTTACGGAGCGGGGGCTAATTACGTCACGCCGTGGTATATTTTAAGAAGTCATGGTGGCCTAGTGGTTAAGACACCAGCCTCTCAAGTATGAGTGTGGGGGTTCGATTCCAGGTCAGGCAAGTACCAATGTAACTTTTCTAAAGTTATATGTACTTTCTAAGTATATCTTGGACACCAATGACTGAAGGTGAAGGAAAACATCTTGAGGAAACCTGGACTTTATAAGTCTGAAATCACCAATCCGCATTGAGCAAGCGTGGTGATTACGCTCAATCCTTCTCTGTATGAGAGGAGACCTGTGCCCAGCAGTGGGACTATAAAAGGTTGCTGATGATGATGATGATGATGTGGTATATTTTGTATCACGGCGTGACGTCATGCGACATTTCAAATCAATATATCTTCCTAAGTATTTGAATGAAAGAAAAAATAAAAAATACGTGTTCAATATTTTTTATAAATTTATCTGATGGACATTAAATTATTTTTTGGGATACAACCCAATTCTGTGAGCCTTATAGTATGGTAATAATCTATCACAGGCGGTATTTTGTCTCAGAACTTCCTAACATAAAGAGATATATTTAAAAAAACCCTTCCAATATCGTTTTATATCATGTAAAGATGCCATGCCCTTGGTATGTCTATACCCTTTATGTTACACGTTGTATAAAGGAGGCGAATAAACCGAATGTCCTGCAGGAAAAACTTCAAAGAGATGTGACATTTACGAACCCACACTGAGCCCGCGTGGTAGATAGATTACTGGCCACTCCCTCTCACTGAGAGTAGGTCTATGTCCCAGGAGTGTTGTTTTATGGAAGCAAGGTGGTACCATCGGCTGCCGACGGAAGTTAATACCCATCAGACAAAATCTTGTCGCCAAGCGATTCGTCGAATTCCGGTATGATGTCTGGTGAAGCCGTACGGAGGACAGGTCTGAGCAGTTGTGTTGCAGAGTCCATTGCGCCAAATGTTGTTGTGTCGGGAGTTTGGTCGTGGAGGGTCTCCAGATCAATCTCTCTCTGGCGCAGCATCCTTGGTCGTATTGTTGGATTTAATATTGCATCACCTCTTCCAACTGCCGTCTTCCTTCCTATTCACTCAGTTTTTTTTTTAGAGAATAAGTTCGTAATAAACTGGCGCGCTTTACCATCAACGATTGCATCACTGCTTACCATCAGGCGGGATTGCGGTCAAGCACTAGTTTATAATTATAAAAACTATATCTAGTCAAATTAGGTACTTCATCATCTATACTTCTATCTTTATATATATATAATTCTGCTGTACGTGTGTATGTCATTGAACTCCTCCTAAACGGCTTGACCGATTTTAATGAATTTTTCTGTATGCGTTTGAGTGGCGACCTGGATGGTTTAGATTCACAAATCAGCCCGGTAGATGGCGCTGATCGCTTGAAGAAGCATGTGATCTCGGAAACGGCCCTAACGATTTCGCTGAAATTTAATATGTGGCGGTTTTCGGGGACGAGAAATTGATCTAGCTCAGTTTTATGTCTGGGGAAGCGCATATTTTCAAGTTTTCTCTTTCGCAATATTTCACGCATAATATGGGCGCTAATTTCGCGCGGCTTGACATAGCGGCTGTAGCGTAGGCGATAGTGGTATGGTCTACTCGCGATGGCTGGTGTTCCTCGGTTCAAACCCGGGCAACCACAAGTTTTTTTTTTTTGTTTTAGACAAGTTTATAGTTCTTTTTTTAATTTTTGTAGTTACTTAAAAAGAAAATTGTACATAAGAACTAAAAGGGGAAAAAATAAAAAAAATATTTTCATTTTTTTAATTAACTAAAATTGTACTTATGAACTAAAAGAGAAAAAAATAAATAGAAATAAATAAATATTTAAGATTTTTTATTTAACTTTAAGAGACTGAAACAAGAGCTCTAGGGGTAGAGAGAGGTATGATATCTTTGTTACAAAAGTAGATGACAATGCTTTCCATGGGTATATTCCTAAATCTGCTGTACCTGTGTACGTCACTGAATTCCTCCTAAAGGGCTGGTCCGATTTGAATGAAGTCTATGTATATAAATGAAAGTTGTGTTAGTTACTCTATTTATAACTCAAGAACCGCTTAACCAGTATGGCTCAAAATTGGTAGGGAGGTAGATAAGAACTGGGAGAAGGACATATCACATAGGATACTTTTTATCCCGTTCCCGTTGTTCCCGTCGTTCCCGTGTGACGTGACATGGAATAACAAAACAACTCAGTCAGAATATAAGTTAGCGGTTCATTTGTTAAAAATGGTACAAACACACTGCTGCACTACTCAGCATAAAAAAAAATCTTACCGGTTGAATGTTGATGCATTCATTTAAAGCAAGGAATATAAATACTCTCTGCCGTTTATTTTTTTTAATAAAAGCCCCAAAGCAAATTTCAACTTCAAAATTTCTAATATTGTATTGCTGTGCCATTTACCACTTTACTACATACTATAAAACAAAGTTACTTTCTCTTCCCCTATGTCCCTTTGTATGATTAAATCTTTAAAACTACGAAACAGATTTTGATGAGGTTTCTTTTAATAGATAGAGTAATTAAAAAGAAACATTTATATGTATAATAACATCCATTTAATTGTAATGGCGGCAACATAACCACTAGCTAGTTTTACATCTGACAGTTGACACATTTGTTAGACTAAGGGAATATATTCATACAGCCAATTTCTCCATTTTTTTTATAAATTTACATAGTACTAATTTTATGAAAAAATACAAACTTAGTTTTAATCTTTTGTAACACAAATCTTTTACATTTATAAATCCACTTCAAACAAGAAACAAAGTTATTTAGGAATTCCAATTTTAACATATACACTTAGATTACTACAGTTTTACAATCATTCTGTTCTTATTATTAACAAATTTTAGTTTATTCAAAGGTTTAGTCATGATATCTGCAAGTTGAACATTTGTTGGACAATACTCAATAACAAATTGATTGCTACAATACAAATCATGTATGTAATGAAAACGCACATCTATGTGCTTTGATCTCTTATTAAATATACCTGTTTTTATCAACTGAATGGCGCTCTGGTTGTCAATTTTATAAATCACTTTAAGGGACACACCTAAATCCTGCAGAAGCGACTTTAAAAACATGGTTTCTTTACTACTTTCCGCAGCAGCAATAAACTCTGCTTCTGTTGATGATAAAGCCACTATTGGCTGTCTTCTAGAGCTCCATGCAATTGGTCCATCTCCCAGCGTTATAACAAAACCAGTTGTGCTTTTCCTTGTTTTAGGATCTCCAGCATAGTCTGAGTCACAGTAGCTGTTTAGAACAATTTCTTTTTCTTTTTCTCTTTTATAAAAAACTCCCCCTCCTAAGGTGCCTGTTAAATATTTAAAAATTCTTTTTATAGCAGTAATATCCTTGCTATTCGGCTCTTCCATGTTTCTACTTGCCATTGAAACAGAGTAAGCTATATCGGGTCTTGTCTTTGTTGCCAGATACAATAGATTCCCAACGGCTTCTCTATATGGAAATTTTATCTTCTTTTCTTCTTCTTGTTTGTCTTCTTCTTGATACATGCTAGGTGTCTCTACTCTTTTACTGTTTTCCATATTATATTTCTTTAATATTGCTTTTGTATACTGAGTTTGAGTCAGGTAAATGCCATTTTTATTTTGCTTTATTTCGATACCTAAATATAAAGTTGGTGACTCACATATTTTGATCTCAAATTTATTGTTAATATTACACACAATAAATTTGAGAATTTTAATTTGTTAATATTATAAACTTCAAAAATTTCTTTCTTCTTTTCTCCTACTATCAACCCATCATCTACGTAGATTGCTATGATTATTGTACAATCCTTATTCTTGAAAATACATGGCTCATTCTTAGTTTGTTGAAAATCCAATTCCTTCATGGTATTTAAGAATTTTTCATTCCACCGTTTTGGAGACTGTCGTAACCCATAAAGAGATTTTTGTAATTTACATAATTTTCCTTGCTCTTCCTTTATTCCATCTGGGATTTTCATAAACATCTGTTCATCTTCTCTTAGTTCCCCATTTAGGAATGCAGTCTTAACATCAAAAGTCATTATATTGGAGTTTTTATAAGCAGCCAATGCAAACACACTTCTTAGGGCTGACTGTGATGCGACAGGGCTGAAAATTTCATTAAAATCTGTCTCGTCTTGTTCATTTCCTCGGACTACTAACCGAGCTTTATATGACCCGTCTTCTTTTATTTTAAAAACCCAGCGATTAGATAAAACTTTATGTCCTTTAGCTTCATCCTTATCTACAATTATCCATACCTGGTTTTTATCTAATGACTCAAATTCTTTCTTGATTACCTCTTTCCACTTCTCTCTTTCAGGAGCATTCATAGCTTCTCTGTATGTAAGAAGAACATAGTCCTTAAACTTCTCTGGTATTCTTAAAGTTCTCTTTCCACGCCCTAATTCTGCTTCTTCACTCTCTGATTCTGGAATCATGTAAACTTCCTGTTCTTCACTTATTTTCTTTTCTTTTCTAGGTATTTCCCGTACTTCTGTAAAATCTTTGTTTTGTAGACTGACTCCTTGTCCTGATCTATTATTTTCTTCACTATCAGTTTCATGTCTATCCTTTTCTATGTATTCTTCTTCTTCTTCTGTTCTTTTGTCTTGATTATTAATATTCACGATTTCTTTTTCAGGTTCATGTTCTTCGAGAGTCACCTCTTCATCCAATAAAATCACATTTTCTTTCTGCTCTTGTTCTAGATTGATTATGTTCTCATTTTTAAATATAACATCCCTTGCAATTATCACTTTTCTTTTTATTTTATCAAACAGTCGATAACCCGTATTAGTGTAACCAATCATCATATATTTTTCTGTTCTCGAGTTCAATTTTTTTGTATTTGTCAACACTTTTGTATATGCCATGCAACCAAACTCTTGTATATTAGTAATACCATAATCTTGATTAATCTTTACACCATTTTTGAAAAATATTGGAAGTGAACTCACCACCGTTGTCACATCTGATGATAGCAACCTTTTCTCCCTTTTCTCGTTCTGCTTCACTGATATAATTCTGGATACATGATGATACTTCACTCTTATTCTTTATTAGGTAAACTTTTACAAGGTGACTATAATCATCCAATACGGTTAAGAAATATTTTTTTCAATCCCATGTAACCTTCTCAAGTGGACCACAGACATCTGTATGCAAAATTTCTAACGCTCTATTTGCTCTTCTTCTCTGACTACTAAATGATAACCGAGTTTGCTTTGCTTTTAAATAAATATCACATTTTTCAATCTCTTCTCCTTCTACTTTTATTCCTTCTGCTATTTTAGGTAAAAGTTTTAGCACCCCTTTTCCTGGATGTCCTAATTTCTTATGCCATTCTATGGCAGAGTTCTTGTTATTATGAGTCAACAAAGACTCCTGATTTTCTTGATATAAAGTCAGTGTAAATAATCCAGAAGACTCCTTCTTACCTGTGAGTGTTTGTCCAGAGACATTAATATTGACCTTGTCACCCTCAAAGACAACCTGACCACCATTCTCGGTTATAGACGAAACTGAAATTAAATTCTGTGTGAGATCTGGAACACATAGAACATTTTTTAACATACAATTTTTGGCTATGAA
The DNA here is from genome assembly GCA_017933935.1 of Sesamia nonagrioides. Lineage (NCBI taxonomy): Eukaryota > Metazoa > Arthropoda > Insecta > Lepidoptera > Noctuidae > Sesamia > Sesamia nonagrioides. Next base: position 109,360 of record JADWQK010001823.1, read on the forward strand.
ATTTCCTTGATATAATGAGTGCATTTTTTCATTACTTTTAGCTAGTCCAATATCAATTTTATTTATTTTTAATTTTGTTAAACAATTTTGGTTGTTTACCATATGACTTGTGCTACCTGAATCTATTACAAAGCTGTGTAAAGAACTGTCATTCACATTACAGCCTGTTTTATAATTTAGAGATGATAAGAATGCTACTTTATCATTTTTGTTTCTAAAATGATAAAGTACATGCCATGCATACATGCCGCCGGTGCCGAATCATATCGTACGGGTCGCTCTCGCGAATTATTTTTTAAAAAGGTGTTAATTGTGGACTTATGATTATGGTGTTCGGCTGGACATTGGACTTTGACGGATCTGTAAAATATGGAGTACAGTGGTAAATTGGTGAATTTTTAACGATTTTAAAGACTATTTGTTGGGCTAACAAGTGACAACAACAATTCGTGGGTGGCGCGAAATAATAAAGTGCACATCGCACTCTTTCACTCTTGCGCGTAATTGATATTTCTGTCTCTGTCACACTGCAAATTCACGGAATAAAAATGAATTGTGCGGTGTGTGGCAGAGCAATGAAAATTGCAGAGATAATTAAATGTAATGGATGTATGGAGAAATACCATTATAAATGTGTGAATATAACCCAAGCGACGTTCGAGGAGGAACAGGTGCAATTGAAACGTACGTTTAGGTGTGTATCCTGTTCTAACGTAACTCAGCGTGTGCGAGTGACTGACGACACACCAGTACGGGGTGTTCGTACCGCTGCTGGCTTCGAAAATGTTGCTCAGAAGGAAGCACAGTCGCTGTCAACGGATGATATAGTTGATAAGGTTAACAGCGTTATCTTGGCTAAAATCAGTGTGTTTGAAACAAATATTATACAGGAGATTAAGGCCACTGTAGCTGTTTTGGTGGCAGAAAATAATAAATTGAGGCAAGAATTGAAGGAAGCTGACATGAAATGTAGTTCTTACGAAATGCAAATAAAAAGTCTGAAAAATGAGATTTCGATAATTAAAGAACAAAAAGAATGTTATGGTACCTATAATCAGAGACAACAATCATTAGGTGTACCGGTACTCGCGATTCCTAAATGTACTACTGTCCCTGCTGCGTCGCCCAACATCACTATGGTCAAAGGGGCGCAGGCAACTACGCAACACAGGCCCGACTCTAGCTATGCGTCTGTGACCGGGAAGACAGCGGGTATGAAAGTTGGTGAAAGTAATGATATTGGGTGGATACAGGTGAAAAAAAATAATAGGAGAAGCGATTCAATTAAGAAAGGAGGTAATAACTCCATTAGTGGATTAAAAGCAGTTGAACGCAGGAAATTTATACATGTGTGGAGACTAAATAAAAGCACTACGGAGGATGATCTCACCGACCATATCAAACAGGCACTGGGAAAGGACTCTGAAATCATTGTCGAAAAATTAAGACCTAAAACGGAGCGCGATTATGCCTCATTCAAGGTTGGGGTTACATTGAGTAATTTTGAGAAACTTTGTGATCCTAACTTGTGGCCAGTAAATGTGGAATACAGTGAATGGATTTGGTTTCGTGCCAACACTAAACCAAAGCAAGTGGAAGCCGAGTAGACAGTTCAACATTTTATATCAAAACGTCAGAGGACTTAGAACCAAAACAACACAATTTTTATCACTTCTAGAATCATCGGGATCTGATTTATTTGCGATCACTGAATCGGGTTTAAGTGAAGCTATTCAGGATGCGGAATTTGTGCTCCCAGAATATCAAATGTTACGGTGTGACCGGGCGGATGGCCGCAAGCAAGGAGGCGTACTTTTAGTGGCCACACCGCGGTTTGAGTTGCGACGAGTGACGATGCCTAGTGATATTAATGTAGATAATCAGAGGTTTGAAATGATATGTGCTTCTGTTTATATGCAAAACCGCTTTTTGTTCGTTTGTTGTGTGGTGCATATTCCACCACGAGCTGAAGATAATGAATACTTGTCAATGTTTAGAATATTAGAAAAAGTATGTGTCAAATATAACAGTAATTTGATTATATTAGGGGATTTTAATATGCACTCATGTAATAACAATATTTCTAATTACTATGAATATTTCTTGGCGTTCTGTGAATTCACTCAGTGCAATGCGGTACCGAACTGTCACAATAGACAGTTGGACGTAGTGTTGAGCGCGCGCGGTGGCGTGTTGGTGAGCGCGGCGGACTAGGGCATGCTGCCCGTGGACGCGTACCATCCACCGCTCGCAGTACGTGTCGAGCGAAGCGCACGCGCGGGGCCGTCGTCGCCCCCCGCGCCATTCACACCTCCCGCATCGCCGCGAACACGACACCCGCAATCTCAAACAATGACAACTTCTAGATTGTGGAATTTTAATAAAGCAAACTTTTGTCAAATGTATAGTTTATTAGGCGAAATAGATTGGAGTGATATATACTGTTTATACAATCCAGACATAGTTTTAGATTTATTTTATAATAAGATATATGACATTTTTGACAAGTGTGTTCCTTCAAAAATTATTAAATCATTAAATAATAGATACGCATATCCAGTTTGGTACACGGGTGAAATTATTAAAGATATAAAACATAAATATTTATTGCATAAAAAATATAAATTGAGTAGGTCACGGATTGATTATATGGAGTTTGCACAATACAGGGCAAAAGTAAAAACCGAGACTGCTCGAGCGCATGAACAGTACCGCGACCGTGTGCAAGGGCATTTGGCTAAAGATCCACGAGCGTTTTGGGAGTATATTAGGTCCAGGAAAGGCGATTCGAAAAATCGAAAGATCATTAAGGATGGACGGGTGTTGTCAGAATACGAATGTGCCAATGAATTCGCTAAGTATTTTCAATCGGTGTACAATCCGCAACCTCCCGTACTGAGCGTGGCAGCGGCGAGCGCGAGCGCGGCGGCGGGCGCGGCGCCGGCCGCCTGCGCGCACCTCGCGTGCACGTCGGCGGCTGACGTGCGCCGCGCGCTCACGCGCTTGTCGCCTAAACGCTCAGCCGGCCCAGACGGTATTCCAGCGTACATTTTTAGGGATTGTCGTGAGGTATTGGTGGAGCCTTTGCTACACTTATTTAACGTCTGCATAATGTCCGCTACCTTTCCTGAGCGGTAGAAACTCACTCGGGTTGTACCCGTGTCCAAGGTTAGCAGAGGTTCAGCACCCAGCGATTATAGACCTGTGGCTGTATTGTGCACTCCAGCGAAGGTATTTGAGTCAATAATTCACAGTAGCCTGTATCCACAAATAAGATCTCTGTTGTCCGACGCGCAGCACGGTTTCCGTCCTGGGCGGGGGACAACGGGGAACTTGTTGGATCTTATGTCACAAGTAGTGCCGTCGGTGGATGCTGGTCAGCAAACAGATGTTGCTTACTTCGATTTCAGGAAAGCTTTCGATTTAGTAGATAATGACGTTCTTTTAGCTAAATTGGCTGGTGTAGGATGTACACCTCACACATTGTCGTTTTTCACGTGTTATTTACGAGACCGTTGTCAGTACGTCGACTGTAGTGGACAGTTCTCTGAGCCCTATTTCACACGATCAGGCATCAGCCAAGGCAGTAATTTAGGGCCTCTGCTTTTCATTATCACGGTTAACGACCTGCCGAAAGTAGTCACTAAATCTGTACCGTTATTATTTGCTGATGACTTAAAATTAGTTTGTAAAATAAATCTGAGTACGGATCATGACACATTACAGCAGGACATAAATAGGGTAGTAGAGTGGAGTATTGACAATAAATTATAATTTAATGTAGCCAAATGCTCGGTGCTATCATTTACTCGCGCGCGCGACCCGGACCATTTTCAGTATAGTATGGATGGAACACAGTTGCAAAGGGTCTCAGAGGTTAAGGATTTAGGCGTGCGCTTCACTTCTGATTTAAATTTTCGTTTGCATATAACTGAAGTTTGTAAAAAAGCATACCGCAACTTAGGGTTGGTGTTACGGTTAGCAAACAGTTTCACGAACATCAGAGCTCTGAAATCGTTGTACGAAGCGCTTGTAAAAAGTCATCTGGAATGCAATGCGGTTGTCTGGTCGCCACAGGCGATCAAGTATAAAATAATGATAGAACGCATACAAAACAAATTTGTTAGGTTCCTGTATTTAAAACAGTATGGTGTGTACCCGGGATATCCACTGTTGTATCCTACGTTGTTTTTACTTGGCATGGTGGGATACTATAAGTTAGAAGTGAGGAGGGAAGTAGCTCTCGCTACTTACCTATTAAAGGTGATGCGTGGTGAAATACACAACCCAGGCGTTCTGCAGTCGGTGGGCTTGTTTGTGCCTGATGGGTACGTGGGGAGACGGCGGCGGCCCCCGCTGCTGTGGGTGCCGCCCGCGCGTACCAACCTGCTGCAGCACGCGCCGCTTACGCGTGCGCTGCGCGCGCTCAATGTGGTGTCACAACAAGTCGACATCTTTAGCTGTACCCTGAGTGTATTCACACGGGCTGCTTATTGCAACTTTGAAGACATTTGTGCGTAATATGTGTAATTATTTGTAGATGTTTTTCATTTGTGGTTGTAGAATATTATAAGTCTTACACTATTGTATTGGGTTCACCTGTGATGATAGTTGTACATTGTTAAATAAAAAAATAATAAAATTAAAAAAAAAATAATAATAATTAAAAAAAAAAAACAATTTTGCTCTTTATGATTTGTTTGCAACGAGATTTACAATTCTTAGCAAAATGCCCCCGTTTATTACAGATAAAACATTTAAGACTATTGTTACCAGGCTTGTTTCTAGATGATGTTGATAGTGTACACTTGAACGCTACCTGATTACTTTCAACTTGATTTTTTTTCTCTTCTAACTTGAGCAGGCGAATCTTTAGATTCTTAATGTTCCTATCTTCTTTACTGGTCGACTCCCACGCTGTGGTAAAATTCTCATAGTCATCACCCAAACATGTGAGTATTTTTGACTCTAACATTGTATCATCAAGCTCGACCTTAAGTTGTTTTAATCGAAATGTGAGATTTTCTATAGCACTAAAGTTTTCTTGTATGGACACATCTCTATTAAATCGGAAGTTATAGAACTCTTGCAGAAGTGACATTTTTTTTCGATCTTCGTTGCCTTCAAAGATTTCACAAATTTTCTCATACATTTTATGCGAGCTAACACATTCAAATAGCTGGGGTAAAAACTTCTTGTCGACTGTCTGGATATGTTATTCGCTGCGCTTTGGCGTCATCTTGTTCATATGACTTACTGTTAACATCGCCTTGACCTTGAATGATTTGCCACAGATTTTTCGCTTGAAACAGTATTTTGGTCTGGAATTTCCATAACTGGTACGACGTGGGGTCACAAAGGACTTCAATGTTTTTGATATCGTCCGACATGGTGCTCCTGATACTGATTTTATGGTAGTTAATGAATACCGGTGACCTGGCACTATGTTGGCGGAACACACTCGACTTTTTTACAAGTGATCTTGTTTTTAACTTTCCCTTGTCTTATTTTATAGGACAGAGGGGCGCTGGGCCCATAACCTGAACCGAGTTTTAAAGGATTTCAAGAATAAAACCCAGAAATGCAGAAGGGATGATACGCAGTTTTTTAATGGCGGCAACATAACCACTAGCTAGTTTTACATCTGACAGTTGACACATTTGTTAGACTAAGGGAATATATTCATACAGCCAATTTCTTATTCTAACAAATTGTGTCCATATCCAATCTATAAAATCCCAGTACAGCGGACAGAGCTCCGGCGGGATCTCATGGCGACATGGAAAGTGTGATTGTTGCAATCCAGCACAGAGCACGCCACAATAGCGGCGGTAAGTCCTCTCTTTGAGGAGTAGCTAGAGAGGCGCCACGGCGTCCTCACCTTCCGACTGAGGTAGGTCCTCACCGGACACGGCTGTTTCGGGAGGTTCCTGTTCCGTATAAGGCGGGAGGAAACGCCAGGGTGACCACTGTGTGCATCGCCCTGAGGACACGGTGGAGCATATGGTAGAGGTCTGCCCGGCTTGGGTAGAGCACAGCCGTGTCCTCGTGGCGGCGATCGGCGGCAATCTCTCGCCTCCGACCCTGGTCCGGAGCAAGAGTGCATGATGGCAAGCTTTCACCTCCTTCTGTGAAGCAGTGATGCTGGCAAAGTAGGAGGCGTAGCGCGTGAGGGAGCGGAAATCCCACTACTCTCACGCCTCAAACCGCCGCAGGAAGCGCCCTGGTCGGGTGGCAACATCGGACTCCCGACCACCGTAGGCGCGGGCTTACGGGCGGCGAGCGATGGGCAGCTCGCCTCCTGGTAAGAACCAGGCCCGAGTTGACGGCGCGTTGTGTTTCACACGCGCCTCAAAGAGATGTCAGCACACCTTGACGGGGTCTACGAGGACTGGTCCACAGGGTTGCGGGTTGGTTAAAAAAGAAACCATGGCACTGGCCGTTGCACAGGCAAGTGAAGGAACACCGGTGGGTTTTAGTCTAGGTAAAAATCTGACACGCCCTTCCGCTCCGCCCAGAGCGGGAGAAGTCATTTGATGATTTCCCATCCAAAACAAAAAAAAAAGAACTGAAGAAGAGCAAGAAATTGCACTTGAAGAGCGCAGCCTTAGTATGGCTCGACTTCGTGCTTCTCACTCACCAGAGCAAAGGGAGGCAGCCCATGAAACGGCTCAGTTGGCAATGCGAAATCGTCGAGCAAACCTCAGAGATCAAGCGCTAGATAATAATTTACGAAGCACAAGAAGAAATTCATCAAATACTGATTTGAATCGGGCAGCGTTTCTATACGCATATAATATAGCGCAATGACGTTCGCATTGGGCTAATGGATGTTGTTTCCGAGTATTGTAGCACATTAAAGATTTCCGGAGAACCGCCAGGATTGTGCTCCCAAATAAAGAATCATTGAATAAAACTACCCACTATGTAAAAATGTAAAATGTACTACAATCTGTCTTCTATATAAATAAAGATTATTATTATTATTAATAATATTTATTTATTTAAAATTATCCTAATTTAAAAAGTAGTCATGTGATATTGCCTTTAAGGCGGAACGAAGTTCGCCGGGTCAGCTAGTACTAATATATAAAGCTGAAGAGTTTGTTTGTTTGGATGTTTGTTTGTTTGTGTGTGCGTGCTAATCTCAGAAACTGCTGGTCCGATTTGAAAAATTCTTTTTGCATTAGATAGCGCATTAATCCGGGAAGTCTTTAGGCTATTTAACATCACGCTGCGACCAATAGGAGCGGACCATAACTAACTCCACGCGAACGAAGTCGCTGGCGGCCGCTTATAAATTAATAATATAATTAAATATCTTATACACTCACTTGCGAGTGGCATACGAGAAAATCTATGAAGCCAACTTGGGCCAAAACGGTCTGGAACAGACGTGTACGGACGACAGACGCCCTTAGTGCTGCTTTATGTTTGCGGCAGTTAAGCCGGCCGATCAGCAGATTGGGAGCAAAGCCTGCATTCCGCCCGCCAAAGCTAGGACCAGGGGCAGGGGCAAGCCCTCCACCGCCACCACTATTATCGTCACAGCCGCCGCCACAGTCACTGTCGCTTTTACCAACGTCCTCACCACCGCCATGTCCACTGCAGCTAGGCCAAATTCAAAAGTTATTTATTCAAATTAGGCAGAGAGTCAGCACTTTTTGAAAAGCCCACCCATCGATACTTCCTAGTGTTTTCGCTGGGAAGAAGAAGTGGCGGAAGAAACTCCCCAGCAGCACAGCTGTCTGTTCATTTAAAAAAACACATGACTTTCCTTTTTCTTTTCTTGTGATGAACACAAGAAAATACAATAACAATGAAATTATTGACCATATGCCAGCTACCACGCCTAAATACCAGCAAAGCAAAACAATATATATATATATACTAGCTTTCCGCCCGCGGCTTCGCCCGCGTGGAGGTCGGTTATATCGCGCTTTTTCAATTTCCCTCGGGAACATCAAATTTTTCCGGGATAAAAGGTAGCCTATGTTCTTTCTCAGAGTCTAAAGATTGTCTGTGCCAAATTTCATCAAAATCGGTTGAGAGGTTTGGGCGGTAAAGCGTAACAGACAGACAGACAGACAGACAGACAGACAGACAGACAGACAGATAGACAGACAGACAGACAGACAGACAGAGTTACTTTCGCATTTATAATATTAGTATGGATATATATATTTAATTATACATATTATCCATACTAATATTATAAATGCGAAAGTAACTCATGTCTGTCTGTCTGTCGGTCTGTCTGTCTGTCTGTCTGTCTGTCTGTCTGTCTGTTACGCTTTCCCGCTTAAACCTCTCAACCGATTTTGATAAAATTTGGCACAGACAATCTTTAGACCCTGAGAAAGAACATAGGCTACCTTTTATCCCGGAAAAATTTGATATTCCCGAAATCTAAAAAGAGCGATATAACCGAACTCCACGCGGGCGAAGCCGCGGGCGGAAAGCTAGTATTATATATATTTAAATAATTAAAAACTTATTATTTCAATAAAAGACCCAAGCATAAAGGGCGTGACAGCTTACATACTTATGTATTGTAAAAAAAGTGAATTATATGAACTCTTAAAACATGTCAGTAAGCTAATTCCGGAGAAAGAACACAAACATTGTCCTGAGTTAATCAGAGCGACCAGCTATTCTTATCATTTTAATAATCATGCTAAATCAGCTTGGATTTGATTTGTGCTTTAAATGCATTGTAAGGCAAGTCTAGCAAAGCATACAGTATATTGTTATAAAAAGTTATACCAAGCCCAACAAAAGAGTTTTGAATCTTTTGAAGTCGGTGAAAAGAGGCTCGCACTTTGTCCTTGTTTCTGGTGTTAATATTATGAATATCACAGTTTTTGGTGTACACGTGCATATTTTGCCTAACATAATATATAAGATGTTGGCTAAGATGAATTGCGAAGCAACCGTCAGAATACCAATATCTTTAAAGAAAATTCTCAGAGAAATTCTGACAGCGAGCTGGTAAATTGCTCGGACAGCTCGTTTTTGGAGTACAAATATATTTGTATGTCAGCGGCTTTGCCCCTCAGTAGAATACCGTAGGACATAACGCTGTGGAAATAACTAAAATAAACTAAACGAGCCGTATCAACGTCAGTATATTGTCTTACCTTCCTGACGGCGTAGGCGGCCGAACTGAGCCTTCCTGCTAGGGTTGATATGTGTGGTCCCTACTGAAGTTTGGCATCTACTGTTCCAGAAAAACTGCCGAGCCCACACTTTTAAGCACCTCTTTGTCTAAAACAATGTTGGGTCCTAGATTTCTAACATTAGTGAAGGCGAACTTTACACATTTCGTTTTCTTGATATTAAGAACGAGGTTATTTGACGTAAACCTATCCGTAACTGTTGAGAGTGCACTGTTTACTTCGTCAAAATCATGTCTATTCCTGTCTACTTTAAAAATTATACAGGTATCATCTGCAAACAGCACAACGTCACAGATGTCCTTTAAACAGAATGGTAAATCATTAATATATACTAAAAACAAGAATGGCCCCAGTATTGAGCCTTGCGGTACACCTAACTGAACTGGTAGCCCCGAAGATTTCACACCGTTAATATCTACACACTGTAATCTATTATGTAAATAAGAACCTATCACGTTGAGAGCTTCATTTTCGGCCCTCACGGGAAACTCGTAATGGGGTCACCATTACGTAGGTTTGCACATTGTTCCTTTCAGGTGAAGATCACACTCTTCCGAGCTTACTGTACCTCTTTCTACACGTGTAGCCTTTGGGCTAGATATACCCAAAAGTCGTACAGCGCTCTCAGAGTTCAATATAATAATGCGTTTAGGGTACTGGTGGGGCTGCCTCGATTCTGTAGCGCATCGGGGATGTTTGCTGACGCACACGTAGATTGCTTTTATGCGACTATGCGGAAGAGGTGTGCTACTGTGGTGCACAGGGCGCGGGTCGGCTCCAACAGTGTCCTGAGTATGATTGCTGGGCATCTGGACTGCTCTTACGTCAATCATTGTTGTGCCATATCTCATGGGGTGAAGCAGCGGTGACTCGTGTGAGTTGTTTGTTTATTTTTTGTTTATTTATTTATTTTTTGTATTGACGTTTGTATATTGTAATTTAAACTGTTAAATGTTACTAACATAGTTTTAAGTATTTCTAACATTATTGAGTCATGTTTACTTGAATAAAGACTTTATTATTATTATTATTACGCCTTAGTAAACATCAACTAATGCGCCTCCACTCAGGATCTGTTGCTCTAGAACTTGGTGTAGTGGTCGACTAACCTCGTAATTGTCCCTTGTCCGTACTTCATTAGTAGAGGATCTGAGCGGCTCATTGAATATAATTTCGTCAGCCACCACCGGTAGGCTGCTGATGACACCGGTAGAGCAGGCACTCCGTCTAGACACTCCGTAGCTGTATGAGGGGTAAGACCACCCCCTCCGAGCGGAGATCCTGCGAGCCAAGGCTGGCCCGCAGTAAGTCGCTGAGGGCTCTGAATAGAGACCCGTGGGGATGCCCGTATAAAGATAGAGGTGAGACCGGAAATACTTAGGCTGAATGCGAAAAATTCCCCAGAATCTGATCAGGAAAAGCTTGAGTTTTGGCCACGGAATCTCTTTCGAATAGAGAGAAGGATTGAGCGTAATCACCACGCTTGTTCAATGCGGGTGGGCGATTTCAGACTTAAAGTCCAGGTTTCATCAAGGTGTTTTCCTTCACCTTGTTATCAGTCTCTGGTGTCCATAATATACTTAAAAAGTACACATAACTAAGAAAAGTTACATTGGTACTTGCTTGACCTGGAATCGAACCCGCACACTCATACTTGATAGGCTGGTGTTTTAACCAATAGGCCACCACAACTAATGTAGGAGATATAATAAATGTAAACCAAATTAAAACCTAAAAGAGGTTAAGGTTCGTCTTTCAATAATATGTTAGAAACACACAGCAAAGCAGCAAGGTCTCGAAGTGTTATGCGGCTGTCATATCTAAGATTTGTTAAAATAAACCCTGTTTTGCAGCCCACATAATTTGTATTATTTTCTTGGTTCATTTCATAGTGCTCCTCTACAGTCTCCGGCTCATAACTCAGACACAAGTGCGCGATAGTTGGTCGCTCCGCGCGCCGAGCGGCAGTTACTTCGGCTTACTGCCAGCCAGTGTCGCCGCCCGGCGCCGCCCGTTCAAATTTCTTTACATAAACTTATACAAAATAGTTTCCTTAAAGACAAAGCGCAATGTAATAAAGGACAGGAGTACACGCGGTAGCGGTGCCAGTGCGTGGCGGCAGCGGATTGGGTGCGGAACGGTGGCGGTGCGGGAGCGGCGGCAGTGCGGCGGCGGCCACGGCGCCTATAAATCACGCCACTTTATCGTCTTATATTTTTATGATATTTCGCCACAAACAAAGCCACTTCGCATTTGTCTTCCGCGCCGTATCTTTGCTCTGTTATTTTTCGTGAACAATGGCCGCGTGAAATCAAATGATAATTTAAAATTTGAGCGAGTCGGCGTATGCAGGGGTGCGCGAGAGATGTGTGGGGGCGAGCTCTAAATAAATTGTTTAAGATAGAACGTGAAGTTGATGGTGGTGAGTTATGGTGCAGGAGCGTTTTCGTGTGCAAACACAACACAATACAATGTACTTCTGGCACCGAACTTAATTAGGTATTATTATTCATCATTTAACAGTTCTAAGTCATTCAATGATTTTCAGCTTACAGATCTTGTATTCAGCAAATAGAAGACAGTAACATCTCGCACCGGATGTACATACAAACATAACATAAATAATCATCTTATATTGTTCCCACTGTTGGGACACAGGCATAATAGGATATCCGAGTATGTGACCGTCTGTCACAAATACACGAGCCTTCACGCCCCATTATCAGAAAAAGATAATAATGAAACAAAGTGGTCGAATAAAAATAAAAGTGAGTAAATGCATTAAAACGCAAACAATTTGTTTGAAGAAAATCGGTTTCTCTGTTCGCAACAATCTATCTGCGAAATATTCTCTAAGTGGGCTTAAAAAGCTCTCTATCCCACGTCTGATATAAGATTTAGAAATGTAAAATCATTAAAAAGAACAAATTACAACAAAAGAACCATTTTCTTATGTAACTCAAATTAGAAACACGACGTTTTCTACCTCTCTAAGTAATTTAAATTTCTTCATTTATAAAGTGGGTTTGGACTCTTATCCACCTATGTAAGAGATGCGAGTTCCACGGGTCTGAAAACACATTCAGGATGCCATTGGAGGAGGAGCGCAAGCGCTCCATCATGGAAGCACTACGTTTGCGCGTGATTGCGACGAACCCGTCAACCCTCGCCTCCGCGAACATCCCTGAGACGCTACAGCGCCACGGCAATACCAAAAGCACCCCGAATGCATTATTAAACTGTACGAGTAGGTCGCTATACAGTATAATAATGCATTCATTCGCTGGGTATACGTGATCCACAGGCTGCACGAGTATATACGACTGGCGGAAGGCCTTAAAAAGCGTTACCTTAACAAACTTAGAACAGCGCACAAACCTGCGGGTCAGCATGTTGCAACGCCAGCGCCTGCGCTCCCTATCAATGTCCACATTATCCTTTAAGACGTTAGTGACCCAGAGACCCAAATACTTAAACTTTGCAACCTGCCCTAAAGGAGCCCCAGAGAGAGAGAGATTTCAGGCAGCTGTTTATATGTCAAGGTACCTGATTTAAAAACCAACCACTTACTCTTATCGGTATTGTATTTGAGTCCATAAGTCCTCGGGCGCACATGCCTTAAGAACAATCGCTGATATAGCATCTGGACCTCCTTATTCATGTCCAGACGACACAATACTCTCAGAACCTCCTTGTTCCTAATGCAAACCTCAGGCAATGAGGTAAATTAGGTGGAGTAGCACTGCCAGTATCAAGACGCGAATTATGGGCAAAGAGAGATGCAAAGAGACCAGCTTTCTCTCTCGCCGTATGAGCCAGTGTTCCATCAGGCCTAACCAGCGGAGGCAGTATAGAAAGACAGAAGTTCGCCTCGACCGATTTGGCAAGGGACCAAAAAGATCTGCTACCGGATGGCTGCACAGATATCTTGTTTCCAATATGGGTAATGCGGTCGAAGCGAGCCTTCCTAAGTGCCTTTTTGTAGGACTTCTTTGAGCTTAGATCCGGAGCTCCGCGGTCACGAGCGTCAACCAGGTGAGAAATGCCATGTGCTTACGCTGTTGGTAGCTTGGACAAAATAGGCCTTAAACTATGGGCAAGCCGCGCCACCGACGGGCACGTGCCCGTCGGTGGCGCGGCTTGATTTAAGCGGATAAAATACTCCATAGTTTGTCGCACCACATCGCTTATACCGTCCGCACAGCTCGACGGATTGTCAGAAGAGAAGCAGACCTGCAGCAGCTGCCAAGGATAAGACGCAAAGAAGTGGCGTATCTCATCCCAATCTGCTGACTTGTATCGCCACATTCGCCGTTCATCACGAGAGTCGTAATCTGGTGGGGAGAAAGACGATACAGACTTCCCCAGACAGTGGTCTGAAGTTTCCAACGGTGAGGAAATTGTTACAACACATCTATCCGGATCAGTGGTCAGCAGAAGGTTCAGACAATTGGCACTATGACTAACTAAATCAGGCACCCTAGTCGCTTGATCTACCAGCTGGGAAAGGCCCATTGAAAAGGTGCAAAGTTTTGCGCCTCTCTCCCATCGTGGTCGGTTCTCTGGTACGGGAAAAGTCAGTCCTGGTGGCAGGCGTTGAAATCTCCCAGAGCGACGAACTGTATGTCTGGGTGCCCGAGCAGTGCATTGTCAGCAGCCTCACTGAGGTAATCCAATAATCGAGTCGTCTCCTGATCACCGCTGTGCGATCGGTAGACGCAAGTGTAATCAATTTTGTCCACACCAGTGTCAACCAACAGCCATAGGGACGAGAAGTGAGGGTCTTCGAGGTGACGGAGGCGCCGGCAACAGATGTCATAGCGGACATACACACAGACACCGGCACGCTGCAGGAAATGATGCTCAATGCGTATCCCAGGTAGACGAACATCTGATCTGGGTCTCTGTCAAGAAAAGTAGATGGGGCTTCTCAGTCTCAAGGTGGTGATAGCCTGCAATAATAATAATAATATGTATTCAATAAAAATTTACACAATTTTGTAACAAAAGCTAACAAAATATTCTTATACAAATACGATACCATATGTTATTGCCTAAATAATAACTAGGTATTATGTGTGACTACAAAATATACATAAGGTCATACAGAACGTATTATTGAACAGAGAATCATGTAAAATTAGCGACATGCCCGAGCTAGGTTCATTAAACGTGTGTTTCAAGCCATCACTTTACTTCACAATATATCAATAAGTCGGTAAGATTTAATCATGTAACATTATGGGCTAGGAATTCAATAAACAAAAGCTATATTAATTTTTATGCTATCTTATACTATTTAATTGTATATTTTGTCAAACTTTACAACTATCTACTATCACACTATAACTTCCAATAGCTTTTCTGTGTCTGTGTAATTGAGATTCAATAGGTACTCCGATATTACTTGACCACATTTTTTATAATTTGAACTGTATATATCTTATAGTTTGTTGAGCTTGTTATACAAAAAAGGGCCTAAAATACATGTCTCGCATGTACGCGTGTCTCATGTGTGGTTTTGTGCAAACCATGTCTTTTCTCCTCCTGGTTGAAGGTGCTGGGTCATAAGGAAGCTCAGAGTGCAGATGAAGTACGGTATGTAAGATAAATAGTTGACTTATGGTTAGAACCTTGCGTAGGCGGACTGGCGGCAGAGGCTTATGCGCCTTACGAGGATACGGCGCAGCACACGCTCGCCGAGTGTGTAGCTTGGGAGGAGCAGCGCCGTGTCCTCACAAATGAAGTAGGAGGCGACCTGACGCTGCCGGCAGTAGTGCGGAGGATGGTCGGTAACGCAGTGTCGTGGGACGCGGTGGTGTCCTTCTGCGAGGACGTAATGTCGCAGTAGGAAGCTGCGGGACGAGAGAGGGAGATCTGAACTCCCTTCCCGGGCCGCAGAGGACGCAGGCGACCCCGAGGCGGAGGCGTGTGCGAGTGTCAGCGCGCGCCTCTGAGGTGATGCACGGGGTATTTTAAGACCCCAATACCCCGTGCAGGAGACGAGGCCCGGACAAACCGGGCCAGCACGAGAGGGTGGGGCCGTGGAAGAATTTAGACTCCCGCGGCTCCACGCGCGCTCGTTATAGAAGAGATACCGGGGTGGTTTTAGTTTCAGTAAAAGTCTGACAGACCCCGTCGCCCACCCCAGGGCGGCGGATATCCTATGAGAAAAGAAAAAAAAAATGGTTAGAACCTTGCATTCCAAATAAAGCTGGTGGGGGGGAAATCTGAAAGGACGGAAGGTTATAGAATGAGATTGGAGTGCAGACCTCGAATATTAGAGAGGTGCACTTTGAATGAGAGGTCGTGCGTTCGCTGTGCCTACTATTCTTACTGTTGCTTTTCATAAATATAATGAGTGAATAGGAAGGAAGACGGCAGTTGAGTGAGGTGATGCAATGTTAAACCCAACAATGCGACCAACGATGCTGGGCCAGAGGGAGATTGATCTGGAGACTGCGGGGACGCCCGAACCCCCCCAGGGATCACCATCAGGTCCTATCGTCCGGTCGCCATCCGGCACGATGGGGTCACCCTGGGATTTTTCGCAGTTGGCGGGGCAGCCTTTCGTGTGTGGCTGGCACACTACTTGGCCCCCAACTACCTGCGGTCGGCCAGCGGAGCACCGTGCTTCGGATCCCGCTACCCTTCACGACCGAACTCCCGACACAACATCATTTGGCGCATCGTACCCAGCACACATCGCAACACAACTGCTCAGATCCGTCCTCAGAACGGCTTTACCAGACATCATGCCGGAACACGAGGAATCACTTGGCGGTATGACTGACATGTCTGGTGGGTGATAACTTATGCCGGCGGTCGATGTATTGGCCTACCGTCGAGAAAATTTTATAACAAACTCTCACATAAATATTTGTATGCCACTCTATGGCAAAATATGTAAGAATATATCCTCATTCATAAGACCTTTAATTTACCATGCTTTAAAGCAAATAAATATTCTTATTCTTATACAGGAGCATTCAGGGTGCTTCCAAGAAGCATGCAGAGGGCATAACACTTTTTTGTTATTTCTGCTGAATTAATTTTAAAGAGAAAAAGGTGGTATCTTAACTAAAATTACGGTACGGTACACTCTGTCCATGTAGGTAAGGTAATTTAACCTGTATTAGTTCTTGGACAGTTGTACTTCTACGAATCGGACCAGGTGCTGCGTTGCATCGTTAGTCTACTCACAACTCCTCAGAGTAGTGAATCTACCCGGAGTGCGTGACTGTGAGATAGGCTATGTTGATAGGCATTTAAAGTAACTAGGGTAGATAGAATAGAATAATTGTAGTCCCTGTTAATAAGTAGCTACACAAGTGGCAGTAAATCCGTGGGTGGCTCCTCACTTACGGCGACACGCGTGATGTACGGCACGGATAAACTAAACATGCCGAATGTATTCATGAGCCAGCGCACCCGTCGTCCTGTGCCCACTCAACTGACGACAATGCAGCGTTGAAGAGGATCGGTGAACTTGAATTACAGACCCAATTCTGTGTAATAACTGGGTCACAGGTCAAAGTATTTAAGGTACCTAAAGTAACAAGCCGCGTTGTTCTTGTAAGATTATTTTTTTAAATCTTGTTAAAATTGCAAGCTGTGGGTTTGACTGTAATAAGCCAAACTCAAACCCTTCACTTAATAATAGGCAAAACTATAATTAATAACATGAACTTTCGTAGACATTGAACTCACATAGTATATACAGGTTTCGGGAAAAAAATTACTTAATAAAATATTCAAGCACCACATAATGTAATGTCGATCGGCGCCCTGTTAACTAACCAGTTTTTATCCATGGAGCAGTTATATTTGCGAGAGTTTCATAAGAGCCGATGAACCGTGTAAATTGAGGAAGTCACTCACAAACATCACAGATAAGATAAATCAACGATCTATAAAACTCCGCAGGATTAGTAAGAATTTATTGTAAAAAAAACTTTAGTTGCGGCACAGTCTAAAATATGAATTTTTATACTGTGGTTGCGATAAGCGGCTGCTCATTATGGTCTACTCGTGAATTATTAGCGACGAGCGGGAGATACGAGGGGCTGGGAGAGTACAGGAACTACAACTTGCCACGATTTTCTGTCTCTTCTTTAAAACCTCAGTAATCTTCCAACATGCGCGGTTGATGTACATTATTGATTTAAATGAGAATAATCTTCTGGCCAACGCTAGACTTCACTCAGATCCTAAATGCAAGCAGAGTTACCGTGACACTACTTCCCAACATTAACCGTTGGTCAAGTGCCCGCCAGACACAACCCCAACTCGTCTGGTCGAAAAATCCTCCCTTTTTTGACGGATGAGCGATTTTTTCACCTTGTTCCTCGTGCCTCTTAACTGGTGAACCCGAACATGAACTTTTGCGCAGCCTTCGTGCAACAACTTCAACGTGGCGTCATCACTCCCGCAAGCTTTAGCGGCGAGTCAGCAAGTCAGCACCCACGGCTCCAACTGGTATCCTGATCAGCAGCATGCAGCCCATACCTGGTATCACCCTCAGCCTCATCAGCAACTTCGGCACAGCATACTACACTTTCGGCCTACCAAGCGGCGTGTGTGGCCATAACACACTCAAATACGTATACTCAGTGGCAGTGCTTCAGTCCTCCAATCCCTAGAGAAGGGATGCATCACATCAAGCTTAATCCTAGAGTGCCACGATGTGTTCGAACGGATCACAGTATCAGACCGCAACACAGTTGTTGTGTAACGATAAAAAAGTAATAAAAAAAGAGGGAATCATTAGATTGAGAATTTATTGACAAAAAGAAACAAATAAAATGGTTTTTAGAAATATGAAATGGATCAATGTTGATGTGGATGACGTAATAGAAGAGAACACCAAAAAAATTATAAGTCAGCGGCAGGTATCAGTTGGTGATCCTAGTAGGTAAAGGACAGCAGAGCAACAACGACCTAGGAGGGCACAGGTAGACCGCGGCAGGGAGCCTCCTTCGGAGCCTGCAGACGAGTGAAATCCGTAGCGGCAACAGCCTTTTGAAGATAAAGGCCTCTCAAAGGCAGCAGCCTCTCGAAAGCAAGGGCGGGTGTGTACCGCAGCAGCAACGACCTCACAAAGGCCACAGGTGAGTAAGTACGGCCGCAGAGAGGGTCGGTCAAAGGCCACAGGTGAATGAGTACGGCCGCAGCGAGAGCCGGTCAAAGGCCACAGGTGAGTACGGCCGCAGCGAGGACCTGTCAAAGGCCAGGCAGACGAGTACGGCAGCGGCGAGGGCCTGTCAAAGGCTACAGGCGGGTGATTATGTCAGCGGCGAGGGCCTTTCGAAGGCTACAGGCACGTGAGGGTGGCGGCGACAAAAGCTCGGAAGAGGCCAGTAAGTAGTAGCGGCTTACAGGCAGCGTACCCCTGAATGGGCTCTATGGGCAGTAATGTACGTAGACTTACTTATTCTCAGTTTCTTCTTAGAAAGCTAGACCTCAACTGACCACTGATCTGCGAGGATTTCTTAAAAAAACCTCGCAAGACGTCTTTAGGGTGAAAGGAGATGTTTCAGAAATGTATGGAGCCTGGGCCAGCACATTGTACACTTAATGCTAGGTATAGTTACTCTATAGTTAACTGTTTTTAATGTTAATCTATACTAATATACAACGTGTAACAAAAAGGGTATATACATACCAAGGGCATGGCATCTTTAGATGATATCAAACGATATCGGAAGGGTTTCAACTCAAAATAAAATACTCAAAAAATTGGTACCAAATTTTCGGTATCGTGTGTTTCTTAAAATCAAATCATAATAAACGTGGCAGCACACTACATACCTTAATAACTACTCGTTACCCGTCACGTTACTTGCCAAAATCCGATAAATGTCTTCAATATCTCTGTGCGACTAGTATGATAGTAGCCTATCACAGGCGGTGTTTTTCCTCATAACTTCCTAACATAAAGAGATAGGATTAAAAAACCCTTCCAATATCGTTTGATATCATGTAAAGATGCCATGCCTTTATTATGTATATACCCTTTATGTTACACGTTGTATAAAGCTGAAGAGTTTGTATGTTTGTTTGATTGTTCGCGCTAATCTCGGAAACTACTAGTCCGATTTAAAAATCCTTTTTGCGTTGGGTAGCCTATTAATCCAGGAAGGCTTTAGGCTATATAACATCACGCTGCGACCAATAGAAGCGGAGAATAATTAATTCCACGCGAACGAAGTCGCTGGCGGCTGCTAGTTTCCTATATTTTGGCTTAGTTTTTATATAGATTCAATTTAACTCGCCCAAGGAGTGCAACACAATTACACAACAACTATAAATAAATATGGTTGTTAGCAATTAGCGAAATAAGATTTTGACAGTGACATTTGATTGACGTACATAACACGTCAATCAAATGACACTCAAAATCTTATTTACACTGCAGGTGTCGGGAGCTACATAGGCGGTGTGTGCTTTGATATTATAAGTTCTGCCGATGACATGATCCACTTAAGCCCCTCTTTAAGAGCTCTTCTCAAGCAACTAGTGGGTATTTGCGAGCGTTATGCCTTTCAATCTTCAAGTGTCGTTCAGTCTTATCTATATTATCTACCATATAACTGCGAAAAAAACAAAACATGAATTCCGAACATACGGCCCAATAAATAATCCCGTGTTTCTTCACTTGCCTGTGCGACGGCCAGGGCACAACATTTTATGGTTCTATCTTTTATATGTAGTTTAAGCAGCGTACGCAAAATTAGTAACTTTTGTGGTTGACTTTTTACACCTTGTGTTTAAAAAAAAGTTAAAAAACTAAAACCCAACTACGACAAAAAACGACGCTGAAAAAGTATAAAACAAGATTTTCAGAATACTGAACTGAACAAAGTTGCTAATATTGCAAGTAAATGGACACAGTAGACTCTACAAAGATAAATTGACAATAATGTCTTACAATACTATTCTGAAGTATGCAATATTCACTGAGATTTTGTAAAACCGCAGTCACACGTTATGAAAGTGCTACGGTAGGTATATGTAACGTGTGACTACGCCTTTCCAAACATGAAAATTTATCTCTAAATACTACCTACTTGCAACTATATTAGCAACTTTGTTCAGTTCAGTATTCTGAAAATCTTGTTTTATACTTTTTCAGCGTCGTTTTTTGTCGTAGTTGGGTTTTAGTTTTTTTACTTTTTATTATTTGTACTATTTTGGTGTTAAAGTGTATTTGTGGCGCATAATATTAATAAAAGTTAAATTGACGAACTAAAAACTAGGTAGTTAACATACGACATCTCTTTTGACATATGTATCGGCGTATAGTAATATGTAGAGATGTCCTATTTTACTATTTCGTAGCGCTTGAAGCGTAGCGCGTATAGCAACGGTTTCCCCGTATGAAGGAGCATTCGGTGCCATCGACGCACATTTGCGTCGATTGCACCGAATGGGTTTTGAATTAGTGGACGAGGCCGTTAGTATAAATAGATTGGATGTTTTTCTAACGGTGGTAGGCCATAACATCGGCTGCCGGCAGAAGTTACCACCCACCAGACAAAGTCTTGCCGCCAAGCGATTCGTCGTGTTCCAGCATGATGTCTGGTGAAGCCGTACGGAGGACGCGTCTGAGCACTTTGTGTTGCGTTGTGTGGCGAGTACGATGCGCCAAATGTTGTTGTGTCGGGAGTTTGGTCGTGGAGAGTCTCCAGATCAATCTCCCTCTGGCGCAGCATGGTTGGTCGTGTTGCTCTTGGATTTAACATTGCATCACCTGGCTCAACTGCCGTCATCCTTGCTATTCCTAAGTTTTTTAAGTGAATAGGCTTAATAAACTAGTGCGCAGGCATCAAGGATTGCGTCACTGCTTACCATCAGGCGGGATTGCAGTCAACTGCTAGTTTATAATTATTAAAAAAAAAAAAAAAACTTATATTAAGAGGACCTGGGAAGATTTCTTAATCTATCTAATTCTGCTAACGATCGACTGTCATGTGGATTTTTAAGTAATTTATTATGATCCAAGGCACTTATAAATAATCCCTCTATGGTTTTAACTCTACTGAGAGCGACATAGGCCTGTCCTTTAGCAAACAATGACTTTCCTAGATCTGTAACTTTTTATCTAGAGTACAACCTTGTAATTTATGTACAGTACAACCCCAAGAAAGAATCAGCGGGAGCATTTTACGCTGAATTTGCCCAGAACCCCTCAAGCCGTCAAATTCAGTGAGGCAAGGCTCGATTTTGATAAGTCCGTTAGTATCTGCTTTTATGGATGCGTCGTCAAATTGTATGAGAACAGCGCTTGGCTGTTCTCCTGTTCCAACTGATCGCGCCGAAGAGCAGGCCATTCGAAGGCCTTCACCACTCCCATCGCTCCGTTTTCCAAACCCTGGTTTACATTCAAATTTCTACGAAGCATTACTAGGGATTATGTACAAACATAAAGTACTCGTGAAGCTCTTTCAGATGATACCAAATACGGTATATTTATTTTAATTTTGTATTAACATAGAACTTTGACAAGCTTTAGCCAAGCCAAGCCATAACCAACAGAATATCAAGGCCCTTCTAATGGTTCTGCAGTGGTCTTATTCTGATAAGTAGTAAAGAAGCTATCTATGAACGAAAAGATGTGAATTATATGCAATCAGCCCATGAATACAGGTAAAGTCACAAGCAAATGCTAGTAATATATATATATTTAAAATGTACAAGTTAAGCCCTTTCAAATGATACCAAACACGGCATATTTATCTTAACTTTATTTTTTTACTCTGTATATTTTGTCCGCTAGAGGGCGCCACGTTAGATTTTGTGAAACTCCATATAGCCTATAACCAGCAGACAATTAAGACGCTTCTAATGATATATCATTTATCGAATTCGAATAAGTAGTTTAGAAGTTACGAGGGAACAGATGAACATACATACATACATACATACATAGCCTGTCAAAATCATAACCCTCCTTTTGCTTTGCCGTAGTCGGGTAAAAACCCAAATATCTTACAGAACCCTATTTTTTTCCAAAATAAAATTTTGCTTAATTCACTCGTGGATAATGTAGCTTACGAATGGTGAAAGATTTTTTGAAAATGGTCCAGGTGCTTTTGAGCCTATTCGTTACAACCAAATAAAGCTTACAAAGCTTTCCTCTTTATAATATTACTAGCTTTTCGCCCGCGGCTTCGCCCGCGTGGAATTCGATTATATTGCGCTTTTAAGATTTCCCTCGGGAAAATCAGTTTTTTTTTTTCAATAAAAGGTAGCCTATGTTCTTTCTCAGAGTCTAAAGATTGTCTGTGCCAAATTTCATCAAAATCGGTTGAGAGGTTTAAGCGGGAAAGCGTAACAGACAGACAGACAGACAGAGTTACTTTCGCATTTATAATATTAGTATGGATTGTAGATATACAATATGTACCTACTATAATAAACTCCGTGGTTGTGTACTTCCTATTGTTTATAATATTAGTATGGATTGTAGATATACAATATGTACCTACTATAATAAACTCCGTGGTTGTGTACTTCCTATTGTTTATAATATTAGTATGGATTGTAGATATACAATATGTACCTACTATAATAAACTCCGTGGTTGTGTACTTCCTATTGTTTATAATATTAGTATGGATTGTAGATATACAATATGTACCTACTATAATAAACTCCGTGGTTGTGTACTTCCTATTGTTTATAATATTAGTATGGATTGTAGATATACAATATGTACCTACTATAATAAACTCCGTGGTTGTGTACTTCCTATTGTTTATAATATTAGTATGGATTGTAGATATACAATATGTACCTACTATAATAAACTCCATGGTTGTGTACTTCCTATTGTTTATAATATTAGTATGGATTGTAGATATACAATATGTACCTACTATAATAAACTCCGTGGTTGTGTACTTCCTATTGTTTATAATATTAGTATGGATTGTAGATATACAATATGTACTATCAGCTGTAGAAGTCCATTCCCACCTTAAAGACTACTGTCGCCTGCGCTAAACCGGCCACGCACACTACAGCATTATTTTTTTATCGCAGTCTTCGTCTTTCTTTAAAGTAATGCAAAATTTCGTTACTTCATTTGAAGTTGAGTTAGCGGCCGCACTTAACAATGGTGCTATCAAAAGCGAGCGATTGTGGGTTCGATCCTTATTATAGGCAACTCTTTTTGTTGTTTCATATAATTTAAAATTATGATAATTGATTTGTATTTTAAAGTAAAAATGTTTGCAAATAATATTTAAACAAATAGGAAAATTTATTGAATATTTATCCCAAAAGAGGGTTTTATTATATGTTTTAGTTTACTATAGGGGTAATATAATAAAAAATATATAAAAATAAAACAATAAGCATATTAGAATGCAATATATTATAAAGTTATATATTATTCGGTATAGATATACTTATACTAACAAATGATACAAACGTTGAAACGGCAGCATTGTAATATTTTATATAAAAGTAATCCTTGACAAACTTATGATATTGTTATGGTAAAAAACACAAAAAACATTTTTGGTTGTTAGATATGAAAATTATAATATTATACGTATATTATGATTAAAGAGGTTATAGCTTAATTATTCATTTTCTTAAAGAAAAGAGGATTGAAGCTTAACCTGAATATTATTGCAATCATAAAATAATCTTTACTTAGAACACATAATAGTGCTTATTACATTTACATTTTTTTTGCGTGTATAGCATGGTACTAATGCTGCCATCCTGTAGTGACTTTTTTCGGAGTTTGATGGCATGAGATTATAATCTTCAAGTGTTTTCTTAGTTCAAAAGTAAACGAACTTATTTCTTATCGAATTCCGAAATTATTGTTTTTATAATTTACCAAAAGTAATTTGTATTGAAATTGCAAAAGACGACATCTGTTAGCCATTAAGCCAACCGAACATATTACTGTCACTTAGCTAAATTACTTTAGAGATGGTTTAGAGTCCGTTTTTAAGATATTTATTGGTATATACTTAAAACACTCTGTAGGACACTTCTGCACTGTTTTTGTTATAAATAGTTTTTTTTTTCGTTTTGCTCGAAAAGACTCCACCAGCCTCGCCAATTTATTTTTAAACCACAAATGCAACCTATCTTCTTCACACGATTTAAAAGTTTATTCAACGATAAATATTGTCTTTTCGTTTCACTTGTCTCGACAGCTACCTTCGTCCTCCAACCTCTTGACCTTGACCTCCAACGGCTTACAGTATTTCTCTAAAACAATAACAATTTTATTACACACTTGCTACAAGCGATTGGTTTGCACCTTACATAAATAATAATAAAAACAACTTACACAAAAGCCGGTTTCATATGATATTTGAGATATATTGCTGCATATTGATTAAAAAGTAAAACTAATAACACAAACAGACTGGTAACTATATGTTCACCAACCAACAACAGCTAAGTAATATTATTTGAGTTATTGTAGCTAATAATAGTTATTGTAGGTAGCGGAATATTTTTTGTGAAGTAGTGATTCAGATTCTTTTAAGTCTACCGTCATATTTTTATAATGACTCTAATATAGAAAAAATCTTAAAAGAAAGTATCATCTTTAAGTTGCAGATCGGTATTTTTAGATATTTTTGTTGTCAGCATTCATAACTCACCAATAAACATTTAAAAAATATTTTGTAAGTTATTAGATTTGAACTCGAACCACCTTGAACGCCTATCAAGGCGAAAACCGTTAGGCCATTGAAACACTTACTGTAGACGTTGAAATTAGTAAGTAGTACCTAACAATCATAAGCGGGCAGCAAGTGTATGAGTGTGTATCAAACTTTATTATAGAAGAAGGTCGTAACTACAACTAGTATTGCTTGGCCATAGTTTTGTGAGATTGCAACTCGACTTTTGGTCTTGACTGTACCTACTATAATAAACTCCGTGGTTGTGTACTTCCTATTGTTTATAATATTAGTATGGATTGTAGATATACAATATGTACCTACTATAATAAACTCCGTGGTTGTGTACTTCCTATTGTTTATAATAGTAGTATGGATTGTAGATATACAATATGTACCTACTATAATAAACTCCGTGGTTGTGTACTTCCTATTGTTTATAATATTAGTATGGATTGTAGATATACAATATGTACCTACTATAATAAACTCCGTGGTTGTGTACTTCCTATTGTTTATAATAGTAGTATGGATTGTAGATATACAATATGTACCTACTATAATAAACTCCGTGGTTGTGTACTTCCTATTGTTTATAATAGTAGTATGGATTGTAGATATACAATATGTACCTACTATAATAAACTCCGTGGTTGTGTACTTCCTATTGTTTATAATATTAGTATGGATTGTAGATATACAATATGTACCTACTATAATAAACTCCGTGGTTGTGTACTTCCTATTGTTTATCCCAATAAAATAGAACTCCAAGTCCTGACGATGCTACCGCTCGGCTCTTGTCCTCCTTCTAATCCCACATACATAATTATATCTGCTATATAAAACTCTCCTGTCACAGTGTTTGTCCTCGAACTCCTCCAAAACGGCTGAACCGGTTTTAATGAAATATACATTCATTAGGCCTAAAAATAGGTTTTTATCTGTTTTTGACATTTATAAGTGCTAATAGTTACGTGGGTGTAACCGCGGGGCGCAGCTAGTATTTATATAATACAATGACATGGTGTTTGCTTTATAAAGCTAACTTATCCGTATAACATTTTGTGTAACATACCGCGGAGCCCCGACTTCATAAAATAAGCTAAATTAAAGTTCAATGCATCTTTTTCTTTTCACTTAATTATGAAAAGGACATACTTAAGATAAATACGCGTTCTGTACATAATTATCCCAGATGGGAGTATTTTCGATAATATTCGATCTAGTATGGAACCATGAATAGAATGCAATTATATTGATTTAAGAAGCAAATCTAAATAATAATTATTATTATAGCAATTATAGTCCATTATTTAATTATATCGAATCAGAGTTTAGAGTAACAACACTTTGTATGACATTTTTTCGACGCCTTTAAATTGAGGTAAAATTAAGGCATTGTCGATTTGACTGTGGAAACGAATTCTTGGTAGTAAATAAATCCACTATCGTCTTTTAATTTGCGAGATAATGATTACATCTTTTATTTTAGTCAAATTAAGATATTTATTACATGTGTGTACATAAATGGTAAAATAAAATAAACAAAGAAATAAGATGATCCCTCATAGAGAGTTTAACGTGATTAAAAGATGGCGACTACTAAAGATTCGCCAATGTACGACAGGCGTAGAAGCGCCTGACGTACATTCATACATATAATATTGACTAGCTTTCCGCCCGCGGCTTCGCCCGCGTGGAGTTCGGTTATATCGCGCTTTTTAGATTTCCCTCGGGAACATCAAACTTTTCCGGGATAAAAGGTAGCCTATGTTCTTTCTCAGGACCTAAAGATTGTCTGTGCCAAATTTCATCAAAATCGGTTGAGAGGTTTAAGCGGGAAAGCGTAACAGACAGACAGACAGACAGACAGACAGACAGACAGAGTTACTTTCGCATTTATAATATTAGTATGGATGTTGCATGACGAGTCCAAATGTAAGTTCGATTTAACAATAAAAGAGATTATACAATTGGATAGGTATTTTTGGCGTATTTAAAAGTTAATCACATTTTTATCTACAGACTCATTAAAAATTACTTATTAAAACACCGATTCCATATCTACACTGATTGAATTATGTACACTTACATTAACCTCAAAAAACGATGAAAAACGCTCCAGTAATGTTTATTATGAACATTGTAAATGCCCGACCTTATAAACATTGCTTCGTTCGTAAAAAAAATGGAAACGTTATCAAATTTTTAGTTGGCACAATGGCTATTTGAAAATATCATCCGCGGTATGTCATTGTTTTCATTTAATTCTTGAACTGGCTGAAAATGATCGATATGTAGAATTTTCCATACAGTCCAGTGGGAAACATCAAAATTACAGGCCGCCCGCCTCGTATTCTCCTCTGGGTTCTCCGCGAAGGGAGAACCCGAGAAGAATACGAGGCAGGCTATAAATCCAGTATGCGTTCCTGAAGGTCAACTAACAGCTGCTGGCTGCCACGCCCCTGAGCACGGACCGCCACGGTGAATTGGCCGTAGGTACGTAATATTTGTTACGTGCCATCTGTTTGATGATCCGCTGGGGTGAAATAATTATGTGTAAAAATGGAAATTTGGATAAAAAAACACGTTTTATTTTTCATTTATTTACGTTCTACAAGTGAAACCACACCACTGATTTCAAGAATAACGGTTCTTACACTTACAGCCTACATACAGCTTATTATGCAAGAAACAAAATGGCTTTAGAAAGAGTGTCACGATCAACATAGTTAACTATTTTTGATTTTTTGCGATATGACCAAAGCCTTTGAAAAGCACGACGTCTTATTAGCCAAACTGCATAGCTACGGCATCAAAGGCAATATTTTAAAACTACTGGTATCACATACCATACAGAGATTACGCAAGTACAATATAAAAAAAAAAAAAACAGAAATTGAAAAGAGTTTCTTTCCTTGTCTTAGATTAGTATAGTTTGGTGTCCCACAGGGTAGCGTCCTTGGGCCACCGCTTTTCTTAATCTACATAAATGATCTGTCAAAGGTGACTCAACATCTGTCAAATGGTAATGTTTGAAGATGACTCTACTGCCATAGTCAAATGTATTAATCGCATTATTTATCAAGATGACATAAATGTTACACTATCAGACATAATTACTTAACTTGATAAAAATAATTAAGTCGTAAAGAAAACGAAAATAATGCACTATCATCAAAGAACTGCAGCTCCAAAAGTAAATGTCAGACATAGTGACTGTGACATTGAAAAAGTTAAAGTAACCAAATTTATAGGTTTATTATTAGATAACCAACTAAACTGGTAGGCCCATATATGTAGATGACCTAAGTAAGAAAGTAAATAAATAAACGTACGCTCTTTTACAAACTAGAAAAATAAATACACATGAATTTTACGATATGGCATTATTTTTTAAGGATACTCTACTGATAATGATATAATTTTTAAGGCACAAAAAAGATGCATAAGAGCAATGTGTGATCTAAAAATTGATGATAGCTGTGTACCATTCTTTAAGTCGCTGAAAATTTTAATATTACCATCATTGTATATTTATCAAGCTGGCCACTCAAACTTAGCTGATGCCATACAAATTATCAAAAAGGTTTTGCTCTCAATCTGTGAGTGGAGTGAGGCCCATGAGTTGCATGTTAATCCGTCGAAGAGTCAGGTTATTGTCACTAGCAGTTAAGGACGTTCGAAGGAATTCTCATATCCTATTTCAGCTCTACTGCACTTTGTTTAATCCTAAAACCCCCTCTTATCTTAAAGAACGTTTCAAGTTCGTTCATGCCATAAATAATAGTTTTTTGAGGTCATCGGAAAACCTGATATTTGACATGCGGATGCATTCCACTAGTTTTTACGATAAATCCTTTACTGTACAAGCAGTTCGGCTATGGAATGATTTGCCCGTCGCTCTGTCCACTTTTAAAACCATGACATAAACACATCAAGTGCGAGTCGGACTGGCCCACGAAGGGTTCCGTACCATTATCATTAAAAACGGCAAAAACAAGACGTTTCTTGTATAAATTAAATATTGAAGGGGGGCTCCCCTTCAATATTTAATTTATTTTAATTTCATTATTTATCTTTAATTTTAATACATAATCAAATAACGGTGGACATTTCAAGCGTCTATCTATTTACGTTAATAATATGGAGCAAAAAAATCACGTTTGTTGTATGGGAGGCCCCCTTAAATATTTATTTCTTTTATTTTTAGTATTTATCTTTCAACTGTCTATCTATCACGCTTCATGAAATGCAGCCTGGTGACAGACGGACGGACAGATGGACAGCGAAGTCTCAAGAACCCTAAAAAGCACTTTCTCTCTTTTAAAACATGTCATTTAATTTAATTTGTTCATGTATGATGTATATTAATTAGATGTATATATTTATTACACTAGTATGATACAAGAAACGTGCATATTTATTATATTATAATTTATGTAAATAGTACACTGTAGACTACCTACATTATTTCTCTCTCCTTCCCCTTAGTATTCAATCTAAAGGTTGCCTATAAAACATCGCTCTTAGCGATAACACTGTCCATTGTGTCACTCTTTGTAAAATCTCTGTATTTATGTTTCTATAATCTATATGACCTACATAATAAACAGTATTCTATTCTATGAAATTAATGTTATTGTCAAGAAAAAATAGGAATAGCAAAGGAAGGTTGTTCGAAACGGTGTCTACAAAATCGTCCATATTTTCTCTACACTAACATTCGGGCTTTCGAAATTACAAAATTCATAGATTTCTAATCTATTAACTTCAACCTTATTCAAAGATAGAGATACTTCTTTAACAGTGGTATTTAAAAGTCTTACAGGAATCCTACCATTTCCCGGCCTTACTACCACACTAGCCAAAAAAATACCCTGCCTTATCTCCTTCGGATAAAAAACACAGTCATAGTTAATACACGTAGGTATAAACTTAATGACTACATACCTCGGTGCGATAACAAATTTATAATTATAGAAATGTAAAGGTAATGAGACTTTACCCTTTGCGACTTTGAGAGATAAAGAATTTGAGTCATAATCTATAATTCAACAATATCGTTTAATAAATACTTGGCCTATCGACTTACATGCTTAATTCCTAAATACGTAGAACTTGTGTTTAAAAATAACATTCTTGAACTTTAGAGTTAAATAAACAAATCCTACGGACTTTAAACTTACACCAATACATGGATACTTAATGAATCACAACTATATCTAACTTTTTTCTCTGTATGAGAGGAGACCTGTGCCCCGCAGTGGGACGATAATAAGGTTGATGATGATGATGATGATATCTAACTTTAGTTGAACTAAATCTAAAATATCATAATTAACACCATGATAAAGAGGCCCCTGTATCTACTAAAATTGTAACAGTATGTTATTTAAACTAAAGTTTACAAAATTAATGCAATCACAAGTAAAAACTTGATTAGTAACGATAAAATGCTCCCAAATTCTGATCCGAAGAAAGATCATTAAGACTATTTTCTGAAGTCGGTAAATCATGTCGTTTATTTGCAATCAAATAAATAAATGGTTTAGATTTCTGTTATTAGAATAGGTTGTGTAATTTTCACAATTTCTGCGAATATGCCTGTCACTATAATTTGACTTTTCTTGTCGATATACCTGAGCACCGCGGCTGCTCCGCCACGTGTCCTTGGTGCAGCAAAATTTGTATGTCTACTACCTCGAATAATCATGATGAATTTCAACCACGAAATCCACGATGACCAAAATTATTAGTGTGAGTAGACCGACGGTTAAATGACATAATAGTCTGACGCTCCGCAGATAAGCAAGTTTCATCTTCGGCCGATCTAATGGCATCCTTTAAGGAGGACAAATTCCGTGCTGAAATAATTGTTCCTAACTTTTAACTTCTTAATCCTTCGGCAAAACATCTAATAGCGTTTATTTCATTATGAGGACGTTATACCTCATACGCTTTAACATCAGCATTTTCCTGAGAAACAGTCAATTCTACAAATTCTCTTACTCTGTCCTTCACATACGTATGAATTTGTTCACTCTTCATTTCATATTCAATCTATTCTTCTGTGGAATTCACTTCCTCTTGATATCAGGATGACCGCCAGTCGGTTTGCATTTAAGCGGAAATTGCAGAGTTAATTTTACACACTTAAAACAGTTAGGGTAGAGTCATTTCAACACCTCTCTCCCAAATTTTTAGTTTTGTATGTATATATTATAAGTATATATTTTGTTTTGGTAATAGTATGTATGTGTATATGGCTTATTTAAGTATTTATTTAAATAGGGCTGAGAGTATGGTTTCATAATAATGTTTTCAATTAAAGCACCTGCTACTAATCTCTTCACCACCTGTTTGATAATGGTACTGATATTTTCTTCGATAGCTGAACTGCGTTTCTGAGGCGTGATTTTGGGAAATTACATGCTAACACAGTCAAAGAAAAAAAAAGGAAAAGGACTTACTAGAATTTACAGCGCTGCACTCTCCGGGTTGTGATGGAGGCCTCCACAGATATTCACTTGTTTACTTTGTTGTTGGATTCAAGGTGTAATTATTGATTTATAGAATTTTTATGGTTGCCGGCCGGCGCACGAAGTTGGTTTTTGTTTTTTGTAAGTTTTTCTGGCTTAGTTTTCCAGGCCTTTAAGCTACAAATATATGGAATTAGGAATATATGGAATTAAATGGGCAGGAACCGGGAAATTTGAATGTGCTTGATGTAAGAATGGTTGCATGCTTTAACACCACCTATGGTTGACTGGAATAGACTGGCCTTAAGTCCGCCTCTGTACATTTTTTTTTGTGTAAAAGAATAAATAAATAAAGCTACGTATTTCAATTATACTTATGTATAGGTGACCCAGAAACAAACAATATAAAAATTATTTTCAATACAGACGGAATTCTAATCATTGATAGAAGTCCGTCTGTACGACTATTATATGTTGGATCAGTGGTCAATTTGACACTCTAAAAAGAAGAGAGCAGACGTCAGCATTGTTAATGCTGAATGCATGTGTTGCACAATTAACAACAGCTTAAAATGAGACACTAGCGTCCAATTACCAATGCCAGTATGGGCTATTATCTCGCTTAACAAACATAGGTAGTCACAACAGATAAAACACTACATGTAGTTAGCGATTTTGTTTACACGTAAACAAAATTGACTTATAACCGCTAACGCATGAAGAATGTTCAACGGCCAAGTAACACAAAATTAACTATTATAATTAAAAAAAACTCGCAGTAAGGTAACATTAGACTTGGCACGACTTTGTCTAGATTGCATTACTTTTTAGTGATAAACAAGTAACTCTATCTAGACTTGGCTAGCTTTTTACAGAATATTTTTGTTGGGATAATTATTGCATGAATCAATAACGTCTTTTTGAATTTTAAAGTAAACATAATATGATAATAATCATTATTTTGCCTAAGAATGTAACTGCGCAGTTGGTCTCGAGGTCGCAGTTGCGCCTGCTATAGTGCGTAGGCGGCGTATCACTGGTTTGATCCCGAGAATAACCAAACTTTAATTTTATTACAAACTTTAAAACTATCGTGTAATAATCCAACATTAATTTTCTGGATAATATTATGCGATAACGCGAGGAATTTTGGCCTGTAGTATCACAAAACGTAATCTTTTATAGCTACACAGGAAAAACCAGGGCCAGCCAAATAAACTGACAGAATTTTCTAAAATATATAAAAAAGTAACTAAATTAGCACAGCGTGTACAACATAATCATTTAATTAGCGCGTCAGTTAATAAAAGCAGATAAGCATAGAAAATCATAAACGAATCTAAACAAAATCTACTAAATGACACCTATATTCCACCGATATCCAGCATTAAAATAAATCGCAAAATAATAACTAAACCTCGCGAAATAACGAATGCTTTTAATAATATTATTTTATCGATGAAATTGTTTGTTTCCGTTCCCACCCTTGTGACCAAACTGGATTCCAAATTCGGAATAAGGGGAACTCCTCTCAAATTCTTTACAGATTACTTAACCAACAGAAAACAGAGGGTTAAGATTGGAGGGCACGTTAGTGATGATGCTGATGTGTCATTTGGCGTGCCGCAAGGTAGTGTCCTGGGACCCACACTTTTTCTAGCTTATATTAATGACCTTTGTAACCTAAAAGTTGAAAACGCAAACATATTTTCCTACGCCGATGACACTGCTGTTGTCTTTCATGGACATAGCTGGTCTGACGTTAAAATTAAGGCAGAGTTGGGTATGTTCCAAATTGCGTCTTGGCTTGATAACAACCTTCTCACGTTAAATACTTCAAAAACTAATTACATATGCTTTTCCATCTATAAAAATTCACAACCAGATGAAGTGTTCAACATCAAAGTACACTCATGTAATCAACCTATGAATAATAACTGTAATTGTCCCAATATTAATAAAGTTTTGGAAACAAAATACTTAGGTATAATAATTGATCAGAAATTATCATGGTACTCTCATATTGAACATGTCACTGGACGGATTAGAAAACTGGGGTGGATTTTTAAAACCTTAAGACGCATTTTGCCAACAAATGTAAATAAGAAATCAGGCGCCCACAGAAATTTGTTAAATGAAATATACATCTCTATAGCACAATCTGTTATAGCCTACTGCATCCCAATATGGGGCGGCGCAGCAAAATCAAAGTTTATACATGTTGAAAGAGGACAACGAGCTGTAATAAAAATTATGTATTTTAAAAAGATCTCATACCCTACTGAATTACTCTATCGGGATAGTGGATTGCTTTCTGTTAGAAAGATATATATCATAAACACTGTTCTAAAAAAACATAAGAATGTACCATATGATCCTGATAGATTAACAAGAAGGCGTAGGGATCTTATAGCACAAGTTCCACAAACAAAAACTAAATTTGCTGCGATTCAATATGGTACACTATCATGCCAACTGTATAATAGAATCAATAAACATGTTTATATATACAATAATAACTTACATGACTGTAAAAATTTTTTAACAAATTGGATAAAGACACTAAATTACGCAGAAACTGAGGAACTACTGAACTACACAAAATGATACAAGCACACACACACGCACACCACACACCATACACGCACGCACACACACACACACACACACACAAACACAGGCGCACACATATGCATACATGCACATATACACAAATACATACACACAAACACCCACACGCACTTGCATGTTAATTATACATAAGGTTTTTTAAAAATTGTATACTGCTGTGGAAGAGCGGAGTCTCCTAACACAGGCATAATTTGCTTAACAGGAGGCTTCAATCACCAACTAATGTTCAATAATTTGGAGCTCTAATAAATTTGATTTTGATTTTTTTTTTTTTATTTTGAATTGTACGTAGGGATGATTCAATCAGCATGCAGTATAACTTTTTAACGTGTACTAAGCAAAAGTCCTTGTTTTTGTAGCCATGCTATCTACATGATGTATTGCAGATTATTAAAAGTTTAAAAAATACGAATAGTGTAGGTTATCCACTAAATACTTTTTTTTTTTAATTATTATAAACTAGTGCTTGACTGCAATCCCGCCTGATGGTAAGCAGTGATACAATCGTTGATGGTAAAGCGCGCTAGTTTATTAAGCCCATTCACTTAAAAAATCTTAGTGAATAGGAAGGAAGACGGCAGTTGAGCGAGGTGATGCAATGTTAAACCCAAGATCAACACGACCAACGACGCTGCGTCAAAGGGAGATTGATCTGGAGACTCTCGTCTCTCGTATTGATCTCACGACCAAACTCCCGACACGACAACATTTGGCGCATCTTACCCGGCACACACCGCAACACAACTGCCCAGACCCGTCCTCCGTAAGGCTTACTTAAAGTATGTTGCTACGAATATTTCTGAATATCTAATAAATCTATCTATTGAAGTTGAAATTTACCCTGACAAAGTAAAACACTTCTCTCATAAAACCAACCTTCAAAAAGATAACAGAGAATGTCTAGAAAACTATATACAATATATTGCCTTGGTTCCAGCTATATCTAAAATTTTCGAGAAACATATTTACAAAGAACTTAATAACTATTTAGAGAGTCACAATATTCAGGCAAAAAAAAAGTTTCAGACAAAATAAATCAATAAATATGGCTATACAGTGGATCCGCGGTACCTAGTCCGACAATCATTTTGCAGGGCAGTGTCGGACTATCGAATTTGTCGGATTATAGAGTACAGCCTAAGACCCCTTATAGTCCGAATTTTTTTACAAAAGAGTACCTTGTAATCCGACAAATTATAGATCCAATGATGATTCTTTATATTATATACATATAATGTACTCTGAAGTACAAATTATACTTCATTAAACATACATATAATATGTTAAATTTAGTGAATTAAACAACACAATAGAGAGCTTACGTTTTATTATAAAATTAACGTCATTAATGCTATAGAACTTACAAAAAATATGCAATAACTTACCGTTAGAAAATAATTGTGTACAAACAAATGTACATACTAAAATAATCAAAAATTAAGAATCAACTACATATGTAATTTAGGAACCCCGTATTCACTTGCTAAACTACTGAAAGATTCATTACGATTAAGGCGGTCTAAAATATCACATTTTTCTTTAATTGTCAGTGTTTTCTGCTTTCGCTTTTGAGCTTGTGACGACATTACTAGGTACCAGTGGCGAAGAGTCCATACAAGCCGATTCCCACCGGGTTACCTTTCAAAAATCAGTTCCATATTCATACAAAAGTATTTACATTCTATTTCATTAACAAAGTATTATTAATTAAATGCCTGCGCGATTTACAATAGCAATAGTAATTCTTAGCAATACCCTAAGTATCACATTTCATTTTATAGTCGTAAATTAATCAGCGCTTAAATTTTTCGTACCTAAATTACATTAAAGGTAACTCGACGAATTACAGCTTATCTCGGCCAACGTTTTACTATGAGGCGAAAAGAGACAGAGCGTCAAACCATCTCTTTCTAATGCTCGCTAACCGTACTTAAAATTTACGGAAAGATAGGCTGATGGCGACCGGGTTGCAGTTCTCTCCTCTCCTCTATTAGAAAGAGACAAAGAAACCACTCGAACACGGAACTCGGCACGGGAGAAAGAAAACACGACAAAATTAAAAAGAATTAGCGTTATAATGAAATCCTTCGCAAGTCATATTCTTTTTATTTTGGCATATTTTCGTGTTCCATTTCGTTTGGTTGAAAATAAATTATTGTTAGTATGTGACATGTTGCTATACCACTGGTGCGTGATAATTTCGTTTGTTATATTTTAATATTTGTGTTATTTAAACTGTGACTGATTCTGTAAGGTAATTTAATCGCAGATTTGGTTAAATACTGTGGATTTTGTTTGTTATTATGGCTTATATTATTCTACCGGCAATATTATTCTTATCTGAAGACCTCCTCCAAGATATCCTGCAGTAGGTAAGTGTTTAAGTGTTTATTTTTTGGACCGGCTTCCCTTTGTCAAAATTTCACCCTTCGCCACTGCTAGGTACCTATATTTACGTAATTCACAATGAATAAACAGTAAACAATGAACACACGCTAGGCGCACGCACTACTCCTCGTCGGCTGTAGTCAAATACAAACTAAGCAATCGGAATCAAAACAATACCCTACGCGTCGAGCATAATAATGATGGTCTGTAAAAGGTGTAACTTGTTCAATCATGCATAGCGAAATTATCAAAAAAATATTCAATCCATACTAATATTATAAATGCGAAAGTAACTCTGTCTGTCTGTCTGTCTGTCTGTTACGCTTTCCCGCTTAAACCTCTGAACCGATTTTGATGAAATTTGGCACAGACAATCTTAAGACCCTGAGAAAGAACATAGGCTACCTTTTATCCCGAAAAAATTTGATGTTCCCGAGGGAAATCAAAAAAGCGCGATATAACCGAACTCCACGCGGGCGAAGCCGCGGGCGGAAAGCTAGTATGTAATAAATAATAGACCATGTCGGATTACAGGGGGTGTCGGACTAGACAGGGGCCGGATGGACCCCGGTAGGTTCACTGTATATTATGACTTTCTGGATTTTACTACATATTACCTTCCGGCCTTAATGTCAGAACAGATTTTGAAAAATTTTCATGTTTGGAAAACCGCAGTCACACGTTATGAAAGTGCTACGGTAGGTATATATAACGTGTGACTACGCCTTTCCAAACATGAAAATTTATCTCTAAATAGTGAATATTGCATACTTCAGAATAGTATCGTAAGACATTATTGTCAATTTACAACGAAGGCATCTTGGTAGAGTCTACTGTGTCCATTTACGTGCAACTATATTAGCAACTTTGTTCAGTTTAGTATTCTGAAAATCTTGTTTTATACTTTTTCAGCGTCGTTTTTTGTCGTAGTTGGGTTTTAGTTTTTAACTTTTTATTATTTGTACTATTTTGGTGTTAAAATGTATTTGTGGGGCATAATATTAATAAAAGTTAAATTGACGAACTAAAAACTAGATAATTAACATACGACATCTCTTTTGACTTATGTATCGGCGTATAGTAATATGTAGAGATGTCCTATTTTACTATTTCGTAGCGCTTGGAGCGTAGCGCGTATAGCAACGGTTTCCCCGTATGAAGCTCCCGGTTTTTCGTAGTAGCGACGCGCGTTTGCGTCGATGGCACCGAATGGGTCATGAATTAGTGGATGAGGCCGTTAGTATAAATAGATTGGATGTTTTTCTAACGGTGGTAGGCCATAACATCGGCTGCCGGCAGAAGTTACCACCCACCAGACAAAGTCTTGCCGCCAAGCGATTCGTCGTGTTCCAGCATGATGTCTGGTGAAGCCGTACGGAGGACGCGTCTGAGCACTTTGTGTTGCGTTGTGTGGCGAGTACGATGCGCCAAATGTTGTTGTGTCGGGAGTTTGGTCGTGGAGAGTCTCCAGATCAATCTCCCTCTGGCGCAGCATGGTTGGTCGTGTTGGTCTTGGATTTAACATTGCATCACCTTTTTTATTTTATTTTTTTGACGCTGTGGTAATGCGTTTACGCACCATACCCCGAAGGGCGTGTGTGGGACTCGCCCAGCCGAAGCCGGGAATACCCACTAAACCCACAGCGGCACAACGACATCGCCTGAGTGGCGGGGTCATGGGAAAATGGCACAGCCTAACTACCAATCCCCCGCCGGCGATTCCCGCCTAGGGCGGGCCCACAGTGGTCCCTCCACTCCACAGGGAGGGGCCGGGCTGGGTACGTCTTTTTGTGCGAGAAGACGCAGCAGCCAAGGGTTTTTTAGCGAGGTGTCCTTCCTCTTAGCCCCACTCGTTTGCCCGGAGGCAAACGGGGCCCCCAGCTCCTCTCAATGAGGAGACCGGGTTGCCCGACGGTGACCCGGAGTTCGGGTCACGTCAGCCACCTCGAGTGGTGGCCGACCCGCCGCACGTGTGACCGCCGAAGCGGTCCCCGCATCTGGTTTTGGTCCGCGCCGGTAAACCGGTAACCCCCATATCTGGGGGCCGTTCCCCTATCCGCCACCTGGGGACGCGTCCGATGGCAGGCCAGAAACTGCGCCCTTGCTATTCCTAAGTTTTTTAAGTGAATAGGCTTAATAAACTAGTGAGCAGGCATCAAGGATTGCGTCACTGCTTACCATCAGGCGGGATTGCAGTCAAGCGCTAGTTTATAATTATAAAAAAAAAACTTATATTAAGAGGACCTGGGAAGATTTCTTAATCTATCTAATTCTGCTAACGATCGACTGTCATGTGGATTTTTAAGTAATTTATTATGATCCAAGGCACTTATAAATAATCCCTCTATGGTTTTAACTCTACTGAGAGCGACATAGGCCTGTCCTTTAGCAAACAATGACTTTCCTAGATCTGTAACTTTTTTATCTAGAGTACAACCTTGTAATTTATGTACAGTACAACCCCAAGAAAGAATCAGCGGGAGCATTTTACGCTGAATTTGCCCAGAACCCCTCAAGCCGTCAAATTCAGTGAGGCAAGGCTCGATTTTGATAAGTCCGTTAGTATCTGCTTTTATGGATGCGTCGTCAAATTGTATGAGAACAGCGCTTGGCTGTTCTCCTGTTCCAACTGATCGCGCCGAAGAGCAGGCCATTCGAAGGCCTTCACCACTCCCATCGCTCCGTTTACCAAACCCTGGTTTACATTCAAATTTCTACGAAGCATTACTAGGGATTATGTACAAACATAAAATACTCGTGAAGCTCTTTCAGATGATACCAAATACGGTATATTTATTTTAATTTTGTATTAACATACAACTTTTTGTCCGCTAGAGGGCGTAATACTAAATTTGGTGACAAGCTTTATAGCTCATAACCAACAGAATATCAAGGCCCTTCTAATGATTCTGCAGTGGTCTTATTCTGATAAGTTGTAAAGAAGCTATCTATGAACGAAAAGATGTGAATTATATGCAATCAGCCCATGAATACAGGTAAAGTCACAAGCAAATGCTAGTAATATATATATATATATATTCAAAATGTACAAGTTAAGCCCTTTCAAATGATACCAAACACGGCATATTTATCTTAACTTTATTTTTTTACTCTGTATATTTTGTCCGCTAGAGGGCGCCACGTTAGATTTTGTGAAACTCCATATAGCCTATAACCAGCAGACAATTAAGACGCTTCTAATGATATGTCATTTATCGAATTCGAATAAGTAGTTTAGAAGTTACGAGGGAACAGATGAACATACATACATACATACATACATACATACATACATACATACATACATACATACATACATACATACATACATACATACATACATACATACATACATACATACATACATAGCCTGTCAAAATCATAACCCTCCTTTTGCTTTGCCGTAGTCGGTTAAAAATAGTCTTGTCATTCGCCGTCACTTATCAACAACAAGACTAAAACTATAGAAATATTAATTATGTTTTAATGCAATATTTCTGGCGACGACGGACGGAGCAATGACCGATCGCGTTGATCGTTTTAATTTTGTAACCTTCTATAACAGAACCGAAAAATGGGACTAAGTATTACGTCCAACGTTTCGAAATAGAACTTTAACTTCACGGACTCGACAAAAATAACGAAGACAAATGTAAGTTCAACTGCTCCTTTCTCGAATAGGACCTGCAGCATTCAAGTTGCTCGTAGATTATTACCGACCAGCCGCCACTACTTCCAATTCGTAGGATCTTTTGAAAAAAGTACTCAATGAATATTATGGTAAAAAAACGTACGTACTCTCAGAAAGAGTCGATTTTGCAACGAGCTATAGAAAAACAGAAGAAACAATTACACAATTTATTCTTAAATTAAGATCACTTGCTGGTAGTAACCAGCAAGTGATCTTAATTTAAGAATAAATTGTGTAATTGAGAATTGTGAAAAATTAATTGAATTGAATTGAATTGTGAATTGTGAGAATTGTGTGATTGTGAATTGTGTAATTGAGAGCTCATCCAGAGTGTTGCTGAATTCGCAGTAGCGAATTCAGCAACACTCTGGATGAGCTCTGGATGACCAGCTAGTTATAGGCATCAATAAAAACACGTGGCAGCAAGAACTCATAAAAGAACACCCAACAAACGGCGCTAAGCTCTGTGACGTGATGGTAATAGCAAACAAACTAGAACAATCGGAACTACAGAGCCATCGAATAACCAACAACACTCAAACGATTACCCAGCAACATAGTTTAACAAAATAAGACCAAGCACACAACGACACATTTTAACTACACCTGTCCAAGGTGAAAACATATATATGTATGACGGCGCGCTGATTATTAAGACTAATAAGAAAGATCATAACTCGATTTAATCAATATTGTTTTAGTCGACTCGATTCGAGTAAATTTAAAATATGAGCGGGTAACACCGAATAGAGTAGTAGGCGTGATTTGAAGGGGTGGCGACTGTCATATCATTGACAGCTGCCGACGGAAAAGCACGCGCTCTAACCTATTGACTCTTATGTGTTTTAATCTGAGATTATCATTGTAATCCCTTAATATTAAAGTGATCTAAGTGTCTGGTCAGTTAAAATAATACGAATCGAACATCACACTATAGTTATTGTTCAACGTTTTATCGAAATACCGCCCACGGTGGATGCACATGCGGATGAGAAGACAACTCAATTATCCGGAACCTTTGGCCACGCCTTCCTGACGGTTTTCCCGTACATGTATATTGTGGGAGAGATTTTCACAAAAAACATAAACGATTGCCGGCAAAATGGAAATGCCATTCTTGCGACCAGGAAAACAATTTTTCAAGCGTCTGTATGACCAGTGGTCAACTCAAGTTAACACAACACACACGCGCAACAATACAAATTAAGCGACAAACAAACAGCGGCACGGAAGAATCTGACGAACATAGCGTAAACACTTGTGCAGTAAAGAAAGACAAGCAGGTATCAAAGATTATGTTACCAACCCATCTCAACACAATAAATATAGATTAAAAAAAATTAAAAAATCATGCTTTTAAAGAATATTAAACTAAAAAGTTTAAAAAAGCGTGAGGCGCTTTGTGCCATAATTTTTGTATATTAAGCGTCTCGCGTTTCTTTTTAACTTTTCTTTAAAAGCATGTTTTTTTAAATTTCTTAAACTATATTTTTGTTTGCTTGCTTGTTTGCTTAAAAAATAATTTAAAAAACAGCGTGAGGCGCTTAATATACAAAAATAATGGCACAAAGCGACTCACGCTTTTTTTAATTTTTTTATAACTTTTTAGTTTGATATTTTATAAAAGCATGTTTTTTTAACTATATTTATTTTCAACATTTTAGTTCGATATCCTTTAAAAAAAAAAAAACGAATGAACGACCATATTGAATACGGTGAGACATTTTACAGTAATGAGCCGCTCAGTCGTAGTCCAAAGGGTTAGAGACGGACAAACAAACAAGCAAGCAAGCAAACAAACAAGCAAGCAAACATACAAGTGAAGCTAATAAAAAGCATGTAACATACAAATGAAGCTAATAAAAAGCACGTAACATACAAGTGAAGCTAATAAAAAGCACGTAACATACAAGTGAAGCTAATAAAAAGCACGTAACATACAAGTGAAGCTAATAAAAAGCACGTAACATACAAGTGAAGCTAATAAAAAGCATGTAAAAAGTATTGAAATACTTTATTTACGACCCAGGTGCAGTCCAGTCCACTCCGTTGTTGGAAAGAAAATTTCGAAATGTTTTTGTTTCACAAAATCAACGACACAATGAGACCTATAGCTGCGTCAAGAACACTCTCCGATGTCGAACAACAATACTCAATAATCGACAGGAAAGCATTGGGAATAGTATATGCGGTAACTAAATTCCATTAATACCTCTATGGTAGAAAATTTATTTACTGGTGGATCACAAACTTTTGGAAAGATTTTTTAACCAAGATTGTGAAACATCTAAAATCGCTAGTAACAGGCTTTTGAGATAGACTATGTTTCTAAACAGTTACGAATACAGCATACATTACAAAACAGCCCGAGAAAACAACCCAGCCGACGCTCTATCAAGATTACCCTTAACAAGCGTAGAAACAACACTCGAGGAACAAAATCAAAATCAAATCATTTATTTCAAATAAACCAGTTACAGGCACTTTTGAATTGTCAGAAGGTTGGTCAGTCAATAAAATGAAGCTAGTCGCCCATTCCAACGAGTAGGTACCTATGGAGAAGAACGGGCAAGAAACTCCATGGACACTCTTTTAAATTTTTAAGCTGTTGTTACAAATATTTGATTACATCAATCATGTTGAAATCAACCGTGTGAGAACGATGCAGAAATATATTGTACGCTGAGAGCGTCCATTATGGAAAACACACAAAAATCAATTCAGAAATTAAAATACGCTGTGGCAGCTAAGAGATGAACAGTCCCCTCTGACGGCGTCCGTTCACGAACATGACGTATGGATCAGCATCATTCAGCTCAACCATATCGAAGGGAACCCAATGACCCAACACACGCGCCACCATCAGCGAGACATTTGAGTGAGCATGACATACTCTCAACAGCCAGAGCACAATCAAGTCAATAAAAAAGACTAACCCAACAAATAAATGCCTTACAGCACATTAGTACATTGTGCTCACACGTTTGCCATGCAATTATACAATACTAAGAAATTGAATCTACACAATGCTAAGATAGTTTTGTCCAAGGTTCAGCAGCTCCAACAGTGTTCCCGAATCTGTGGAAAGTTTAGCTCCTGTGTAGCTGTACAAGTGCCGAACACCTCTGTCGGCGATACAATTCCGTAACGTACAATATGCTTGGCCACATAGTGTGTAATACAGGCTTTGAATTAATAACATAAACAATTACATATTAAAACTACACGAGGAAAAATCAAAGAACAATCAGTGTATAGAAATCGGACGCAGCTCAAGCCCAAGCCTTTTTGTCCACAATATAATCCTTCACACTATAAAATGCTTTCTGACATAGCTTACGTTTAATGAAGGATTTGAATTTATTCAGGCTCAGATCTTGAACCACCTTGGAAGTCCATTGTAAAAATGTATACATTGGCATCTGAAAGAGCCACCTATTTTCTTGAGCCTTGTTGTAGGTACAATAAATTTGTGCCTGTACCTAGTATTTATATCATGGACATCACTATATTTTTTAAACAATTTTATATTTTTATGAGCATACAAAAGATTTTGATAAATATATTGAGACGGCACGGTCAGTACATTAATCTCTTTAAATTTTTCTCTGAGAGAGTGTCTCGGACTTAATTTATAAATTGCACGAACAGCTCGTTTCTGCTATACAAATATTGTTTGAATACCGGCGGCATTTCCCCACAATAGAATGCCGTAAGACATTACGATATGGAAATAGCCAAGGTACACTAAACGGGCCGTCTCAACATCAGTCAAATTACGAATTGTTCTAACTGCGTATGCAGCAGAACTTAGCTTTTTTGACAATTTTTCTATATGTGGACCCCATTGAAGCTTAGCATCCAGAGTTATACCCAAGAATACTGTGCTGTCTTCAGATTTCAATTCTTCGCCCTTTATCAACAAACTTAATGCATTTGGTTTTTTTCTCGTTTAAGAGTAAATTATTAACATTAAACCAATGGACTACTTTGGAGATCGCGCTATTTACATCATCAGTAACCTGCTGCTGACGTTTCAATTTAAATAAAAGTGAAGTGTCATCTGCAAACAACACTATAATAATATCGTGGTTATCCTTTATTAGGTACGGCAGGTCATTGATGTAAATAAGAAACAAAAAAGGACCAAGAATTGACCCCTGTGGGACTCCCATTGTTACTAAAGATCCGGAAGATCTTTTTTTTTTTACATATTATAAACCAGCGCTTGACCGCAATCCTGCCTGATGGTAAGCAGTGACGCAATCGTTGATGGTAAAGCGCACTAGTTTAATAAGAGCCTATTCACTCTAGCCTTGAAGACACTCAAATTGTAGTCCGACGGAAACACCGCCGCGGGCAAATTGTTCCAGTCCCTCGATGTACGCGGTATAAAGGAGGAGGCGAAACGCTTCGTCCGGATCGTAGTGGTGTTAACAACGTAAGGGTGGAAACCAGCCGTACGACGGGTTGTCCGCTGGTGGAACGGAGATGGGGGAATTAAATCATGCAATTCCCTCGCACACTCCCCGAAACGCATCCTATATAACACCGAAAGGCTGGCTACTCTACGCCTGTGCTCTAGGCTTTGGAGACCAACTCGAGTTAGATCAGGGTCACCAATCAGCCTCATTGCACGTCTCTCCACTGAATCCAAAGTGGCCAGGTGACACTTGGCAGCACCAGCCCAAATGTGGCTGCAGTACTCCACACACGAACGGACCTGTGCTTTGTATAACATTAGAAGCTGCCCAGGTGTGAAGTACTGCCGGACCATTTTCTTTTTTCATTAACGTCAACGTTTTGAATCCTACCACTCAAGTAAGATGTAATAAGATCCAGTGCAGAGTTCCGGATCCCGTAGTGGCGGAGTTTCCTGATTAACGTATCATGAAGAACGCAATCGAATGCCTTAGACAAATCACAAAAGATGCCCA
Organism: Sesamia nonagrioides; assembly: GCA_017933935.1. NCBI lineage: Eukaryota > Metazoa > Arthropoda > Insecta > Lepidoptera > Noctuidae > Sesamia > Sesamia nonagrioides. Next base: position 154,330 of record JADWQK010001823.1, read on the forward strand.
AGGCATCGCATTTATCCTTGTCATTATAGACAGGCTATATAGTCAGTATTTCTATCACTGGACCTTCCCGTTTCACTATTAATAATTTTCCAAGTCGTTTTAATTACATTGCCACTGTTTTTTATCTTTGAACTCAAGTAACGTGACTTGGCCATATAACAAACTTGTTTGAATAATTTTGAATATTTTCTAACATACAAATTGAATTCAACAGTGTTTATATAAATCCTCTCATTGTACAGTTCATAAAGCCGAGTTCTACTTTTATGAATACCGATGATAGCCCAATCAGAGAAAGATGCATTACTATTAACAGAGATAGTCTTGGGAACAAAGGTGGAATCAAATAGCTTACAGTTTAAATTAAAAAAATTGTCATAGAGATGATTAGGATCAGCATTAACAGCACTGGATAAGACTGGCAATTTATTGATGAGATTAAATCTAAAAACCTCCAAGCGGCTTTCAGTTTTGGGGTTAACAGTGATATCCTTTTTGGCCACTTTTTTACTATGGTTTGGAATAGTAATCCTTTGTCCGCAGTGATCAGAATCAAGTAAATTTAAAACTTCTTTGTGGCTTGGTATTATGTTTGTAAAGATATTATCTATGCACGTGGCACAAGTAGATGTTACGTTGTTGTAGAACGAACCGGTTTACCACAATTTGCCCACCTATTTACACTTGAGACTCGAGAACATTCCAGTCACCAAACGTAAGCTACAGAAACAAACAATGAAAGACAAGACACTGAACGAAGTCAAAACTTATATCACGAGACATTGGTCAGAGAAGAAAAACCTTCCTAAAGAGCTTCACAATTTTTACGAAAAAAGAGACCAGATGTCATACAAAAACGGATTTTACTGTAGAACGAAAGGCTCGTCATTCCCCAGACACGACCGATTTTAGTGATGCTGCACGATGGAACAATAGTATTGCAGTGATGCAGTCACTAGCACGCCTTCACGTGTATTGGTCAAACATATTTTAACGTTCTCGAAAGAATAGTCAACATACAGTGAGTTGCTATGCGAGCAGTCCAGAAGCAATGTAAGTGAAGCACCGGTGTACCCGTGGGGAATACCAGTCGAGCCTTGGCACAGGTTACATGTCGATTTCGCACCCCCCATTTCTGAGTCACATGTGGCTTATTGCTATAAATGCATACACGAAGTGGCTAGAAGTTATCCCAATGAACATAACAACGACCAGAGCTACAGTACAGATATTAAGTAATATATTTGTAACATTCTCAATGCCTAGATATATAGTTAGTGACAACGGGCCCCAATTCACATCTGAAGATTTTGAACGTTTTTCCAAGGGTCCAGCATTACACATATAAAACATCGCCATATCATCCAAAAACCAACGGGTTAGCAGAACGTGCAGTACGCACTTTTAAAGAACACATGTCAGCCAGAGACAGAAGAGTTGATACACTCGAAAGGCTAAACAGTTTTCTTCGGGGATATCAAAATACCCCTCGACGATCGACAGAAAGGTCGCACCGCGTTTGATCTTTGGAAATCTAACGTAAGTGAAAATATGGAAAAACACGCCTAACACATACCAAGGTTAACCAACCAAATAGTCCCACCCCCAACATACAAGCCCGGAGATAAAGTATGGGTAAACAATCCAACTGGAAAAGGATCCAACCCAGAAACAATAATTAAATGTAACGGACCATACTCTTACGAAGTAGAACGCACTAACGGAGAAATTAGACGAAAACATTCAGGACAGCATCTCCAACCTGTGTGATCCTTAGAGACTTCGTGTCCACATGTGTTCAGAACCAGAGGGCTTGCTTTAAAATTGCATCCCATCAAAGGGTCTGTACGCGGCTATATACCTTTCTTGAGAAGACTTTTTTTAGTGTATTAATAATTAAAATAGGCGTTTGCAGACGTGTCAAGAGTTAAATTAATTTAATACGTACACATCCGTGGTTCAATACTAGGCACATTTCATATTTAATTCCTAATCGTTTTCTTCAAACTAAGAGATTGTTTTTTCGCTTGTTTTAATTTATAATACAAATATGTCAACCTGAAAGTAATACTTGCCACAAGCTCAACGTTCACCAAGCATGTGGATGTCTGTTTGTGTTAGGTGATCTTTGATTCATGTTTGGGACTTTTTTTGCTGTTTGCGGTGTTCGTGACAAACAGCCAGCCTGTGGAGGCCGCTTTGTTGCACAATGTTTACCAATGTTAACCTTATGTTTTGTATTTGTATGCCTATGGCTGCCTATAAGCTGGTCATAGCGCACTTTAACGTCAAACATGAATAACCACCGTACCTATGTCAGTACCACATATAAAATATTTCTGATTTACAAATATGAGTATTATATATTTTTTATGGCCAATTATAGGTTTCCCTGTGTAACTGGGATGTATACTTTAAGTCATGCGAACAGACTAATGCCAAAAAGCATCAATTAAAAATAATAAAACAATACACAAGGTTATAATACAATACATGACATGGTTAACAATATATGACAATTATGAAATAAACTTAAAACAAATAGTGTTGGGAATTTATAGCAGAAGATAGAAGAAAAAGATGCAGAAGTAGCTTGTGACTTATCCGCATCTATTCGTTTTTTGAATGTCTGTTTATTATAGTAAAATAAACCGACTTTTAAGAATTCTGAGTTATAAGTTCGAGCAATGCGAGTCAGTACACTGTTGCTGGCATAGTTGGTGGAGTGCCTAGGAACGTGCAACTTTGACGTGTGACGAGTGCGCCGTAGGGGAGTGTTAAACATTATTTGTGCGATCAACTCCAAACAATCAAGGCGTCCATTGATTACTTATATCATAGAGCAAGCATAATGTCCATCATTTTACGTCCATTGATTACTTATATCATAGAGCAAGCATAATGTCCATCACTTTACGTCCATTGATTACTTATATCATAGAGCAAGCATAATGTCCATCACTTTACGTCCATTGATTACTTATATCATAGAGCAAGCATAATGTCCATCACTTTACGCCTTTCTTGTACTAATATTGACTGGTAATGTGTATGTGTGGTGCATACTGTTAATTGTGTTGGTTATAAATACATTTCAAAAAATAGCATAACGAGCCTACGTTTAGTCCGCTGTCGGTTGTTCGACCCCAATCAATAATGTTTGCACTGGACCGTGACTAGGAAACCACACTATGTATATTTGATTTATTATTTCCGTTCATCTAAAACATATTATACTAGCCATAGTAAATAGTAGGTAATCGTCTATTCTAATGCTGTAATCTTTTGATTATAATTAAACCAATAATTTGATCTATATTACTGATAACGAAAACAGTGATTGAAAGATTATACAAAATTAATTCGGCGAAACACTATGTTATCAGTTATTATCATAAGGAAAGTACCAAAAAACCCATAATATGTTAATATTACACAATGTGTGTGTCATCGGTCTCACTGTTCGTCATCATTTGTTTTGTTAGTAGAAGTCGCTGAAGTTATCGCAGAAAATATAAATAGATTAATTAATAGATATCTACATACCAGCGGCGGTGTGTCCGTCGGACTACAATTTAAGTGAATTTAAGGCTAGAGTGAATAGGCTCGATTGCATCGCTGCTTGCCATCAGGAGGGATTGCGGCTAAGCAGTTCGTTCATTATTATAAAAAAAATACAACACGATTTTTGGAAGTATTCCAATACATACACACATACATACACACATCCAATACATACATACATATACAAATGAAGTAACATTTAGTTATGTAGTAGTTCATCATCATCATCATTATCAACGTTTTTATCGTCCCACTGCTGGGCGCAGGTCTCCTCTCATACAGAGAAGGATGGACCGTAATCACCACGCTTGCTCAATACGGGTTGGCGAAGTCCAGGTTTCCTCAAGACTTTTGATGATGTTTGTTTGATGTAGTAGTTTGTGAGGTATAATTGGAATGAGCCGTGTATACACGGTACAAACGACACAGAATATGTAGCTTTGTGAATGGACAACAAAAATGATTATTTTACCTTGTTCTACCTTATATTTATACTGTATTCATAAATTATTACCTGTTGCGCCTGTAAATCCCGAAGGTTGGGCAATAAAAAGTCTGCATGAAATGAAAAGCAAAAAAAAAATCCGGATAGTTTTACAAGTTATCAGTGTAAGGAAACTTAATACACCCAGTAAATACATATAGGTACTGTATTATATGCTTAAATGACACCAGCATGGCTTTCATTTTGGAAGTTCAACAACATTCATTGCTGAAGCAGTTTTCGTTGTAGATCAAACTTTTTTGAACAAATGAAGTAATGTAATAATCTATATATATAAAAATGAATTGCTGTTCGTTAGTCTCGCTAAAACTCGAGAACGCCTGGGCCGATTCAGCTGATTTTGGTTTTAAAATGTTTGTCGTAGTCCAGGGTAGGTCTAAATGGTGAGAAAGTAAGGAAAAAATGATTTAATAATAATGATGTATGAGCTTCATTGTTTTTACTTCTTCTCTACACTTTAGTGCTACCCTGGTACCCTGCACCTCCAAAAAGGAGACAAAATAAAACTCACTTACAAGAGCAATGGGAGAATGGCAATGATAAATGTCACAACAATACAATATTAGTTTGAAGTTGAAGTTGGCTTTGTGGCTTTTTATTAGAAACTTTAAACCGGCAGAGAGTATTTCTTGCTTTAAACGAATGCATCAACGGCTGAGACTTTTTTTATGTAGGGTGTATGGTACCAGGGTAGCACAAAAGTGTAGAGTCGAAACAATAAAGCTCATTCATCATTATTAATCTAATATTACATCGATGAAGTTATTTTGCCTACTTCGAGGAGTTGCAAGGTACCAGGATCGCAAAAAAGTGTAGGAGAAGTCGAAACAATGAAGTTCATTCATTCACACAGGAACAACGGGAACGGGATAAAAAAAGGAAATCCTATATCCTTCTCCCAGTTCTTAGCTACCTCCCTACCAATTTTCAGCCAAATCGGTTTAGCCGTTCTTGAGTTATGAATAGTGTAACTAACACGACTTCTTTTATATATATAGATTATCCTAATTTAAAAAGTAGTAAATAAGATCATAGATACATAGGATATCCTTTTTAACCCGTTCCAGTCATTCCTGTGTGAATGAATGAACTTCATTGTTTCGGCTTCTCCTACATTTTTGTGCTACCCTGGTACCTTGCACCTCCTCAAAGTAGGCAAAATAAAACTTCATCCATGTAATATTAGATTAATAATGATGAATGAGCTTCATTGTTTCGACTTCTCCTACACTTTTGTGCTACCCTGGTACCATACACCGTACATCTTTAAAAAAAGAAAGTCTCACCCGTTGATGCATTCGGTTAAAGCAAGAAATCCATACTAATATTATAAATGCGAAAATAACTCTGTCTGTCTGTCTGTCTGTCGGTCTGTCTGTCTGTCTGTCTGTCTGTCTGTCTGTTACGCTTTCCCGCTTAAACCTCTCAACCGATTTGGATGAAATTTGGCACAGACAATCTTTAGACCCTGAGAAAGAACATAGGCTACCTCTTATCCCGGAAAAATTTGATGTTCCCGAGGGAAATCTAAAAAGCGCGATATAACCGAACTCCACGCGGGCGAAGCCGCGGGCGGAAAGCTAGTAACAATTAAAAAAATGTAGAAATAATAAAATGTTTATTCAGCAACTAAAATAACTTATGCGTTACATTTGGAGCATCCTTTTAAACAATTAAGTAATTTTCTTGTGTTAGGATGCTCCGCTCTCCCTATGATATACAAAACTTAAAAATTGTTTAAGATAACAAAATATATAGAAAAACCAAAAAGAAATGAAAAAAATAAAAAATACAAATTGGATTAATAGGTACTTCGCCCGCTGGAGTGTAGTAATGTATGAGCAATATCATTTGAAATGGTTCAGATTGTGATTGATCGTGTGTTTCAAACAAAAATCTTAATACTATGGCAATAGGAGTCATAACGACACATGATCGTGTCGCCGCGCATGTGTCTCGTAGGACACAGGTGAGCCTGGAGCGTTTGTTGCGGTTTCTTGTGTTGTTTGGGACGCGGAGGGGTAAACATGGTGTTTCGCAGAATATCTAACTACACTACTAAGATTATCACAGAAAACTATTTTTTTCTCAATTCAATAACCATCAATACTAAAGCTTGTTGATGTCTACCATTACAACTGCTAAAAGCAGCCATGAAATTATAATCATGTGAAATAAATATTATCACCGTTTACGTAAATACCAAAAAAACACGCTCCAGCAGTTGGCTTGCAATGAGTGACTTGTGAGTTGTGATTGTGACTATTATTTTGTATCGATAATTTATAACGTTTACCTAGTCTAACTAGTTTAGTATTTCAATATTTTATATTTAAATATGAAAGTAATTAATTATCGAATACTTTTTAATATCAAATAATTAAGTATTCATATTATTATATTGTAAGGATAGTGGATTAATTTGGATTCCATCGATATGTTTTCATAAGCTTTATGGATCTGTTTTCTTTATCCAATGCTATTACTTATTACATTTTTTTCAAAAGATTTCGATATAATTAGTTCTACAACGTTATTTTTCTTTATATGAAGCCTGAATATACACACATCAAAAGTGTCTAGGGATCAAGCATTTTTATGCGGATTTCTTGAGATTGAGATGTGGCTTTGTAATAAATTTATGATTTTATAAATTTATATGGATCCTTTTTGGTGCATTTCATAATTTGAATCAGGAACTGTGAATCAAATTCGAGTAAAAGATGAAAATCAGCTGTCAATATTTTCCCTATAAAAACATACAACGCATTGAAGACATTATTAGTGCTACTGTTTCCCTACTACTGATTAAAACCAACGTTATTATGGAGCGGCGACGTCATTTAAGCAGGGAAGAAATGCTCAGAGCCGTGGGAATGATAGAAGCTGGTTCCCGGCAACGTACTGTGGCTTTAGCTCTGAATACAAGTCAGAGTGTTATCAGTCGACTTTGGACACGTTACCGAAGCACTGGTACCGTGGCTGAGCGCCATGGAGGACGGTATCGCTGCACCACACGGAGACAAGACCGATACATTCAAATCTTAACTCGAAGAGCTCCAACAATAACCGCCATGATGTTAGCCGTGAGGCTTCATCACTCTTCAGGGAACTTAATTAGCGACCAAACAGTCAGAAACCGCTTGCATGAAGTGAACCTTCATTCCCGAAGACCGCTACGGGTACCACCTATAGCAATGCACAATCGTAGGATTCGATATCAATGGGCTCTTGAACACAGAAATTGGGCAGAAGAACAATGGCGTTTCGTGTGCTTTTCTGATGAGTCTCGTTTTGGTATGAGACCGGATACAAGACGTATACGACACTGGAGAACCCCTGGACGCCAACAGCGATTAAAATCCTGCCAGGAAGTCCATCCTTATAGTGGTGGAACCATCATGGTATGGGCGGGTATTTGGATCGGCGGAAGAACTGAGTTGATTTGGATCAGAGGCAACCTCAACGCTCAAATTTATGCTGAAACGATTGTATCAGACGTCATCGTTCCTCTACAAGTGCAAATCGGTCCCTTATTTCAGTTAATGCATGATAATGCACGACCGCACACCGCAAGAGTTGTAAGACAGACTCTCGCCGCAGCTAACATCAATGTCCTGCCCTGGCCTGCTCAGTCGCCAGACTTGAACCCGATTGAGCATGCATGGGATATGCTACAGAGAAGAGCTCTGCCGAATATGGAGGGTATCCAGTCGCAAGAAGACCTTTTTTTGTTGTTGCAACGAACATGGGCGGCCATTCCACAGCGTGATTTGGATGAACTCATTTTGAGTATGCCAAACCGATGTTCTTGTGTTGTTAGTGTTCGCGGTAGAAACACGGATTATTAATTGTTTAAGTTACCCAATAAAATTTTAGAGAAAACTGTTATTTCAGTCTTTTTTTCGAACTTTTGTGTTAGTGGTTCAAATGTCAAATATCCCTTTATTAGGAAAATGGCAAATTTCTTTATTAATGCAAAGGTGACTTGGTTTATCGTTACTGTGACAAACGAAAACACTTTATTTGATGAATCCTTAAAGAAAATTTTAATTAATATCAATCAGGAGAAAAGTTATTGCAAAAATATATGTTGATCCCTAGACACTTTTGATGTGTGTAGTTTGTTCAGAATAAGCAACTGAACAGATACAAATATTTTTTTACACCATGCAGTGTGCAGCGCACAACACAGTTCACAGTAGATCATAGTAGTTACTATAAACGTGCGCATAGTGGGATGGGGACCTCGCCTCGTTGTGCACGAGTACATAGTGGGATGGGGACCTCGCCTCGTTGTGCACGAGTACATAGTGGGATGGGGACCTCGCCTCGTTGTGCACGAGTACATAGTGGGATGGGGATCTCGCCTCGTTGTGCACGAGTACATAGTGGGATGGGGACCTCGCCTCGTTGTGCACGAGTACATAGAGGGATGGGGACCTCGCCTCGTTGTGCACGAGTACATAGTGGGATGGGGACCTCGCCTCGTTGTGCACGAGTACATAGTGGGATGGGGACCTCGCCTCGTTGTGCACGAGTACATAGTGGGATGGGGACCTCGCCTCGTTGTGCACGAGTACATAGTGGGATGGGGACCTCGCCTCGTTGTGCACGAGTACATAGTGGGATGGGGACCTCGCCTCGTTGTGCACGAGTACATAGAGGGATGGGGACCTCGCCTCGTTGTGCACGAGTACATAGTGGGATAGGAGACCTCGCCTCGTTGTGCAAGTACATAGTGGGATGGGACCTCGCCTCGTTGTGCTGAGTACATAGTGGGATGGGACCTCGCCTCGTTGTGCACAGGTACACATAGTGGGATGGGGACCTCGCCTCGTTGTGCACAGTGCACTTAGTGGGATGGGGATCTCGCCCCTCTCATTGCTTTTGAGTACATAGTGGGATAGGGGACCCTCCACCGTTGGTACTTTTAGGTACATGGTGGGATGGGGACCTCGCCTCGTTGTGCACAGAGTACATAGTGGGATGGGGACCTCGCCTCGTTGTGCACGAGTACATAGTGGGATGGGGACCTCGCCTCGTTGTGCACGAGTACATAGTGGGATGGGGACCTCGCCTCGTTGTGCACGAGTACATAGTGGGATGAGGACCTCGCCTCGTTGTGCACGAGTACATAATGGGATGGGGACCTCGCCTCGTTGTGCACGAGTACCTACAATACGTTTTAATTAAAATTAACATGTTTTAAGTGAATTACACGACACATTTTTTATCACTTACGGCTGAATTCTTTGACCGTTACGAAAGTCTAAAGTCTGTAAATGTGACGGAAAATGTTATCACTAATTATTTATAATATCTATAGAAATTATTATCATTAAATGCAAGACAGATTAAGTGCAGGCGGGCGAGCGGAGAGTTAATCATATTTTTGTTGGGTCAACCAGGTAACATAAAAACCTCATAACTTTGTGATTTTTCATGATCCCTTTTTGAAATTTTATTCATAAATTATTTACATAAAAATACTGGACACGTTCTTGCATAAACAAAACAAAAGTTGTTATAGTTGCGAGACTCCTTGTTCATTAATACTCAACGGAAAATTAAAACAAGCATTACAAGCTTTGCACTAAGCTATTCCTATATGAGAGTAAGCGCGCGATATCATTCTTTGCTTTTCGCACTCGTTTATTTTATTGGTTGCAGGAGCCGCGACTCCTGAGATTATGCGTTTTTGTTTTTTATATTACTTTAACCTTTATAAGGCAGAATTCAGAGGAATTAAATAAATTGCGGTTATATTTTTGGCATGTTTTTATTTAGGTATATAACAAAAATACACTTTATAGTAATAAAACACTAATTATTTCGGAAATTTTGGAAAAATAGGTAAAAATATACCCACTGCCCAACAACGACCCATAATATGCAAGCTAAAATTGTGAAATTATTTTTTTATATTCAAAGCGTAATGCAAAGAGGGACATTACACTTACTGTATTTTATTTTGCTACACTTATCTTTTTGCTGCACAATAATTTACAGCGGCGGCGACAAGTCTCAAACAAAATAAAAAAGTTATAAATATTATGTACCTACAGATATTATGTAAGTATAAATATTAAGATATAAATATTATGTATTATTTGCTAAATTTGAATTTTAAGGTATATTTTTATTAGGTATTATTTTAATTTTTTTATTGTATTAAGTACATCTTCGAGCCGATGAACTGCCAACGCTATGTACGCCATTATTGTCGCATGCATCACGCCATACATTGAATAGTTTAAATTGTTTTCAACAATGTTTAATGTTTGTGATGTGGCAGTACTTTTTTTAAATGAATAAATAAATAAGTCTCCAACTCTGCCGGCATAATATGATCACCCACGTTTACAAACTGCAGTTCTTCAGGTACAGCATTTACACTGTTTTTATATACCTCTGGGTATGCATGTAGATAATGTATATAGGCAAGGGCAAAATTCTATGTTGGTAAGCTTTTCTACTCTCGATGTTGGGGAATATAAAATGAAAGAGTTTGTTAAACTTGCGTCCACCAAGAAGTAGAATATCTGCTACCACCAGCGTTTACTTCTCCTTCCGACGGCATATAACGTCCCCTTCACTTGGTCGAAACGGTCGACACCGCCTATTCTTTTAATGTACCTTTTCTCAACCTTTGGACAGTAAAGCTTCCCTGGTGCCATTTTTTTCGTTCTTTGTACAAAAGTTACTTCTACTTTAAGATGAAATGCAGTTGTCAACAATAAAACCTCTTTTTCAAAAAATCAAAATCAAAGCATTTATTTCAAATAAACCAGTTACAGGCACTTTTGAATTGTCAGAAGGTCGGTCAGTCAATAAGATGAAGCTAGTCGCCCATTCCAAAGAGTAGGTACCTATGGGGAAGAACGGGCAAGAAACTCCATGGACACTCTTTTAAAGTTTCAAGCTATTGTTACAAATATTTGATTACATCATTCATGTTGAAATCAACCGTGTGAGAACGATGCAGAAATAAATTGTACGCCGAGAGCGTCCATTATGAAAACACACAAAAAACAATTCAGAAATTAAAATACGCCGTGGCAGCTAAGAGATGACCAGTCCCCTCCGACGGCGTCCGTTCACGAACATGACGAATGGATCAGCATCATTCAGCTCAACCATATTGAAGAGAACCTAATGACCCAACACACACGCCACCATCAGCGAGACATTTGAGTGAGCATGACATACTCTCAACAGCCAGAGCACTATCAAGTCAATAAAAAGACTAACCCAACAAAAAAATGCCTTACAGCACATTCGTACATTGTGCTCACACGTTTGCCATGCAATTATACAATACTAAGAAATTGAATCTACACAATGCTAAGATAGTTTTGTCCAAGGTTCAGCAGCTCCAACAGTGTTCCCGAATACTAAGTATAGCTCCTGTGTAGCTGTACAAGTGCCGAACACCTCTGTCAGCGATACAATTCCGTAACCTACAATATGCTTGGCTACATAGTGTGTAATACAGGCTTCGAATTAATAACATAAACAATTACATATTCAAACTACAAGAGGAAAAATCAGAGAACAATCAGTGTATAGAAATCGAACGCAGCTCAAGCCCAAGCCTTTTTGTCCTCAATATAATCCTTCACACTATAAAATGCTTTCTGACACAACTTACGTTTAATGAAGGATTTGAATTTATGCAGGCTCAGATCTTGAACCACCTCTGGAAGTCCATTGTAAAAATGTATACATTGGCATCTGAAAGAGCCACCTATTTTCTTGAGCCTTGTTGTAGGTACAATAAATTTGTGCCTGTTCCTAGTATTTATATAATGGACATCACTGTATTTTTTAAACAATTTTATATTTTTATGAACATACAAAAGATTTTCATAAATATATTGAGACGGCACGGTCAGTACATTAATCTCTTTAAATTTTTCTCTGAGAGAGTGTCTCGGACTTAATTTATAAATTGCACGAACGGCTCGTTTCTGCAAAACAAATATTGTTTGAATATCGGCGGCATTTCCCCACAACAGAATGCCGTACGACATTACGCTATGGAAATAGCCAAAGTACACTAAACGGGCCGTCCCAACATCAGTCAAATTACGAATTGTTCTAACTGCGTATGCAGCAGAACTTAGTTTTTTGACAATTTTTCTATATGTGGACCCCATTGAAGCTTAGCATCCAGAGTTATACCCAAGAATACTGTGCTGTCTTCAGATTTCAATTCTTCGCCCTTTATCAACACTTTAGTTTCCACCTGCCTAACGTGAGGTAGAGTAAACTTAATGCATTTGGTTTTTTTCTCGTTTAAGAGTAAAATATTAACATTAAACCAATGGACTACTTTGGAGATCGCGCTATTTACATCATCAGTAACCTGCTGCTGACGTTTCAGTTTAAATAAAAGTGAAGTGTCATCTGCAAACAACACTATATCGTGGTTATCCTTTACTAGGTACGGCAGGTCATTGATGTAAATAAGAAACAAAAAAGGACCAAGAATTGACCCCTGTGGGACTCCCATTGTTACTAAAGATCCAGAAGATCTTTTTCCATTAACGTCAACGCTTTGAATCCTACCACTCAAGTAAGATGTAATAAGACCCAGTGCAGAGTTCCGGATCCCGTAGTGGCGGAGTTTCCTGATTAACGTATCGTGAAGAACGCAATCGAATGCCTTGGACAAATCACAAAAGATGCCTAAGGCATCGCATTTATCCTCCCATGCATTATATATATGACCTAGAAGTTCAACACCGGCATCAGTAGTTGAACGACCCCTTGTAAAACCGAACTGTTTGCTATGTAATAATTTATGTTTATTATAAAAATTTAGCATTTGGTTTAAAATTAATTTCTCAAAAATTTTACTAAAGGTAGGTAGTACAGAAATAGGTCTATAATTTGTGGGGTCTGATGTACTACCAGATTTAAACAAAGGTATTATTTTACTATTTTTCATGAGATCAGGAAACTCTTCACAGTCAATACAAGCATTAAAGATAACAGCTAGAGTGGGTGCCACAATATCAATAATAGACTTAGCAACTTCCACCGAATGACCCCATAGGTCAGCAGTCTTTTTACATTTAGAGTGTGAAAGATTTTAATTATATCTCTACTGATAACATATTCAAAATGAAACTCCGAATCACAAACATTAACATTTTCTCTAAGCAAAGACTCGGCAACAGAAGGTGATGAGTTTAGAGATTTAGTAGTTGAAACAGGAATATCCGAAAAGAAATTTTCAAATGCCTCCGAGACTTGCGAGTCTGATTTAATTATGTTGTCATTAATAGACAGGCTATAGTCAGTATTTCTATCACTGGACCTTCCCGCTTCACTATTAATAATTTTCCAAGTCGTTTTAATTACATTGCCACTGTTTTTTTTCTCTGAACTCAAGTAACTAACTAACTTTAGTATCCTGCCACACAGTAAATGGTACATCTTATTTAAATAAGGTGAGTTCAAGTGGAGAATCACTTGAACTCACCTTTTTTCAACTTTAGGCTTTTGTTTCTGCCGTTTCTATATGACATGTGTTACTTTTTATTATGTTACATAAATTTGCTCCATTTCTTCTTATTGTTCCAGTGAAATAAATGTTTTTTTGCAAACAAGTACTGCATGAGAGAAAAGTTGCAAAAAGTTATCGAATGTAACATGAGTCTTGAAATCTTCTTCTGCTAACTTACTTGTGAATTTTTTCGACATTAGCCCCTAGGCCCTCTTCTCTTCCTTGTCCTGTTTCGCCTGAATAAATTTCATAGTTAAGTACCCTGTACTACTATAACAACAGTAGCACACTTTAGGCCGTTAAGTACCCTGTACTACTATAACAACAGTAGCACACTTTAGGCCGTTAAAGTACCCTGTACTACTATAACAACAGTAGCACACTTTAGGCCGTTAAAGTACCCTGTACTACTATAACAACAGTAGCACACTTTAAGCCGTTAAAGTACCCTGTACTACTATAACAACAGTAGCACACTTTAGGCCGTTAAAGTACCCTGTACTACTATAACAACAGTAGCACACTTTAGGCCGTTAAAGTACCCTGTACTACTATAACAACAGTAGCACACTTTAGGCCGTTAAAGTACCCTGTACTACTATAACAACAGTAGCACACTTTAGGCCGTTAAAGTACCCTGTACTACTATAACAACAGTAGCACACTTTAGGCCGTTAAAGTACCCTGTACTACTATAACAACAGTAGCATACTTTAGGCCGTTAAAGTACCCTGTACTACTATAACAACAGTAGCACACTTTAGGCCGTTAAGTACCCTGTACTACTATAACAACAGTAGCACACTTTAGGCCGTTAAGTACCCTGTACTACTATAACAACAGTAGCACACTTTAGGCCGTTAAAGCCAGTTTGAAGCAGTACATGCCGATGTATTGCTTCACTGGACCTCCCTTTGAATAGTATCATGCTCCCATCGATACTTTGGGAAGAGGAATTATAGACATAATTTTGAAATAATTGACTAAGTAAGGACGAAATAAGAGGATAAATTTTATTTAATTTATCAAAATTTACATCTTCTTTACTTGGTTGTTGTTATTATCGTTCAAACGCAGAGTCTGTAAATATTTTTCCAAGTAGAAAGTTCTCTCGCATTTTTTCTTTTATAAATTATAAACTAGCGCTTGAGCGCAAAACCCCGCCTGATGGTAAACAGTGACGCAATCATTGATGGTAAAGCGCACTAGTTTATTAAGCGCCTATTCACTCTAGCCTTGAAGGCACTCAAATTGTAGTCCGACGAAAACACCGCCGCTGGCAAATTGTTCCAGTCCCTCGATCTTGGTATAAAAGAGGAGGCGAAACACTTCGTCCGGATCGTAGTGGTGTTACCAACGTAAAGGTCACAGTACACTGAACTTAGCAGTCTCCGCGTGGACTGCTGGGTGCCTGCTAGCAGTCTCCGCGTGGACTGCTGGGTGCCTGCTAGCTGTCGCCACGAGCCCTGTGAGCAGTCGCCTTATTTTAGGGCGGTGTTGGAGCAGAGTCGTTTAAAGTTTAAATGTGCTATGACCTATAGGGTGGGATTTCGCCGCACGATGGGTCATCCTATAGTGGAACGAAGATGAAAATGGAATTAAATCATGCAATTCCCTCGCATACTCACCAAAATACATCCTATAGAACACCGAAAGGCTGGCTACTCTACGCCTGTGCTCTAGGCTTTGGAGACCGTTTCGAGTTAAATCTAGGTCTTCACTGAATCCAAAGTGAATCTAAAAACGATAAGTCTACATAAATACGATAGTAACTTAACGATAGCAACAAGTGTCCGCCAGACAATACCAGTCTGGTCGGAGGATCCTCCCTTTTCTATGGAGGATGAGTGAACACCCTGTTCCTCATACCTCCACACTGTACATATAGATCAGATAGTAACAAGTGTCCGCCAGACAATACCAGTCTGGTCGGAGGATCCTCCCTTTTCTATGGAGGATGAGTGAACACCCTGTTCCTCATACCTCCACACTGTACATATAGATCAGATAGTAACAAGTGTCCGCCAGACAATACCAGTCTGGTCGGAGGATCCTCCCTTTTCTATGGAGGATGAGTGAACACCCTGTTCCTCATACCTCCACACTGTACATATAGATCAGATAGTAACAAGTGTCCGCCAGACAATACCAGTCTGGTCGGAGGATCCTCCCTTTTCTATGGAGGATGAGTGAACACCCTGTTCCTCATACCTCCACACTGTACATATAGATCAGATAGTAACAAGTGTCCGCCAGACAATACCAGTCTGGTCGGAGGATCCTCCCTTTTCTATGGAGGATGAGTGGACACCCTGTTCCTCATACCTCCACACTGTACATATAGATCAGATAGTAACAAGTGTCTGCCAGACAATACCAGTCTGGTCGGAGGATCCTCCCTTTTCTATGGAGGATGAGTGAACACCCTGTTCCTCATACCTCCACACTTTACATATAGATCTGTACGCAAAGGTCATTTGCCGGTAAACATCGCATCAAAAATTAGAACGAATATATGCAAGGTTTTGGTGTATGGCGAAGGAAAGAGAGAGAGAGCCCTATATCGGCGAGCGGCACAGATGGTAGTGTACATATTACGAATTGTTTTATGTTGTTAATATACAGTATGTTAAATAACAGAGGGCGTTCCCTTAAACTCGTTAATATATATCATTAATAGATTAAAATAAAAATATCAGCATAGCAAAATAAGCATAAAAAAATCCGAATAAAAAAAAATCTAATTGGAAATAAATTTGAAACCTCCTGTTTTAAATCAAAATAGTAGTCGTCATGTATAAATAAATTGCGACGTTGCCGTCTTTCATGTTCGCGTGTACAGTATGTTTCTTTTACATGTGAATTTAAAATTTTTATTGAATATTTTCTTATTGGAAAAAATTTTAAAACATTTTGTTTTCGAATGGAAATATTTTTTTTAGCATGTATGTATGCTATACTATTTCGGGTTAACGGGAACGCCCTCTGTTAGTTAACATACTGTATTTTATGATTGCTAGGAGCTTGTCCTACCTACATGTCAATTTAGTGCTACCCCTTTTCTATGGAGGATGAGTGAACACCCTGTTCCTCATACCTCCACACTGTACATATAGATCAGATAGTAACAAGTGTCCGCCAGACAATACCAGTCTGGTCGGAGGATCCTCCCTTTTCTATGGAGGATGAGTGGACACCCTGTTCCTCATACCTCCACACTGTACATATAGATCAGATAGTAACAAGTGTCTGCCAGACAATACCAGTCTGGTCGGAGGATCCTCCCTTTTCTATGGAGGATGAGTGAACACCCTGTTCCTCATACCTCCACACTTTACATATAGATCTGTACGCAAAGGTCATTTGCCGGTAAACATCGCATCAAAAATTAGAACGAATATATGCAAGGTTTTGGTGTATGGCGAAGGAAAGAGAGAGAGAGCCCTATATCGGCGAGCGGCACAGATGGTAGTGTACATATTACGAATTGTTTTATGTTGTTAATATACAGTATGTTAAATAACAGAGGGCGTTCCCTTAAACTCGTTAATATATATCATTAATAGATTAAAATAAAAATATCAGCATAGCAAAATAAGCATAAAAAAATCCGAATAAAAAAAATCTAATTGGAAATAAATTTGAAACCTCCTGTTTTAAATCAAAATAGTAGTCGTCATGTATAAATAAATTGCGACGTTGCCGTCTTTCATGTTCGCGTGTACAGTATGTTTCTTTTACATGTGAATTTAAAATTTTTATTGAATATTTTCTTATTGGAAAAAATTTTAAAACATTTTGTTTTCGAATGGAAATATTTTTTTTAGCATGTATGTATGCTATACTATTTCGGGTTAACGGGAACGCCCTCTGTTAGTTAACATACTGTATTTTATGATTGCTAGGAGCTTGTCCTACCTACATGTCAATTTAGTGCTACCATTGTAGCAGCATTTAGTATGCTCTCACAGTAACAATACATTTAGTATGCTCTCACAGTAACACTACATTTAGTATGCTCTCACAGTAACAATACATTTAGTATGCTCTCACAGTAACAATACATTTAGTATGCTCTCACAGTAACAATACATTTAGTATGCTCTCACAGTAACACTACATTTAGTATGCTCTCACAGTAACACTACATTTAGTATGCTCTCACAGTAACAATACATTTAGTATGCTCTCACAGTAACAATACATTTAGTATGCTCTCACAGTAACACTACATTTAGTATGCTCTCACAGTAACACTACATTTAGTATGCTCTCACAGTAACAATACATTTAGTATGCTCTCACAGTAACACTACATTTAGTATGCTCTCACAGTAACAATACATTTAGTATGCTCTCACAGTAACACTACATTTAGTATGCTCTCACAGTAACAATACATTTAGTATGCTCTCACAGTAACACTACATTTAGTATGCTCTCACAGTAACAATACATTTAGTAGGCTCTCACAGTAACACTACATTTAGTATGCTCTCACAGTAACACTACATTTAGTATGCTCTCACAGTAACAATACATTTAGTATGCTCTCACAGTAACACTACATTTAGTATGCTCTCACAGTAACACTACATTTAGTATGCTCTCACAGTAACAATACATTTAGTATGCTCTCACAGTAACACTACATTTAGTATGCTCTCACAGTAACACTACATTTAGTATGCTCTCACAGTAACAATACATTTAGTATGCTCTCACAGTAACACTACATTTAGTATGCTCTCACAGTAACAATACATTTAGTATGCTCTCACAGTAACACTACATTTAGTATGCTCTCACAGTAACACTACATTTAGTATGCTCTCACAGTAACAATACATTTAGTATGCTCTCACAGTAACACTACATTTAGTATGCTCTCACAGTAACAATACATTTAGTATGCTCTCACAGTAACACTACATTTAGTATGCTCTCACAGTAACACTACATTTAGTATGCTCTCACAGTAACAATACATTTAGTATGCTCTCACAGTAACACTACATTTAGTATGCTCTCACAGTAACAATACATTTAGTATGCTCTCACAGTAACACTACATTTAGTATGCTCTCACAGTAACAATACATTTAGTATGCTCTCACAGTAACACTACATTTAGTATGCTCTCACAGTAACAATACATTTAGTAGGCTCTCACAGTAACACTACATTTAGTATGCTCTCACAGTAACACTACATTTAGTATGCTCTCACAGTAACAATACATTTAGTATGCTCTCACAGTAACACTACATTTAGTATGCTCTCACAGTAACACTACATTTAGTATGCTCTCACAGTAACAATACATTTAGTATGCTCTCACAGTAACACTACATTTAGTATGCTCTCACAGTAACACTACATTTAGTATGCTCTCACAGTAACAATACATTTAGTATGCTCTCACAGTAACACTACATTTAGTATGCTCTCACAGTAACACTACATTTAGTATGCTCTCACAGTAACAATACATTTAGTATGCTCTCACAGTAACACTACATTTAGTATGCTCTCACAGTAACACTACATTTAGTATGCTCTCACAGTAACAATACATTTAGTATGCTCTCACAGTAACACTACATTTAGTATGCTCTCACAGTAACACTACATTTAGTATGCTCTCACAGTAACAATACATTTAGTATGCTCTCACAGTAACACTACATTTAGTATGCTCTCACAGTAACACTACATTTAGTATGCTCTCACAGTAACACTACATTTAGTATGCTCTCACAGTAACAATACATTTAGTATGCTCTCACAGTAACACTACATTTAGTATGCTCTCACAGTAACACTACATTTAGTATGCTCTCACAGTAACAATACATTTAGTATGCTCTCACAGTAACACTACATTTAGTATGCTCTCACAGTAACACTACATTTAGTATGCTCTCACAGTAACAATACATTTAGTATGCTCTCACAGTAACACTACATTTAGTATGCTCTCACAGTAACACTACATTTAGTATGCTCTCACAGTAACAATACATTTAGTATGCTCTCACAGTAACACTACATTTAGTATGCTCTCACAGTAACAATACATTTAGTATGCTCTCACAGTAACACTACATTTAGTATGCTCTCACAGTAACAATACATTTAGTATGCTCTCACAGTAACACTACATTTAGTATGCTCTCACAGTAACACTACATTTAGTATGCTCTCACAGTAACAATACATTTAGTATGCTCTCACAGTAACACTACATTTAGTATGCTCTCACAGTAACACTACATTTAGTATGCTCTCACAGTAACACTACATTTTCTTTCTGTTGGCAATATTACAGTGGGCGCCGCATAGCGGGCTCTGTGTAAGCGTTAGTTTAGCGACAATTTACGATCATTTTGTTTAACTTACAACCATTCATTATTGCACAATATATATGTAGTTTATTAAGGAACTTTAAAAAATAATATGCGAATGGAATAAGTAAGTTATAACTTTTAATCCGTTCTCGTTGAGAACAGGCCCTCTTTCCAACGTTAATGCTGCATTGACACGAGTTGACTCACTTTTCTAAATCCTAAAACCACACTTGATCTCTATAGATATCTAAATCATATAAACGCAGGCATACTGGAAGGGATTTCTTATAAAATAAACGTCACCTCTGTACCTATTTCCGTTCTGATTTTTCTAGACTGATTAATAAATAACTATAAAATATAAATTGGTGGATGATGTTTGTTTCTGTGGTCACCATCCTTACAGACTATGTCGGAGTCGGAGGAACATTCATTCTAACCACGTCAGCGAGAGGCGCTAGGTCTACCAAACTGATTTGCAACTAATGTGATTCCTCGACATCTGCTTTCTCGGAGTAGGTGTTTGTGTAGCCGCCACGATGAACGATAACTTCACTAGCGCAACGACTGCTGTGACTCAAATTACAACACTATCTTTGTATCAGATCTCGATGATTGTCGCCAATTATCAGTGCAGTAATCACTCATTAGCAAACGTAATTAAGATTGGTTGATGGAATTGGTTCTTATATTAGTTAATTTTAAGTTGAAATTCCTAAAACATACTTTAAGTAGACGATTGAAATGTTATCGTGCCGGATCTGGCACAATATTTAATGAATGGCCTCTTTGTTATTGAGACATTAATTCGTGAACAGTGTAACAGTAACATGATCTTCGTAGCACTCTTGATCATCGGTGCGGTGTCGCTGTATTTGTACGGGACAAGAAACCATAACTATTGGCAGGACAGAGGAGTCAAACATGACAAGCCCATACCACTTTTCGGGACGGATGCAAAAAGGTACCTTCTGCAAAGAAGTATGGCTCAGATGTCAGCCGAGACCTACTGGAAATACCCCAGTGAACGCTTTGTCGGCTACTACCGCGGCTCCGTTCCCGAGTTGGTGATCCGCGACCCAGACCTCGTGAAACGCATAATCACCACGGACTTTGCATACTTCTACTCGCGCGGCCTGTCACCGGCACACAAGGTCATCGAGCCGCTGCTGCGTAACTTGTTCTTTGCAGACGGAGACCTATGGCGCTTGCTTCGGCAGCGCATGACGCCGGCATTTACGAGCGGCAAGCTGAAAGCGATGTTCCCGCTCGTCGTGGAGCGCGCGGAGAAGCTACAAGCGCGCCTGCTGGACGCGGCTGCCGACGGCCGCCCTCTGTGTGCGCGCGACATCATGGCGCGCTATACCACTGATTTCATCGGTGCTTGTGGTTTCGGTCTCGACGCCAACTCGCTGAACGATGACAATTCGCCGTTCAGACAGCTGGGCTCGAAAATTTTCAACATGACCTTCAAACGCACCGTCGTAATTTTCTGCAAATCCATATTCCCCGACTTGTCCAAACATATGAAGTTCCTTGGTCAGGATCTCGAGGATGACATTTTAATGCTCGTTAATCAGATTCAAAAACAAAGGGACTACAAGCCTTCTGGTCGTAATGACTTCATTGATTTTCTAATGGAATGGCAACAGAGAGGAAAGATTGTGGTGGAATCTCTGGAAGCGACGAACCCTGATGGCAGCCCCAAGTCAGTGGAGCTGGAGATGGACGACGTGCTGGTGGCGGCCCAGGCGTTTATCTTCTTCGCGGCCGGTTTCGAAACGTCATCGTCAGCCACCAGCTTCACACTGCACCAGCTCGCCTATCACCCGGAGGTTCAGGCGCGCGCGCAAGCTGATATTGATCGCGTGCTGGCCAAGCACGGCGGCCGCCTCAGCTACGACGCGGTCAAGGAGATGACGTACCTGAATTGGGTGCTACAGGAGGGCATGCGCATCTTCCCGTCATCCGGCATGCTGTTGCGTCAGTGCGTGCGCCCCTACACCATCCCGGGCACGAACGTCACCATCGACCCCGGCGTAAAGATAAGCATCCCGCTGGTAGCGTTACAAAATGACCCGCAGTACTTTGACAACCCCAAAGAGTTCCGCCCCGAACGCTTCGCGCCCGAGGAGGTCGCCAACAGACACAAGTTCGTGTACCTGCCCTTCGGAGATGGACCCCGCTCTTGTATTGGTGAGTACCACAGTTTTATTATTCGTACCATTTGCGCCAGCTTCTTTAATATCTAGATAAGAAGCCTCAGCCACACCACACCCCGTAGAATTTTTGCTTTCAAAAGATTCTTGCAGTTTTGACTTATTTACCTTAGAGGGTATATACATACCAAGGGTTGCGGCTTTTTAGGGTGATATCAAATAGTATTGAAAGGGTTTTTAACCGACTTCAAAAAAAAGGAGGTTATCAATTCGACCCGTATATATGTAAGCCTAATTTCAAGTGTATGTATTAATGTATGTTTTTATGTTTGTGCGCGCATATTTATATTTATAAGTTTTTTTTTGTTGTACTCTATGATAAGTTTCACCAAACCAGTTGAGTAGTTTTTGAGATAAGGATTTTTTCGTATTGATGAGAACTTTTTCTAACATGGGTTATGGCTGCTCTAATTTTCGACTTTCGACTAAGATACTAAAAAGCATTAAATAAACAATTTTTCCAAAAAATATAAACCGGCTTCAAAAAAACACTTAAAGGAAAAAAATAATTTTACTTTTGTCGTGTCTAAAAGTCGGTGTCTCAAGGTTTCTGTTGTTTAGCTCGCCACCGACTTCTAGAGCCATGACAAAAATATAATATTTTTTTCCTTTTAAGTGCTTTTTTGAAGTCGGTTTCTATTTTTTGTAAAAAGTTTTTGCCAATCTTAACTCTACATCTTTCGAAGTTAGTTAAGAAAAAGAACATCACCTGCGGTAGGATCCTAGGCGTGCAGAGTTATGACAGGGATTAGTCGATATATTGGCAATGACAAGTAACACGACCTGTATCTATACTCTATACTTATCTATACTAATATATAAAGCTGAAGAGTATGTTTGAACGCACTAACCTCAGGAACTACAGGCCCGATTAGAAAAAATATTTATGCGTTGGATAGCCCATTCATCCAGGAAGGCTTTAGGCTATGTAACATCACGCTTCGAACAATAGGAGCGGAGCATATAAAAAAAAAGATATCGAAACCTACGCGGGTGAAACCGCGGGGCGCAGCTAGTATTTAATATAACCCAAAGAAACGTGCCCTTGGTATGTATATAACCTGTATAGTGAATAAGTTGACGCACCCCTTCCATTACATGTTGTATAAACTAGCTCGTGCTCGCCACTTCGTCTGCATTGTGCTTGTTCCCACGACATCATCGAGTGCATTATTTTGAACTTTAATGTATTCTTTCTTCTCGATGCCTCGTTGCCATAGTGGTGTTCAATGACTTCCTCGTGAATTGGGCTATCAAATGCTGCTTTTTTTTGTGTTTTTTTATAAATTATAAACGCATCGCGTCACATCGCGTCATTATAAACGTATCACGCATCAAGCACTACTTTATAATTTAGTGGTCAAGCACTGTGCTGGACCACAATCCCGCCTGATGGTAAGCAGTGATGCAATCATTGATAGTAAAGCGCGCTCGTTTATTAAGAGCCTATTCACTCTAGCCTTGAAGACACTTTAATTGTAGTCCGACGGTAACACAGCCGCTGGCAAGTTGTTCCAGTCCCTCGATGTACGCGGTATAAAAGATGAGACGAAACGCTTCGTTCGAATCGTTGTGGTGTCAGTAACGTAAGGGTGGAAACTCGCCGTACAACGGGTCGTCGTTTTCAATTCGACTGGCAGTATCTAAGATTAAATCATGACAACTCTCCAGCTTTATTTTTAGTTTATATAGATACAGACACGTACATATGTATATTATTGGGAGTAGCAATTACGTAAACGTATAGTATAACGTTATCGCCACTCCGAACGTATAAATTATTAGTCGCTTAAAATAAAATACCTAAGAACTAAATTCTTCGAATAAGCATTAAAATTAATAAAGTCCTTGAATAGAAATGCACACTTGCGGGACAATAGTATCAACAATTCAACACAAACTTAATGTTATTGTTACCAAATAATTATCTACATAGTATAATATTGTTAATTACTAAAACGAAAAGAATGTTCTATGCCTACAATGTTAATTATTACGAATTATACATATTCATAATAATTACTTAACTTAAGTAAGTTATACTCATAATAATTTATTTGGCGATTAGGTTATCACAATAATTGAAACCCCGATTGTAATCTATATCTATTAAAACCTAATCGCCATCACATATAAGGTGTATCTATTGATACATGAAATATTTTAAGAGATGTAAAGAAGCCGATTTTATCGAAGTTCGTTTTATCTCACTATTTAAATTAAAACAAAATATTGTATCAAAACTTAACCTTTCATCAACGCCATCTATTAAAGAAGAATGAAACCAAAAAATACCGCTGCTAGACACTAGATTAAGATGTTGCATTACCCTAGCAGCCAGCGTATTAAAAGTAAGAAAATAAGAAGCCAGTGTTTATTATCAATCAGTCACAATTGTTTTTATTTTTTGTTTTAAATAATTAAGTACCTACCGTTTCTTTCTATGGTTTTCTGGTTTCTTTGTCATCTATCAATGTTTGTTTAAAAAAAAAAACAATGTTTTTTTTTATTTAATTCACGTTATTTTAGAAAAAAAAAAAACATTAAAATGTTACAGGTTTATGTATATTTACAATATGTACAAAAGTAAAGGGTGAACAGAGTCATCTATTGAAAGCTGGCAGAACTTTATTGAAAGCTGGCTACATACGTAGCCTGGGGGGTGATCGCGCTAAATAAAACAGTCAAAGTTCAACTCTGGTTCGTATCTAATCCAGTTAAAGTTATGGTTTAGTTTCGATCACATGTCGTATCGCGCTAAAATTTTAACTTCGGTTGAAGTAAAATCAATGTAGGTATGAGTGATACATTTCATCAGATATAATAATTAAAACTAAAACAATTCTATGTAAATCTAATCGTTTAGACGAAAGTTTGACATGGCATAGAAAAAGTTAGCTTTGTTTCAACTTTTCATTTGACAGCGGTTACGTTCCAATTGCGATCCAGTTATGGTTGAACCGTTAGCGCGATACGAAACATAACAAAAGTTATGGTTTGGTTGCGATCCAATTCTGTTTTGGTTGAATTATTTTAGCGCGATTGCCCCCCTGATGCCTGAGCGGTGAAAAGTTCACCATTCTGCTCACTAATGAGGGGCATGCCTTTTAAGTTGTCTATTGAAGAAAACAACTAGAATCTTAATATGGCATTTTTTATTGTTTTTCAAAATATTCACCACGTAGTTTGATACACTTTTACATCAGTTCAAACCAGTTATTATAACAAAAACTGCTGACTTAAAAGTTTCAACTGTTTCTTCACCGGAATGGAAGCTTTGACTATGAAGACTTTTCTCTTCATTTTAGTAAATGTAAATAAATCGTAAAAAAAGGGCCTTAGGTCAGGAATTGTCAAGAGGATGGTTAAGAATTTCTACTTTTCTTGCTTCAAATACCCAATCATTTGACTTGCGCTGTGTGAACCTGCGTTGTCGTGGTGCAGGATGATGCGAAGCTTTGATTTAGATTTTCGAAGTTCGGAGATGACTTGTGGTAAATAAACATTCGTACGTAAAAAAATTACGTACTTACGTAACCTGACAGATTCGAATCGACGCTGTGACTAAACAATAGCATTACCTAATCCTAATAATTTCAATTGTTTTAAGTACCTATCAAAATTCATATACATTGAAAATAGAAAAATTCCAAATTCAAAATTGGCGGTAATTATGGAAACGAAAGAACTTAAAAGGCTTACCTAGTATTGAACACTTAGGACCAAAAAATCCAGATGTTGTTAGCTGTAACTACTTAGCTAACAGATAGCATAGATAATAATGTTTGCCTTCTAACTAAACCAAACGCATGCGTTATAATAAGAAACGTTTTGAGGTCTCCTTATTTAAAATAAATTTTAATGAAATTGTCTTGTAGTAGTAACCGGTTAATGAACAACATCATCATTTGTTTATTCAGGTGGGCGTCTGGGGCTGATGCAGTCGCTGGCAGGGCTGGCGGCCGTGCTGGCCAAGTTCAGCGTGGTGCCGGCGCCCGAGACTAAGCGCGAACTGGTGTCCGACCCCAAGTCCAGCATTGTGCAGAACATCGTGGGTGGCATCCCGCTCATCTTCACGGCGCGAGACAGCTCCGCTCGAGCACCCGCCTAGCCAGCCGCTCGCTCTAGCAACACAGCCAGCCTGGCATCTAAAATATTGACTGCATCGGAGAGAAGAATGTGTAGGACTCATGATTACATTCTGGGAATGTGACAGTGTTTATTTGGAGCGCAGACTGTCTGACTGGTGGAACCTTGACGAAGTTCTTGGAAAATAGTCGAGAGAAGTGCAGATTTGTTTCTAGAAAGTACTTATCTTAATTGTGCCATGATACAGAATGATAAGTTGACAACTGTCTCGCGCTGTTGTGATCTGAGGAGTGTTTGTAGACCTTAATTAACCTTAATCTCTGCTTAATTGTAAAACTGAAGAATGTGTTTCAATGTATGTATAAGTAGTCCGTTCGTGTTTGCTTTAGACACACTTCATAGATGTAGAGATACACGACATGTAATTATCAAGAAGAATTATTTTTTTACTTGTTGTTATTGTAAATTGTAACAAGTTGAAAGATAATGTTAATAACAATAACGCAATAAAACAAAACAATATCACATAATGACTTATTAACGAAAATCTGTAAAAAGCAACTAAGATAGCATTCATAAGTACTTGCCGGACAAGTGTTGGAAGCCATTTTAATTCGATAAAATAAAAAAACGCCTTGCTGCCAAATCGTAAGCAGACATAAGTGATGCTATAGACATAAGTCAGTTATAATAAATTCAGCCTATAGCAAAGCATAACATGTACATACATATTTAACTTTTATTTTAGTAATAAAAGTACCCTAAAAATAAACTTTATTCACTTTTGTCCAATGCCGTCACTAATACTTATACTGCGAGTACTTATGGGGAATCAAAGATTATCTTTATGTAACTTTTGTTTATTTCATTGTATTCACACATAAATTATATGTATTTTTTAAAATTAAACATTTAATGTGATATTAGGTAATGTAATTATTAAGGCAAAGTGAAGTAGTAGATTATATAAATATCTACTTGTAAGTATTAAACTGAGATTGTAATAATATTATCGTATGTATTGTTTTGCAACCCAAAGATATGAGGAAACCGGCCAAGAGCGAGTCGGGCGGTCGGGCACGGAGGCCACACTCAGTGTAGGGCTTTGTAGTTTCCCGTCCATCACAATAAGTGTCCCACTTAAAAGGTAAAAAAATCGGCTATTTGTTAAAATGAGATAATAAACCAAGTCCGGAATCATTAAAACGGCCGCACAAGACGGTGATAACTATAGAAAGAATTATAGATTCTAAATATTCTATAGCTCATACCCGTCGCGACCCCATTAACTTAGTAAAAATGTCAACTGCGTGAAGTAGCGCAAAGTACAGCACCATCTCTCGAGAAATTGGGTTCTAATCGAGGCGGGTTCGGATTTCTGTGATAATTTTAGATTGCATAAACCGACTTTAATAATTCTTTATCGCGCTTTCTAGATTTCCCTCGGGAATATCTTTTTTTTTTTTCAATAAAAGGTAGTCTATGTCCTTCCTCAGGGTCAAAAGATTGTCTGTGCCAAATTTTATCAAAATCGGTTGAGAGGTTTAAGCGGGAAAGCGTAACAGACAGACAGAGTTACTTTTGCATTTATAAAATTAGTATGGATAAGATACGTTCAGGATAGTAAAATATGTAATAATAAAATTGCTTACATATGTGATTAAATAATAATGATAAATAAATATATACGGACAAATCACACAGATTGAGCTAGCCCCAAAGTAAGTTCGAGACTTGTGTTATGGGATACTAACTCAACGATACTATATTTATAATAAATACATATATATGTAAACATCCAAGACCCAAGCCAATCAGGAAAAGATCGTTTTCCATCATTACCGGGCCGGGGATCGAACCCGGGGCCTCCATGTCGCAGGCAGGCGTGTTTACTGTTGCGCCACGGAGTTCGAAATAACACATAATTATATGTAACTTAGTTCATAAATAAATTAGCAATATTTATCAAAAACTTATTCTAACTTTCAAGTCCAAATAAAGTTCTACTTTTGATAATTTTTCACATTTTTATATTTATAGTTCATAATGTAGAGAGAGGGGGTTAGAGTACGCATTTTTTTACCTTTGCGGTATTATTTCTCTAAATATTAATATTATCAAAAAAAAACTATTTAGCACCACAGACGCAGTTCATCAACTTGTTGATTACGTGACTGAAACAGTGGATAGAACGCGAAAATGTCTGGGTATCTTTCTGGACCTTGTGACCAAGTTAGAACACGCCGGAATCCGGGGAAGGGCTCTAAGCATCTTTGCAGAGTTTCTCAATGACCGGACACAAAAGGTAAAGATTGGAGAGGACATTAGCAATGAAGTTAGTGTTGAGTATAGTGTGCCTCCACAGAAATCATTGACTTGTTATTACGATTTCTGTGTGTGCCTCAGAGGAGCTGCCTCTTCCAGAATCTTTTTCTGCTCTATGTGAATGACATATGCCAGCAGTCTCTTACAAACGAGAACATTTTGTCATCTATGCGGACGACAAAGTGCTGGTATTTTTTGGAGAGAGTTGGGATTCAGTTGGTACAGCAGGTTGTGGAGACGGGCTAACGTAAAATCATTCACTAGCTAGAAGCAAACCTGCTCAATCTAAACATCACAATAACCTCATTTCTGCAATTTGTTTTCGTCAAACCTACAAATCAAATCAAATCGTTTATTTCAAATAAACCAGTTACAGGCACTTTTGAATTGTCAGAAGGTCGGTCAGTCAATAAGATGAAGCTAGTCGCCCATTCCAAAGAGTAGGTACCTATGGAGAAGAACGGGCAAGAAACTCCATGGACACTCTTTTAAATTTTTAAGCTATTGTTACAAATATTTGATTACATCATTCATGTTGAAATCAACCGCGTGAGAACGATGCAGAAATATATTGTACGCTGAGAGTGTCCATTATGGAAAACACACAAAAATCAATTCAGAAATTAAAATACGCCGTGGCAGCTAAGAGATGACCAGTCCCCTCCGATGGCGTCCGTTCACGAACATGACGTATGGATCAGCATCATTCAGCTCAACCATATCGAAGGGAACCCAATGACCCAACACACACGCCACCATCAGCGAGACATTTGAGTGAGCATGACATACTCTCAACAGCCAGAGCACAATTAAGTCAATAAAAAAGACTAACCCAACAAATAAATGCCTTACAGCATATTCGTACATTGTGCTAAGGCGTTTGCCATGCAATTATACAATACTAAGAAATTGAATCTACACAATGCTAAGATAGTTTTGTCCAAGGTTCAGCAGCTCCAACAGTGTTCCCGAATCAGTGGAAAGTTTAGCTCCTGTGCAGCTGTACAAGTGCCGAACACCTCTGTCAGGGATACAATTCCGTAACGTACAATATGCTTGGCTACATAGTGTGTAATACAGCCTTTGAATAAATAACATAAACAATTACATATTAAAACTACAAGAGGAAAAATCAAAGAACAATCATTGTATAGAAATCGGACGCAGCTCAAGCCCAAGCCTTTTTATCCTCAATATAATCCTTCACACTATAAAATGCTTTCTGACACAACTTACGTTTAATGAAGGATTTGAATTTATTCAGGCTCAGATCTTGAACCATCTCTGGAAGTCCATTGTAAAAATGTATACATTGGCATCTGAAAGAGCTACTTACCTAATTTCTTGAGCCTTGTTGTAGGTACAATAAATTTGTGCCTGTTCCTAGTATTTATATCATGGACATCACTGTATTTTTTAAACAATTTTATATTTTTATGAGCACACAAAAGATTTTCATAAATAGGTATATTGAGACGGCACGGTCAGTACATTAATCTCTTTAAATTTTTCTCTGAGAGAGTGTCTCGGACTTAATTTATAAATTGCACGAACAGCTCGTTTCTGCAAAACAAATATTGTTTGAATATCTGCGGCATTTCCCCACAACAGAATTCCGTACGACATTACGCTGTGGAAATAGCCAAAGTACACTAAACGGGCCGTCTCAACATCAGTCAAATTACGAATTGTTCTAACTGCGTATGCAGCAGAACTTAGCTTTTTTGACAATTTTTCTATATGTGAACCCCATTGAAGCTTAGCATCCAGAGTTATACCCAAGAACACTGTGCTGTCGTCAGATTTCAATTCTTCGTCCTTTATCAACACTTTAGTTTCCACCTGCCTCACGTGAGGTAGAGTAAACTTAATGCATTTGGTTTTTTTCTCGTTTAAAAGTAAATTATTAACATTAAACCAATGGACTACTTTGGAGATCGCGCTATTTACATCATCAGTAACCTGCTGCTGACGTTTCAGTTTAAATAAAAGTGAAGTGTCATCTGCAAACAACACTATATCGTGGTTATCCTTTATTTATTTACAATAATAAACCTTAAAGCCCACTCATGCGGTGACTCCACTTTTAAAAGTAATGACCGTCAAGCCAAACTTATACCTTACAAAAGCCTTGTATGAAAGTTGCCAAGTTGCCAGTGAGGCAACTTGGCAACAAGACCTCACGCCGATAAGACCCGCAACCAAACATAGAAGTGCCATCCCTAATGTGTGTCGCACAGCCAAATGTAAGACGCATCCGCTCGACGACAACACCTTTACCTATATATCGGCCAAATTCGATAAAGTATAGAGGTAATCAAACCGTTGCTATGCAACGAGTACTTTACGCTTACAAGACAGATGTTAACAACCTTTCAAGATAGACGATTTTCATAAAAGTAACAATTGTACTTCTCTTTTATATCTTTGCACCTACCATGTTTTGTCTCTGCATCACCCTAAGGTAGACTGGTAGAAAATGCCTAAGGCATTAAGTCCGCCATTGTGCAATGTTTCTTTTTGTGCATAAAGTTTTTATAAATAAATAAATAAATAATGTAAACAGTTTATTTGTTTAGATGTTTATGATTTGCATAGAACCCTTAACCGATTTGAATAAAATAAGTATGACACACGTGTAAGCTAATTTCCTGATATGTTAAATTTTTTACATACTTGAAAATATTACAATACATGTGTTATGCAATTGATTTGAAAGTATTTAAAATACGCCAAATTGAATTGACAAATGCCTCAACCGCATTCATTGGTTGAATTCCACAAAATGTGTTTAATACCTGGATTTCATCCATCTTTCTTTTTTTGTAGGGCTATCACGTGTAATTAATGTCAACTTTTTAATGGTTTTTCGAAATACCAAGTTATTATGCATGTTATTAACCGACTTCAAAAAGGAGGAGGTCAGGTACTCAATTCGACCGTATATATGCTTTTTATGTTGTTCGTGGATAACTTCGTCGTTTATGAACCGATTTTGATAATTCTTTTATTTTATTGGAAAGAAGACACATCTGGATCTGATAATGAAAGACCAGAGAAATCAAGGGGAACTTTCAAAAATCGTAGCGGCGACTAGTGCATTTCTTAGTATTATCATTAAGTATTTTAAAACACTACAATTTAATAAAGGTCTGAAGTAAATCTGATGACGGAGCCTGGACACAGACTACCTTGTGTATCGGCTTTAATTTGTATTGCTAAGAACTTTACACCTTTAAGGGCTGTGACAGTCGTAAGAGCTCTGATGATGAAGACATAGGCCAGTTCAGGGAACTCCTCAACGGTTTACAGTAGTTACCTTGTGTTTAGACTTAATTTTTTATATTCATAAGAACTTTGTACCCATATGCGTTATAATGAAGGTATGCAGCAGTAGATTTGATGATGGAGCCGAGGGACAGTCGAGGGAACTCCTTAACGATTCACAGCAGCTGCCCTGTGTTTGTGCTTTATTAATTTGTATTAATAAGAGCTTTGCACCTAGATGTATTGTGATTATCATTAGGACATGACGAAGGATAGTTAAGGAAATTCCTCAATGGTTTACAGTAGCTACTTTGAGTTTGGACTTAATTCATTTATACCTATTGATGAGAACTTTGCACATATTTATATGGGTTAAAATGATGGTTTACAGTAAATCTGATGATGAAGACCGTAGACAGTCGAGGGAATTCTTCAAAAATGTACAGCATTGATGTTTAACATAGGATAGCCACTACCACCACCTACGCGTCACGCTTACGTAACAATCAATTAAAATCAAGAGACTGAATTTTAGTTGAAAGACATGACGCGATTGCGTAATTGCATTTTATCTAACATTGCTCTTACTTTCAGCTTGGTCTCATAGGAATTTTATAGAAATCGGTTCAGTGGTTTGGTTTTTAAACCAAAATTACGGGTAAAAATTAAAGTAAACAAAATTACGTTTTCCCCCAACTATATTAGTGTCAGCGTCCAGTCTGACCGGATGCAGCTGAATAGTATTTTTCACAACTAAAAACTGTTAAATATAAAACTTTTTTCCAAAAAAATAAACAACAGACTTCCAAAAACCACTACAAAGTGAAACATAACTTATTTCGGAAGTCGGTGTCAAAAACGA
This sequence comes from Sesamia nonagrioides, assembly GCA_017933935.1. Lineage (NCBI taxonomy): Eukaryota > Metazoa > Arthropoda > Insecta > Lepidoptera > Noctuidae > Sesamia > Sesamia nonagrioides. Next base: position 187,028 of record JADWQK010001823.1, read on the forward strand.
TATAGAGTGGTGCTGATAATACGACAATAAATGAAAACACGAACAATGCTGATTCATAGGAATATTCCTAAAACATAGAAAAAACGTATCATCAAAAATAAAAAATGAAAGTTTCAAACAAACTAAATCGCATAAAATTGCAAACGGAATAGAACATCCTTTAAAAATATTGGTTCACTGTCCTCCGATCGGCGACAGCGCGATCCTGTATCGACTTGGATTTTCGCACCGTTATTATTAAAGTTTGGTACCGCTGGCGGCGGTCATCAACCTGTAAGCGCTTCCTTGTCAACATGTACATCATGTAGAAAATGTTAAAAATGAAAAATAATTTCCTGTGACTAAACTAATGGATATATTTATTTGATTTTTTATGAGTAGACTGAGAATGTGTTGAGGTACACGATGTTTCATTTATTGTCGTATTCATCACCACTTTGTATACAAAAAACAAAGACACCGACTTCCGAAATAAGTAATTTTTCACTTTGAGTGGTTTTTGCAAGTCAGTTGTTTTTTTTTTTTTTTTGGGGCAGTCAGACTGGGCGCTGACGCTAACATAGTTGGGGAAAGACGTAATTTTGTTTACTTTAGTTTTTTTAGTGATTCTATTGAAATATGCTGCAATAGGAATTGTTAATAAATAGTGTTACGTAGCAAAATGTGACAGCGGCCGACATTTAAGGTCTGCCATTTTTGAGAAAATCACAATAATTACAATTATACGGTACTAAATAATAATTTTGAATACTACTGTTTCTAAAACACGATTTTTAGCAATGGATGCTGATGGATGATTTCACTGCAAGTAGTTGATTTACCAAGAAATGAAAAATAAAATGGCGTGCGTATTTGCGTAGCGTGTCTTGCCACCGCGGCGCTCGCAGACTCGTTTTCTCGTGCCTGAAGGTGGCGCCGCTGTTGCTTGCTCGACGAATGGCGCTCGCGCCATTACACAATAATTATTAAAACATGGCGATAACCGTCGGCTTCAGGAAGAGCACCTCATGAATGTACTAGCAATTGCTCAAAAATAGGCAGCAGTATGTAAATTGAATCATAAATGAAAGAGTTCCGGACCTCAAACATTACTGAAACAACAACATCGCCAACCACTATCGGGGTAACCATAATGTCGAGGCTTTCAGAAATAAAATTCCCACAATATAGTGGCGAACAGCTGTTGGGAAACCAACATTAACCTTTTTATTTTACATGCAACATTTAATGTATATTTTGGTATGGCAGCATTGTGTTTTGTCTGTCATAGCTCTCTTGTGTCAAGTTCTGAATAAACCGCACGTCTTGTATCGCATCTCGTGGTTTTTATTAATTTACAAGTACATTTAAAGGCCATTAACCTATACAAACTTCCTCGTTTTCCTTCATGGTCCTTCGAACAGTAATAGAAGCCGCGAGTTCTGTGTAGGAGTGGTGTGCAGCAAATTTCAAGTCGTGCCCGTTACGTGCCTATGCGCGTCGGCGTCGGGAAGGCGCCATCACAAGCCACCAGAAAATCTGCGTGCAGCGTGTTGGTAAAAAGAACCTATACAAACGCCAAGAGCAGCATACATCTGGCTATCCAAGCTTGTAACGTTGTGATTATTTCTTATTTTATTTATTATTTTTTGCCTTTACTAAGCATAGGGAAACGCACCTTTTGTGGTCTATGGTTATTGATACTAATTGTCTATTACTATTTGTTTTGCTTTATCTGTGACATTTATTGTCGTTTTGACGTTTCAGTGTGACAGTTTTTTGTCAAATTCCCAAGTTTGTGGGGAGTATTGTTTTGTAATGTTTGCATTGCATTGTTTTTTTTGTATATCAACAACGTAATGGTCGCTGCTTTCATTGTGAAAATGAATTGTCGTATTTTTTCATTAAGGGATTTTTGTAGACCAAGTTATATTTTCATTGGATTTCTGCAGATTGGAATCTTGTAAGCGGGGAAATCTCCCACCGTTCAAAGGGGTAATTTGGTTTCGGGTGTTTGGCACCGAGAGAGATAAAGGACAGCCAAAGAAAAAGGAGGCGAAAATGCCTTTTCGATGTCGATAGATCTGACCGGCAGGGCGTCGGGCAGACGGCCTGGACGGGCTTAAAGAAAATAAAGGCTTCTGACACGGTGTGCTGATTTTGGGACAATCGCGGCCGTGTGGACCAGCCAGCAAGCAGCACTAGGCCCAAGCAATCCTGTGCATGTGGCTGGGTCTCCCAGGCGGAGAATTTTTCTATTGGAGCGCCGCCTGGGCGTGTCTTTTTTTTATTTTTGTCATATTCTTCTACCTTCAACCCCGTTGGTTTGGAGAGGCAGGACACATGGTTTCAAGGACAAAGAAGGCCAGGAACTTCCAAGGATGTGTCGCAAGTACCCTCTTATCTCAATTTAAATAACATTCTTGTACCTGTAGAAAACTCATTTACTATTATATTACCGGTGGTGACCTTTTGTGACCTTTTCTGATATATAATTTTCCCCATTTTGGATTTGTATAATTCTGTAGTCATAGTGGATGAAATCCACAGCCTGAGTAAGCTGAGCTAGAGTTAGTGGGCAATCTGCTAGGCTACTGTTGCGCGTGAAACCTGGACGCTCCAACAGACCACTCTTGGAGCCGCTAGGATTGACCCAACCTTATTGAGGTTAACAATAAAGCTATATTGTTTATTTACATTTAATAAGAGTTAAAGATAGTTTCCTGTTGTTACATATAAAAGCTTGTAATTAAAACATAGTAGTCCAACAAACTATCATTTTTTTTATTTTCACACCCGATTAGCCGAACCTCTACTTTTCTCTTTTTTTGTCAGGGAGTAAAACCCGGGCAACCTCTAATTTTACACACTGAAAAATGGCGCCCAATTTATATTTATTTTCATGGGGAATTTGGCTGATTGGGTAAAGGTCACCACTGGAGATATTTTTTTTTCTTCTAAAAAACTTGTAACTTTAAATTTTGAAGTATTACTTTAATTTAATAAGTGTGAATTAGCCTTATATCAGTATTAATCAGTGATAAGTGCATTCCTTTTCTTCCCAAAAAACATTGTTGTAATTATTTTTCAAATTTCACATAATTTTACTTAGTGAAAGTTGAACAATCACATGTCAGTTTGAGGGTATGTTGCATCATGCTTTTAAATTTTTAGTGTTTATTTGTATTTATTTTGCATCCTTAAGCAGGATTATAATATTTTACATGTGACTGTGCCAATTTATTGTGGTTTTTCCAAATATTTTATGGAATTTTAGTGAAATTTAACTTTGACAAATTTTATCTGCTCACACTGTGAAAACTTATTTTGAATTATTTTGGTGTATTGCTGTACTGAGTACCACTTTTTAGTGATTGTAATTGATATAAATACTGTGCCTGCGTGTGCCTAAGCATAATTTTGTAGAAATTTTGGAGATTTTACATTTTTTATTTTTTTTAGCAATACCTTACATTGTGTCAATTTCATAACTTCATTCAAGAATTTAAGTAAATTTAAGCAAATTTAAGTAAATAACTGTAAGTCACCACTGTTAATTCGCGTTTTAGAGTCTGTTTGATTTCCTTTTTACACATTTTTAGCTACAAATAGTAACTTTTCACATCAACATGGACCGCAATATACAATTTCACTCCCTCTTGAAGGATGAGCTTATATATGAGGTTTCTATTCGTTCTGAGACTCCTGCTAGTACTGTGGAAGCCCTGCGCAAACAACTTCGTGGCTTATTGTTAGAATGTCCTGCAGAGGCAGTTTTGGAAACTGAATTTACACCGGAATCAGAACTTAGAATTATTCAGGAAAAGCTGAAGGAACTTGGTGTGGCTGTTGACAGGTACACTAGGTTGAAGGACAGGTACTCGCAGAACCGAAGCCGAGCTTTGGGCAGCCACTTGTACCATAGGATCATCAGAATTCAGTCTGATGATCCCGCTATCCTGACTATAAAGACAGAGCTTAGCGACAAGCTGGAGGTGCTCCTGGGTAAGGTGGAGGTAGCTAGTACTCCTGCTCCTCATGAAGTCAACCCTTTCTTTGCTCCTAAGGAAATATCTGTAGAATGCTCCGGTGATAAAAATGTTTCGAAGTGGAACTTAAAGTTCAACGGCATTACTGACCCACGGTCTTTCTTGGAACGGGTCGATGAGTTGCAACGGTCCTATGGTGTCTCGGATATTAAGTTGTTTAATTCTGCTGCTCAATTATTTACGGAGCAAGCTTTGCTTTGGTACAGGGGTATCAGGGATCAAGTTTCTTGTTGGTCTCAGCTTAAGGAGATTTTATTGGAGGAGTTTGGCCCAGTGGACCATGATTATAGGTTGCTTGGGGAAATTAGATCTCGTACACAGGGAGCGGACGAACCAGTCCATATTTATTTTTCAATCATGACATGTATGTTTGCTCGTCTCAAAAACCCACTGAGCGAGGACAGTAAATTAGAGATTTTGTTACATAATATTAGGCCTCAATTTTCACAACAGCTAGCGTTAGTGCAGGTAACTTCAATCGCCCAACTTAAAGAACAGTGCCGGAAGTTGGAAGCCGCGCGTCAGCGGGCTGATCTGTTTGTGGAGCCGTCGAGGCCCAGCTCTAGTATGCTTGGCACGGACTTCGCTTACAAGGGCAAGTCTCATAAGCCTGTTCAGGCGGTGGCTGCCTCGACGACAAACGCGGCCGGGTCGGCCGGTTGTCCGTGTGCTGACACTTATAGCAAGGGTAGGCAGTTTAGGAAAACCGCAAAGCCCATTTGTTTCAAATGTGGAAAAACTGACCACAACTTTTCAAAGTGCAACGGCGTGCCGGAAGGGGGTGCTGTAAAGTGTTTTGGCTGTGGGAAAGTAGGTGTTTTGCGGAAACACTGTACTAACTGCAAAAATGTAAAGAAATCTGACAAAGTGTCTAATAAAAATTCAAAAAACTTGTAAGGTTGAATCGCGGCAATTTAAATAATGATTCTAGGTCTAAATTTTATAATTTTGGTTCCATTGCCACGGTTCTGTTTGCTCCTAGTAAAAATGATATTAGACCTCATCTAAAATTTCAAGTAAATGATTTTGAGATCTTTGGATTATTGGACTCAGGTGCAGCCATTTCAATTTTGGGAAATAATTCACACTTAGATTTTGTCAAGTTTGGTTTTGACTTTCAAGAGAATAATAATAGTACAAAATGTCATGTTGCAAATGGTGTAGAGGTACAGACGATAGGGTTTATTTTTGTTCCGGTTACTTTTAATAATATTACACATGTTATTAAGTTTTTTGTAATACCCAACATAGTTTCTCATGTTATATTAGGGGTAGATTTTTGGCATGCCTTTCGTCTAGCACCAGAAATATTTGACAACATTGACTACAGAGTTTCACCGGTAGATTACTTTAAACACTCAGTAAATTCAGACCGCATTAGTACAATTCAATCGTATGAACATTTAACAGTGGCACAAAAGGAGTTAGCTGATGCGATGGTTGAACAATTTAAGAATGTTTCTTTTGAAGAAAAGGGTTTAGGTAGGACTACCCTGATCGAACATGTCATCGATACTGGTGATGCACCACCAATTAAAACGAAACAATATCCTCTCTCGCCGGAAAAGAGAGCATTCTTAAGCCAGGAACTGGATAGAATGTTAGCATTAGATGTAGTTACTCCTAGTGAGAGTCCGTGGAACAATCCAGCCTTGCTTGTCAAGAAATCAAACGGAGATTGGCGATTTTGTTTAGATTGTAGGAAGTTGAATTCGGTAACCAAAGGGGATTCTTATTCAATTCCATACATACCCCAGATTCTTGACAGCCTAAAGGAGGCCAAATACCTGTCTTCCATCGATTTATCTTCATCTTTTTGGCAAATTCCACTGAGTAAAGACTCGCAAGAGAGGACTAGCTTCACAATTCCTGGCAGAGGGTTGTTCAAATTTAAGGTTATGCCATTCGGACTTTGTGGCGCGCCTGCTCGTCAGCAGCGCCTTATGGATCGATTGTTCGACCATAACTTAACGAGCGATATTGTAAATGGCATGGTATTCTGTTTTATCGATGACATAGTAATATGTAGTTCAGATTTTAACACGCACATGGTTCTGTTAAAACGAGTGTTGGACAAACTGAAAATGGCCAACCTCACTATAAATTTCAGCAAGTCTAAATTCTTTCGACAGTCGCTAAAGTACCTTGGTTACGTCGTAGACGAGTTCGGGTTGCGTACTGATCCTGAAAAGGTATCGGCCATTTTGAATTTTCCCACTCCAACAACTGCGCGGGATGTAAAAGTATTTTTGGGTACATGCTCGTGGTACCGTCGTTTCATAAGAAATTTTTCAACAATCGCAGCTCCTTTAAACAGGTTGACAGCAAAGGGTAAAAAGGCACCACCTTTCCAGTGGTCAGAGGAAGCCGAGACCGCCTTTATTACATTAAAGAACGCCTTGGTTACTGCCCCAGTCTTAGCTGTCCCTGATTTTGACAAACCGTTCACGGTTCATTGTGACGCTTCAGCGTATGGTTTAGGTGGTATGTTGTCCCAAACAATAGACGGGTACGAACACCCGATTGCATATGTTAGCCGTTCGCTGAACAAAGCGGAACGGAATTATAGTGCTACCGAACGGGAGGCACTGGCGGTTATTTTTGCGGTAGAGAAATATCAAGCCTATTTAGGTTCCCGACCTTTCAAGGTGGTGACGGATCACTCATCGCTGAAGTGGTTCATGAACTTGGAGAATCCAACCGGAAGACTTGCTCGTTGGGGTTGCCGACTGTCTCAATTTGAGTTTGAAATTGAGCACAGGAAGGGCTCTGACAACGTCGTTCCGGATGCATTGTCCAGGCTTATGAAAGTAGAAGCGGTGAATGATTCCGACAACATAGAGAAAGATGAATGATATGACAGGACCTTTAATAGTTGTAAAGCCTTTCCTAAAAACTTTCCTAATTTCTGTGTCAAGGACGGGAAGCTCTATCGTTACTGCAAGAGCAAGTATAATTTACTGAGTGAGTTTGATTGGAAGGAAGTGGTAAAGAAGGGTGATCGGCTGGAAGTTATTAGGGCAAACCATTGTGAAGCTACTGCCGCGCACTTGGGGGTGTTTAAGACGCACAGACGGCTGTGCTTAACGTATTTTTGGCCAGGCATGCATAAGGATGTCGTGGAGCTCATTAAAAATTGTGACGTCTGTGCCGCCTATAAACATTCTACAAAGGCTACACCAGGCTTAATGGGTCAACCAAAGGTTTGCCATAGACCTTTCCAGGTAGTGTCCATAGATTTGGTAGGTCCTTTACCACGTTCCCGAGCAGGATTTACGTTTTTGTTAGTCGTAACATGTTGCTTTTCAAAGTATACCTTATTGTTTCCATTGCGTCGTGCAACCAGTGCTCTTGTGGCAAAACATTTTGAACGGGATGTTATTTTAGCTCTTGGTGTCCCTGAAACCGTAATTGCAGATAACGGAGTGCAATTCACGGGATCGGAATTCCGGAATCTACTGAAACGTTACAACATTCCCAAAGTACATTATTGCCCACGTTATACGCCGCAGGTTAATCTGGTAGAACGGTATAACAAGACAGTTATGACGGCCGTAGCTTCCTACGTGGAAGAAAACCATAGGAACTGGGATGAGCAACTGCACCGTATTCAGTTTGCTATAAACAGTGCAGTAAATGAGTCCACTGGGTTTTCTCCTTTCTTTTTAGTACATGGTAGGGAACCGGTCATAAAAAAATACAACATTTCTTTGTCTTATATTCTTCTCTATTTCATCGAGTCTTTTCTCTTGCTCTTGTATTTGTGAATTTAAACTATTCAAGTTGCTATCCAGTTTATCGAACTTTTCATTAATGTTATTGTTTACATTATTAGTAATTTTTCCTTCTAGATTTGTAAGTGAATTTTCCACAGTGATAAATCTTTGTTGCAACTCAGATTTCATGTCTATAATAAGTTTCCTTAACTCTTCCATATTGACTGTTGTCGTACTAGTGCCCCCCTCTATCGGCGATTAGTGAAAATAGAACACCTCTTATTTTCAATCAATAACAAACAATAATTATTAACGCCGTTGTTAGAAATGAATGAAGAAGTGCAGATCCTTGATGCTAGATGATGTTGTAAGATTCAGGTTTTATGATACTAGGTGTTGTAGTAATAACAAATCAATCCAGAGGTTGTTTCACATTAAATGTCCACTTATAGTTTTACTAGAATTAATTATTTATTGGTTTACCTTTATTTTGTCCGTTCTTGCACAAAGTTGTTATCACAAGAATGCATCATCTGTTGTATATTTGCACTAAAGTTAACTTTATCTATAATCACTCACTTGTAGTTCTTCCTGATTAGAGCACTCGAACTTTTTGTAAATATGTAGGTAAGCACGACTACGACAGTTCCAGTTCTCCAGTGCAACATTAGTCTTTGTCGTTTTAATTAAAGCACAGCACTATGTAGGTACATTGTACACCGACGATGAAATGACTATAGCACGGGCATTTAGTTTGGTAATTTAAAAACTTTGAACATTCTTCGCGTTGAACAAATATATGTAGGTAGGTACTTGTTTAGCATTTACTTCAACAGACGTTTTTAACGTTTATCTTCGGTATTGACGTGCAGAATCCATTGCAACACTTTCATTATGTTAATGATAGAAGTTTTATTTTTTGGAGTAGAAGAAGGTGAAACGTCATATTTTCAGTTGGCACAAAAAATTATACAAATAATACAACAAAAACTAAACATTAGTATACAGGAGTTTGAGGTGGAATCAGTAAGGAGACTTGGAAAAAGGAACAACAACACAAGACCAGTAGTTGTCGCGTTTACAACACTGGGAACGAAAATAAAAGTATTAAGAAATAAGAAAGAACTGGCAGAGTCAAATATGTACATCAAACAGGAATTTCCAATTAAGGTACTTAAAGTCAGAGAACAGTTAAAACAGCAACTAAAACTTGAAAAAGAAAAAGGAAATGAAGCTTTCATACATTATGACAAACTCATAATTAAGCGCAGCAATGAGAAGCCGAACAATAAAAGGGCACCCTCAGATTCTCCTCCGGAAACTTCCTACAGTAAAAAGAACAAAAAGAAACTGAAAGGAAATAATCAAATTACTGGCTACCTGAAACAATGTGATCAAATACCAGATCAAGCAAAAACCTAGACTAATAAGGCATGAAATTCTCCCTCCATCCTTAAAACACATCATGGAAATAGAAATTTACTAACAAGATCTCCCAGTACGGCTGGTCTCCGTGGGAGTGATAGACTAAAACCCTCCGTGCAAAAATGCATGGAGGAGGCCTTACTCAAAATTGGGTATCCCAAAAATAAAAATTGATTATATGTTTTGTTTTTTGTATTTATAATATCAATTTAATTTTAAAAAATGTGCGAATACTAATTGATTGAATCAATTGTTACTACATAACTGTAAATTTTATTTTATTCTATTTCTTTTGAAACTAACATAATTATGTACATTTAATATTTTGTTAATCGATTCACTACAAATATTACATCATAATATTATTATAGGTACTCAATACTATAAATTGTCTATTTTTAAAATAACTGTCATTTTTTAATATAAAATAATATACCTACATATGTGTAGGTAAATGAATAACAATTATACACGATAAATCCAAAAAAATATGAATTTATAAATAAGTAACTGTAATAAACAATTCTCTTTTGTATAATTTAGTATGGTGCTGATTTGTTGCATGCTATTTTATAATATAAGGAATGTAACAAGAGTGAAATATGTTATATTTGGGAATAAAGGGCTTTATTATTATTATTATTATTATTATTCTCTTTATTTTTCAATATGTACATATTATTTTACATTTTTAAATATTTATCTATAAATAAATAAAAAAACATTTAAAAATATAAAAAAATAGTAGCCCACCGGTATCGGGAACAGGGTCCAAGCTACCGGCGGTCAGGGCTCCAGAGAGAGGAACTTCCTGACGATGCGAGCCGTGTCCAGCAGTACCGCTTTCTGAATCAAGCCCTTGATCCAGCTGCCTAACGAGAGCCTCCTGAGGTGTTGGTCGAGGCTCTTGGCTATTAAGCCATTGGCTGTCACGACTATCGGTACAATGATTGCTGAATCCACTTCCCACATGTCGACAACCTCGTGAGCCAAATCAAGATACTTGATTTGTTTATCTTTCTCAGCTTTCACGAGGTTCTCATCATGTGGAATGGTTATGTCAACAATCATTGCACGCCGCTCTGATCGATCCACCAGCACTATATCAGGCTTATTGGCAACAATAGTCCTGTCAGTGATGATGGATCGATCCCAGTACAATGTGATATGGCCATTTTCGAGAACTGGGTCGGGCATATACCTGTAGTACGGCACCTCCGATTCCACAAGGTTGTATTTAAGAGCAAGTTGCTGGTGAATTATCCTGGCTACAAGGTTGTGTCTATGCAAGTACTCTCCGTTAGCTAGACGAGAACACCCGGAAATAATGTGTCTAATTGATTCTCCCGGCCGGTGACATGCCCGACAGATGTCAACTGTGCCGTCTTTCACAATGAATCTCCGGTAATTGTTCGTCATCATAACTTCGTCCATAATTGCAAAGACAAAACCTTCGGTTTCCCCAAAGAGGTCACCGAAACGTAACCAGGCTACGGACGCTTGAAAGTCTACATCCGGCCCGTGAAGGGCTCGGAAGAAGCGTCCGTGAAGCTCTTTGCTCTTCCATACCTCCAAGCGATCATTTGTGTCAAGCACTACTGGTTTACGCCAGTTCTCTTTAGCCAAGGAGAGCGGAGTGAGGCCCTTGTCAGCCGCAACCACATCTCGATGCATCCCCACGTCGGTTTCTAGAAAATATTCCCTGAGACTGCATACCTCGCGATTGTGGAGGGTCTTGGCGTTTAAAAAGCCACGACCTCCACATTTTCGCGGGATATACAGCCTCATAACCGATGACCGCGGGTGATGCAATCGATTTGCAGTCAGCAGCGTACGGACCCTCTGATCCAGGGCGTCAAGTTCGGTTTGAGTCCATTTGAGTATGCCGAAAGAGTACATCAATACCGGCATGACCCAACCGTTGAAAGCGCGCACCTTGTTTCCGCCTGATAGAAGACTATTAAGTACTTTTTTCAGGCGGCCAAAGAAGCGTTCTTTCAACGATTGCTTCATGTCAGTAACATTGATACCCAACGCTTCCGACATACCCAAATACTTATAGGTTTCGGATGCGGAGAGGGCTCTAAGGTTTATGGAATCAGTGAGTTGGGTTCCCACGGATTCCATAATCTCTCCTCGCTTTACATGCATGACCGCACATTTGTCCACACCAAATTCCATCCTGATGGAGCTACTGAAAGTTTCAGTAATTTTCAGTAGCTCCCTCAGTTGTGAATTGTTGGGAGCAAAAAGTTTCAGGTCATCCATGTAGAGGAGGTGCGATATAACCTGACCACCTCTCCTCAACCGATAGCCTAGACCTGAATCCTCCAATAGTGTGCTTAGAGGATTCAATGCTAAGCAAAACCAAAGTGGACTCAAACTATCGCCCTGAAATATTCCTCGCTCGATCCTTATCGGTTCGCTATTCCTCTGAATATTTCGACATCCTGGATAGCGAAGGACTGTCCTCCATGTCCTCATACACGACATCAGGAAGGTGCGCAGAGTTGCATCCACTTTATACAACTCCAGCACCCGCATGAGCCATGTATGTGGGACTGAGTCATAGGCCTTCCTATAATCTATCCAACATGTCGACAGATCCTTTCGGGAACGACGAACCTGTTGGCTAATGGCCATATCAATAAGGAGTAGCTCCTTAGTACCGCGGGACCCGCTCTTACATCCATTTTGAGAGGCAGACATGATGGAGTTGCTGTCAATATGTTTGTTAATTTTAGTTTTCAAAATGGATGTAAGAACTTTATAGACCGTCGGTAAACAGGTGATCGGCCTATAATTTTTGGGTTCCGCGGTGCTACCTGATTTATGGAGCAGGTGGGTTATTCCAGTAGTTAGGAACTGAGGTAACGAACCAGACACCAAAGCAGTCTGGAATTGAGATGCCAAGCGAGCGTGCGACCTTGGAAACCATTTTATCCAAAAGTTATGCAGCCCGTCCGGTCCTGGAGACTTCCAGTTAGGTAACGGACGGACTGCACAAGCTACATCTTGGGGGCAGATGGTAATAGCCCCCATTTCAGGTATTGGATCGCAGGCTCTCTCGACATCCCGGGCCCAGTCTCCTTCAGTGTGACTGACAGGTACCGACCAGATACTGCGCCAAAATGAACACATGGCATCATCATCCGGTAGGCACGTGTCAGTCACACCTTGTTCTGGTCGTTCCCAGTCCCTATAAACCCACCTTTCATTGCTTCGGAAGGTGCGATTCTGGGTGTACCGTTCCACTCGTCGTTTGTATCTTCTGATACGGTTCGCCCATGCATACACTTTCTGCTTCAGGAAGTCGATGCGCTCCGTGACACGGGCCATATAATTCTGTGGGCTGATATTTGTACCTGCAAATGCCCGCCTCACAAAGCGCATCACTCTAGGACGAGTATTACCCTCCCTAAAGCAGATTAGTTTACCGATGAGTGCTCTGGCCCCACCAATACGACGTTCAATCCTGTGCTGCCAAGCTGGTACTACTGGTTTCGGTCGTGTAGCTCTAGAGTCACTGGGGAATTTGACATGAGCTACACGACAAGCTGCTACAGCTGCGCAGTACAGGATTGAATGAGTATCAGTGAGGTCCTCGCAGGTGTCAAAATAATTTGACAACTGCGCATCCAGAGCAGCCATCAGTGCCCTATTTCTGTTATGCATAGGCAAACGTGGCAGGCGTGGTCTTAGTTCTGCCGACGTGTAACGATATTCCCGAATCGCAGCCTCCAAAGCATTTATTAACTCCTCATTGCACTGAGTACTTACATTTGTAGCCCTGTCATTACTCCCCTCGTCAGCATAGTTTGTTGACTGCGGTGGTATCTCCGCAGTCTGCGACTGGTGAGCGATGACACGGCTACTCTGCATTTCATTGCGCAGGCGATCAAGCACAGTATCATCCAGCATATGGTTACGCTGGATGACCCGCACCTGATCCGACAGTCGTTGCGCCGACACGTTGACAGCTGGCTCAAGCACCTGAAACAGAGAGAGCATTCGAACACGGTACGCGGTCAGGTTGTTTCCTCCCTCTGTAGCCCCATAGTATGAGCGCATGACGTTTTCATTGATGGATTGTGTCCATCTCATGCGCTGCACACTTCCGCCGGGAGCTGGGACCCTGTCAGAAGCCGATGGGCCTCGAGGTCCTAAGCGGTCCGGCGGCCGGCGTCCTCCCCGTCGGCGAGCAGGTGGTGGCGTCGTCGGCGGAGAGAAGTACTCGTCGCTCGAGCTCAACGCAACTGCCGCGGCCGGGGTCGTCACAGCACTTACAGAGGCGCTGGAGACCGGCGGCGGCGAGGCGGAGCTGAGCAACGAGTCCGGAGGTGGTGGGCGTGCACGTAGAGCGGCAGATCGTGTCAACATATTCAACGTATTTTTTTCATTTCTCCAATATTTTCTCTCGATTTGACATGACAGCTGTCATATGTCCCAGTTTTTCTTTGCATACATTGTTCTAGTTATTGATTTTCTTGTATAATAGGTATTCTTTAGAAAAATAATATTTGTATAGCATGGTTTTTCATTTAACGAATATATAACTATAAAAAAAAAACTGTTTCTGTTGTTCTTAATGTATATAAATATGTAGAGACAAAATGATCGTTGTTGTTGACGTTGGTGTTGCCAGAGTTATTATTATTATTATTATCTCTTTATTTTTCCGTGTCTACATATCGCTTTACATTTTTAAATATTTATATACAAAACATACAAAAACATTTAAAAATATAAAAAAATAGTGTTCCACCGATGGCGGGAGCGGGGTCCAAGCTACCGGTGGTTAGGGCTCCAGAGACAGGAACCTCCTCACGATGCGGGCCGTATCGAGGAGTACTGCCTTTTGAATCAGGCCTTTGATCCAACTGCCTAACGCGAGCCTCAATAGATGTTGGTCGAGGCTCTTGGCTATCAAACCATTGGCCGATACGACAATCGGTACAATGACAGCCGAGTTCACATTCCACATGTCAACAACCTCGTGCGCCAAGTCGAGATATTTCATTTTTTTCTCTTTCTCAGCTTTCACGAGATTCCCGTCATGTGGAATGGTAACATCGACAATCATTGCGAGGCGCGCTAATCGATCTATCACTACTATATCAGGCTTATTTGCAACAATAGTCCTGTCAGTAATGATAGATCGATCCCAGTACAACGTGACATGGTCATTTTCAAGAACTGGGTCGGGCACATACTTATAATACGGTACCTCAGAATCCACAAGTTTATATTTCAAAGCAAGTTGCTGGTGGATAATCCTAGCTACTTGGTTATGCCTGTGCAAATACTCGCTGTTAGCCAGACGAGAGCAACCAGAGATAATATGTCTGATGGACTCACCCGGATGGTGACATGCCCGACACACGTCAATCGTCCCGTCCTTCATAATATATCTCCGGTAGTTATTCGTCAAGATAACTTCGTCCATAATTGCACAGACGGAACCTTCAGTTTCCCCGAAAAGGTCACTGAATCGTAGCCAGGATACGGAAGCTAAAAAGTCTACATCGGGCTCATGAAGAGCCCGATAAAATCGCCCGTGAAGTTCCTTGCTTTGCCATACCTTCCTGCGGTCATCTGTGGTCAGTATTATAGGCTTGTGCCAGTTCTCTTTCGCCATGGATAGCGGGGTGAGCCCCTTGTCTACTTTGACCACATCATGATGCATACCCACTACGGTTTGTAAAAAATATTCTCTGAGACTGCATACCTCTCGGTTGTGTAGGGTCTTCGCATTTAAAAATCCTCGACCCCCGCACTTCCGCGGGATATACAGTCTCATCACCGATGATCGTGGGTGATGCATCCTGTTTGCTGTCAGCAGTGTACGGACCCTTCTGTCTAGGGCGTCGAGTTCGGTCTGAGTCCATTTAAGTATGCCGAAAGAGTACATCAAAACCGGCATGACCCACCCGTTGAAGGCGCGCACCTTATTTCCGCCTGAAAGAAGACTATTTAATACCTTCTTCAGGCGACCAAAGAAGCGCTCCTTCAACGATTGCTTCATGTCAGCATCGTTGATACCTAACGCTTCCGACATACCCAAATATTTATAGCTCTCGACTGAGGAGAGGGATCTAAGGTGTATGGAATCTGGGAGTGTAATTCCCTCGGATTCCATAATCTCCCCCTGCTTTACATGCATGACTGCACATTTGTCCACACCAAATTCCATTCTGATGCCACTACTAAAAGTTTCCGTTACATTCAGTAGCTTCATCAGATGCAATTCATTGGGGGCAAAGAGTTTCAAATCATCCATGTAGAGGAGGTGAGATATGACCTGACCACCTCTCCTTAATCGATAACCCAGCCCTGAATTCTCCAGCAGTGTGCTTAAAGGATTCAGAGCTAAGCAGAACCAAACTGGACTCAGACTGTCGCCCTGGAATATTCCCCGCTTAATCCATACAGGTTCATCATTCCCCTGGATCTGTCGACTTCCTGGATAGTGAAGGGCTGTCTTCCATTGCCCCATACACGACCTAAGGAAAGTGCGTAGAGTTGCATTTATCTTGTACAACTCCAGCACCCTCATAAGCCATGTATGTGGCACCGAATCGTAGGCCTTCTTATAATCTATCCAGCAAGTCGAGAGATCCTTGCGGGATCGACGAACCTGTTGGCTGATGGCCATGTCTATGAGGAGTAGCTCCTTAGTACCACGGGACCCGCTCTTACATCCATTTTGAGAGACAGACATGATGGAGTTGCTGTTAAGGTGTTTGTTTATTTTAGCTTTCAAAATGGATGTAAGAACTTTATAGACCGTTGGTAGACAAGTGATCGGCCTATAATTTTTGGGTTCCGCGGTGCTACCTGATTTATGGAGCAGGTGGGTAATTCCAGTTGTTAAGAACTGGGGCAGCGAACCAGACTCTAAGGATGACTGGAACTGAGATGCCAAACAAGTGTGTGAACTACTTAGCCATTTTAACCAAAAGTTATGCAGCCCGTCCGGTCCCGGTGATTTCCAGTTCGGTAACGAACGGACTGCTGCGGCTACGTCTGATGGTGTTATCAAAATGGTATCCATTTCTGGTATGGTTTCACACACTTGTTCGACATTCCGTATCCAGTTACCCTCAGTGTGACAAACGGATACCGACCATATGCCGCGCCAGAATGCACTTGTGGTGGCATCATCCGGGCGGCACACGTCAGCCTCGTTTTGTTCAGGTCGCTCCCAAGCTCTGTATACCCACCTCTCATCGCTCTGGAACATGCGATTCTGCGTATATCGATCCACTCGCCGCTTATACCGCCGAATACGGCTCGCCCATGCACAAACTTTCTGCTTCAGGAAGTCGATGCGCTCTGTGAGATGATTTATGTATTCTCGAGGGCTGATACCAGTTCCCGAGAATGCCTGTCTCACAAAGCGCATCACTCGTGGTCGAGTATTGCCATCCCTGAAGCAGTATAGTTTGCCAATGAGTACCCTGGTCCCATCGATACGACGCTCGATTCTGCGTTGCCAGGCTGGTACGGCTGGTTTAGGTCGAGCAGCTTCCTCACAATTCGGGAACTTGACTTTCGCTAATCGACATGCCGCTACAGCCGCGCAATACAGGATCGAGTGTGTATCAATGAGATCTTCGCTGCTCTCGAAGAATTCTTGAGCAGCGAGTCCAAAGCACACACCAGCGCCCTATTTTTTTTATGCATAGGTAGCCGTGGTAACCGGGGTCTAAGGTCAGTCGGAGTGGATCTATAGTCGCGGAACGCATCCTCCAGTGCGTTCCTCAGTCGGTCGTTGTACTGGCTACTTACTGTTTCAACCCTATCATCCTCTTCTTCAACACGATTGGACCGCGGCGGACCAGCATCGATGATTGACGCTTGTGCCGCAGTCTGTGTCAGAGTCGGGGTGATTTGGTTGCTCAGTACCTCTGAGCGCAGCCTATCAAGTGCGATATCGTCCAACCTGTGATTGCGTTGAATGACCCGCACCTGATCCGACAGTCGTTGGGCCGAGACGTTGACAGTTGGTTCCAGTGCCTGAAACAGAGACAGCATCCTTTCACGGTACGCAGTGAGGTTAGTTCCCCCCTCTGTAGCCCTGTAATATGCGCGCATGACGTTCTCGTTTATTGTTTGAGTCCATCTCATGCGCTGCACACAACCACCGGCAGCGGGGACCCGGCTCGGGGCCGGATGGCCCCTAAGTCCCAAGCTCTTCGGTGGCCGGCCTCTCCCCTGCCGACGTACAGGTCTTGGCGACGTCGGCGGAGAGAAATACTCGTCGCTCGAGCTCGACGCAACTACCGCGGCCGGTGTCGTCACAGCGCTTACATTGGCGCTGGGGACCGGCGGCGGCGAGGCGGTGCTGGGCGACGAGTCCGGAGGTGGTGAGCGTGCTCTTCGTGCGGCTTGTCTCGTCAACATTTTTTTCGTCCTCGTCTTCCAGTTTTATCGGAGGTGACAGCTGTCATGTCACCTCCGCTTCGGCAGTTTTTTATAAGCATTTAATTTCACATTATTACACATTTATTTTAAAAAAATGGGTTTATTGTTGAGCTATTAATTTTCCTTATTGATTTTCTATGAATGTTGATGAAAATTGCTTGTAAATGTATTTATAAAATTAAAATATAAACAGGAGCTTGACGAAATTGACTAGTCGACTTTAGTGTTATTATTATTATTATTATTATTAGGGAACCGGTCGTAAACGGGTCCTTCTACAGAGATACTGAGGCGGAGTATGAAGTGGCCATGCCTCGCGACGAATACGCTGGGGAATTAGGTTGTTTGAAGGACATTTTTGGTCAGGTTAGGTTGCATTTGTTAAGGGCACATGAGGCTAATTCTAAATATTATAATTTACGCCGTAGACCGGCTAAGTTTTCAGTAGGGGATATTGTTTGGAAGCGCTGCTATACGCAAAGTGATGCAGCTAAGTTTAAAATGGCTAAGTTAGCACCCAAGTACGAGAAGTGCAGGGTAAAGGCCGTTTTGTCGCCCTTAGTTTACGAATTGGAAAGATTAGATGGCCATCCCATTGGGTCATGGCATATTAAAGACTTGAAGAGTCACTAGTTTTTTTCAGCGTTTTGATGATCTGACAGCAGCCGCATTGTAGTGTCGAAGTGATACAGCTGTGTGTCTGTATTCCGTGGACGCACGACCCGCCGTTATCTCGCGAGCTCGTCGTGCCGCCACGGTTTACGAACCGCCGGTTGTTCACGGAGATGACTGCATACGTTGTGGAGTTTAAATGGTTGACATTTAAACGCCGTTTTGGTAGGTGTATTGAATGGTTTTATTCCGACTCATTACTCTGTATGAATGATGAAGGAAGAATGAAGGAATGAAAGGTAAATTCACTAAGCGCTTAGTGTTAATAAAGACGAAGGATATAAGGATATATGAATGTTAATAAAAGAGAGGATTCGCGTGGAACGTATGGCTGTCTGTCTAACATATCATGAGTATGGTTGTTGAGGAACCAGTCTTGTTTCCTACGTTTTTTTATTACCGGATCCGGGTTGTTTTATTTATTTGGGGTTTTACGTAGGATCAAGATATATTGTATTTTCAGTATTACTGAATTGTTGTTATCACTGTATCAGTGGATCGAAAGAACGCGTTCGATTTTTTTTTAATTTTGGTTCCGTCAACGTTTTTTTTTCCCTTACCACATTTTGAATTTCCGGATTGTCCTTGAAACCAGGTGGAGGTCGTGCTGCTCGAAACACATGCACGCGTATTCGAGAGAGTATATGCGACGTTTTTTTGTTTCGCTTTGCCGAATTTTTTTTTTAATTTGTACTAAATATTTTTTTTAGTTTTCCTCATGGGATTATTGCCCTAATGAGAAATTGTTTCCCCATGCTGGCCTGGGGACAAAAGAAAATCTTAGAATGTGTCAGCTGCATCTCTTTCCGTGCAGATCGTAAGAGGCGATCGAGGGATATGGGCCGAGGAAGGAAGCTTGGTGTTGGGTTTAGTGTTTTTTTTTTAATGGTTTCTTCCTTGATCAAACAAGCTCAGGGTTTTGTTTTGTTCTGTTTTGTTTTTTTTTTGGTTGGACTACTCATTGTTATGACCAATACTTATCATTAATTACCCATTAACTTCGTTTATTTAGTTCGCTGAGGGCAGCGAGCGGTTCTCCTTGGTCGAACCTTTTCCTAGGAGGGGAGGTATTGTAACGTTGTGATTATTTCTTATTTTATTTATTATTTTTTGCCTTTACTAAGCATAGGGAAACGCACCTTTTTGTGGTCTATGGTTATTGATACTAATTGTCTATTACTATTTGTTTTGCTTTATCTGTGACATTTATTGTCGTTTTGACGTTTCAGTGTGACAGTTTTTTGTCAAATTCCCAAGTTTGTGGGGAGTATTGTTTTGTAATGTTTGCATTGCATTGTTTTTTTTGTATATCAACAACGTAATGGTCGCTGCTTTCATTGTGAAAATGAATTGTCGTATTTTTTCATTAAGGGATTTTTGTAGACCAAGTTATATTTTCATTGGATTTCTGCAGATTGGAATCTTGTAAGCGGGGAAATCTCCCACCGTTCAAAGGGGTAATTTGGTTTCGGGTGTTTGGCACCGAGAGAGATAAAGGACAGCCAAAGAAAAAGGAGGCGAAAATGCCTTTTCGATGTCGATAGATCTGACCGGCAGGGCGTCGGGCAGACGGCCTGGACGGGCTTAAAGAAAATAAAGGCTTCTGACACGGTGTGCTGATTTTGGGACAATCGCGGCCGTGTGGACCAGCCAGCAAGCAGCACTAGGCCCAAGCAATCCTGTGCATGTGGCTGGGTCTCCCAGGCGGAGAATTTTTCTATTGGAGCGCCGCCTGGAAAGGAATTATTACAAGATATCCCACAAGATTTACAACATTTTGATGAGGTTGATTTACATAAAAATAATCACTCATTAAAAACTTTAGGTATGAATTATGATACTCAGTCAGACTCGTTTGTAATATCAAGTCCTGAAGTTAGGGTCACGATTCCACAGACCAAACGTGAAATTCTAAGTTTTATTAGTCAGTTCTTTGACCCCTTAGGCTTGATTGGACCCTTGGTGGTTGGCGCTAAGGTAATTATGCAACGTTTATGGAAAGCCCAACTAGGCTGGGATTCATTACCTGATAAAGAGTTGCTTCAAGCATGGCATGCATTTTACACCAGCTTAGTTACAATGACACCGTTGTCTATACAACGACTTGTAGGTTTACACAAATCAAGCTTTGCACAAATTATTGGTTTTGCTGATGCATCTGGCACCACTGCTTATGGCTGTTGTGTATATTTGAGATGTGTTGACAATGCAGGCAATGTTAAGGTATCCTTGTTATGCTCAAAGTCGCGTGTAAATCCTGCTTCACAAAGTTTGTCTGTTCCAAGGCTGGAACTGAATGCTGCTTTATTGCTATCTAAGGTAGCCAGTAGAGTCTATGACACACTGACGGCTAAAACAAAAATTGAAAGTGTCCTTCTCTATTCAGACTCACAAATTGTTTTGGCCTGGCTTAAAACTGATGTAACTAAATTAAAAGCGTATGTGGCTAATCGTGTGAAGGCTATCCAGCTACTTACAAAAATGCATACCTGGTTATATGTTAGCTCGCAAGAGAATCCAGCTGATTGTCTTAGCAGAGGAGTGGCTCCTCACGAGCTGATTGATCACCCCCTATGGTGGAGTGGACCAGAGTTTATTCATTCAAGTGAGTACAAACCCAATTTAAATTTTAACATGCCAGAGGAGTTACCTGAGGTAAAGGACCCTTCCTCATGCTTGAGTGCTATGGCTTGCACTACAGTTATTTCAAAAATAGTATGTCTTGATTTTCTAGACAAATTTTCAGATATAAACAAAATGCAAAGAGTATTAGCATATGTATTGCGATTTTGTCAAAATGCAGGGTCAAAAGATGTTAAAAATAAATATAATTATGTAACCAGTCAGGAACTTGATAATTCTTTATCTATGATTGTAACATATGAGCAACAGAAGTTTCTGAGTGAAGAGATTCATGCATTAAGATGTGGTAAGGCAATTGTCAAAGGAAATCTAAAAGCTCTTAGTCCTTTTATTGATGACCGAGGTTTGCTTCGTGTTGGAGGCCGGTTGCATAATGCTGATATACCATATGCCCAAAGGCATCCCATTATTTTGCCACGGGATTCACGCGTCACTAACTTGATAATTCAAAGTGAACACTTGAGAAACTTTCATGCAGGCCCCAAGCTGACTCTGTCATCACTAAGGCAAAGATTTTGGATAATACATGGTCTCAGAGAAGTTAAAAAAGTTTTGTATAAGTGTATAATTTGTTTTAAATTAAAAGCTGAAGCCTCTAAACAACTAATGGGCTCATTGCCACCTGATAGGGTGAGAGCATTTCGCGCATATCAAAAGGTTGGTTTAGATTATAGTGGAGCAATACCATTGAAAATTGCCCGAATTAGAAAGCCAGTAATTACTAAAGGTTATGTTTGCCTGTTTGTATGCTTCGTAACAAAGGCTATTCATTTAGAGCTTGCATCCGACTTAACCACCGAAAGTTTTATTGCATGTCTTAATAGGTTTATTGCCAGAAGAGGAATGCCTACTGACATTTACAGCGACAATGCTTCAAACTTCAAGTATGCAAAGAAGCAGTTAGATGAAATGTATAATTTGCATAATTCACCAATACATCAAAAATTAGTTTCCCAATTTGCAGCTCAAAAGAGAATCAATTTTCATTTCTTGCCATGCTACTCACCTGTATTTGCTGGATTGGCGGAGAGTGGTATAAAAAGTTGTAAGAATTTGTTAAAAAGAGAGTTACAAAAAGCAATTTTAACTTATGAGGAATTGTATACAGTTTTATGTCAAATCGAGGCCATATTAAACAGTAGACCTCTAATGCCGCTAACTAATGATGTTAATGATTATACATGCATTACTCCAGGCCACTTTTTGATTGGTTCTGCTTTAAATACATACCCGGATGCAAATGTTACTATGATAACTACATCTCAATTTTGGAAAACCTGTAACGATATAAAATTGTCCTTCTGGAAAAGCTGGAGTAAGCATTATTTGAATTTATTACAAGGTCGACCTAAGTGGTTAACTTCCGAACCAAATGTAAAAGTGGGATCACTTGTAATACTTAAAGACGACAACTTGTCGCCAATGTACTGGCCTTTGGCTAGAGTTATAAATACCTTTCCAGGGGATGATGGAAAGGTTCGTGTAGTTGAAGTTAAGACTTCAAACGGCCACGCACATAGAAGGGCTGTAATGAAAATTTGTGTCTTACCGTTAGATTGTCCAGAAGACAAATAGCTGTGTCTTAGTAGTTTTTATACTGATCCCAAGATATATATTGTCGTAGGGCTAGGCGTAGTACATGCATTTGTTATTTTAAGTATTTATAGTTAAGTACTCTATCCATAAGGTAACTTGAGAAACCATTAGAGTTTCTATAAAACACGAAAATGTTAACGTGTTAAGCGTGTCTATATAACATGCAAATGTAAGTTTTTTTTAAACATTTAATGTGTATGATGTTTTTCTCATTGTTTTTCATCACAATGTCTATGCCCGTAAGTAATTGTTGCCTACTGTAATTATAATGTAAGTACATAGATGTTTGTATTGCTGGTCATTCTTGAATTTTGTTTCCCCGGCAATATGTTGGGAAACCAACATTAACCTTTTTATTTTACATGCAACATTTAATGTATATTTTGGTATGGCAGCATTGTGTTTTGTCTGTCATAGCTCTCTTGTGTCAAGTTCTGAATAAACCGCACGTCTTGTATCGTAGCTCGTGGTTTTTATTAATTTATCAGTGCAACTACAGTCCAATAAACTATTCAAACTTCCTCGTTTTCCTTCAACAGCTACAATGGCAGAGCTATGTAAAACGGATTGCCGGCAATCATCAATAATACTTAAGGTAGAATCAAAGTTCGAAATAAAAAATGTTGAGGTCTACCCGCAGTATTAATCCATAATACGATCTGTATTTGATGAATCAATTTTCTTAGTCTGTTCTGTATTCGAATCATAATCTAAGTCCCCAACCAAACGGTCCGACTCGTGCAACGAAGGTTGAGACAAAATAGTTTTGATTTCTGGCGGCACCCAGGGATTTAATTGCTTCTACAAGAGCACGTGTAGAATCAGACATCGCATTGCAACGACTGGTTATAATGATTACTGACAACACTATTATCGGCTAAGGTATCCGGTGGACGGACACTAGAAGTCCACTACAAGACACGAGGAAGCTAAGTCGACCGTATTACTTTGTAACGGTGACGTTAGAATTTATGAACTATTTTTATGCTCTTCCGTACCATTACGAATATTACAATCACCTTTAAGAGTGTTTAAGCGAGAGAGAATCGTATTCAAAGTGTGTTCCAGTCTGTTGTGTTGTATATCATAAGGATAATAACGTGAGCAAGATATATCGCGAGGAACCTCTATGTGGCATACAGGAACGAGATCTACTCCTATAGTCGTTACGTCGAGGTGAGCGACTACAAGACCTATGCCTATCTCGCCAGTTGGAATGAACACACGACGTAAACTCGTATGACCTAATTCGTTGGCGTGAACGAGAACGAGAGGTGGGCTCGTTTTGAGGCGAGGGGGTACGTATCCTAAGGTTGTTAAATCTATTTGGTTGACGCGAGTGACAACGAGGCCTACACTCAACTTGTTCATCCCGCCCCGACCTAACATCGATTGCGTCTCGATGCGACTTGTTACACAAGCTATATCCAGTAGCAGACAGTAGCAACAATAAAATTATTAAACAAAAAATGGGTTGGTGTTTTATTTGTTGGTACGTGGGTAACCTAGTTTTCGCTACCAATAAATATAGTTTAAAAAACTAAAAAAAACATGCTTTTAAAAAATATCAAACTAAAATTTACAAGTAATTTTAAAAAAAGCGTGAGGCGCTTTGTGCCCTAAATTTTGTATATTGTTATTATTGTAAATTATTTTTTAAAATTATTTTTAACTTTTTAGTTTGATGTTTTTTAAAATCATTTTTTTTACTTTTTAAACTATATTTATTTTCAACTTTTTAGTTCGATATTCTTTTTGAAAAGAAACGAACGAACGATCGTGTTGAAAACGGTGGGACATCTTACAGTAATGAGCCCGCTCACTCGTAGTCCAAAGGGTTAGAGACGCACAAACAAACAAGCAAGCAACGACTAACGGTAGCACGATTGCTATGAATACTTTTTTAAGTTGTACAAAGGAGGCCCCATTAGATAATTCTGTATTTAACGCAGAACCTACAATTAGGAGCAACTCACTACCAGGTGATATTTTAGATTTGGGGCGAACTCCGGATCAATTAAACTAGTAAATAAGACAACAGAGGGTAGTAATAAATTAATAGTTACACCAACCGTCAATAAGGTATCTCCTTGCTCTCAAATAGTTAAACATCAAAAAGGGTCAAAGCATGAATTGAAATTGTTTCATCAAAATATTCAAGGTATCTCTTCTAAATTATTAGAAATTGAAATGTTATTAGAAAAAAGAATGTTCGATGTTGTATGTATTAGCGAACACTGGTTGAAAGATTACCAGGTGTTAGTTATGAAAATTATAGTGTGGGTAGTTGTTTCAACCGCAAATCTATGTTACGTGGTGGTTCCCTTATCTTAATAAAAAAAAAACGCTTAAAATTTAAGCAACGTAAAGACATAGTTAATTTGTCAATGGAACATTGTATAGAATTGTCTTGTGTTGAGCTATGTAAGCACGTTATAGTGTGCGTGTACAGGCCCCCGAACCCTCAAAACTTTAGTCTTTTTGAATCAACAATGGAGGATATTTTAGCCAAACTTGCAGATAGTAACAAATCAGTAATTATTTGTGGAGATTTTAACATTAATATTTAGGAAAATAATTCAAATAGCAGCAGATTTTTAAGTCTTTTTAAATCATTTAATTTATTTAACGTTTTTACAGAACCAACTAGAGGAACTCCAACCTCTGCAACTTGTATTGACAATGTTTTCTGTAATTGTGACTATTTAGTAATTGTAACTGTAATTGTAACTATAATAAATTATCTTCCTTCAGATCATAGTGGACAAACGGTAACTTTTGTGTCTCAGGCATCCCTGGAAAAAACTCAAATACAATTCAGGCCAATTACAATAAGCAAATTAGCAAAATTTAATAGTAATTTACAAAATAAGTTAAATGTTCTGGAACATGATATTAATGATGCTAATAAATTTTATAATATTTTTTTTCATTGGTACTTAATGAATTTAATACAGTTTTTAAAAAGATGTCGACAAATATATTCCCTAAGTTTGTTTTTAGTGAGTGGGCAACTAAAGGTATTAGGGTAAGTAGGGAAAGACTGTATGAGCTATACAGTCTTAAGTCATTCTTCAATACCGAAACCTTTAATAAATATGTAAATAGATATTCTAAACTATTCAGAAAGATTTGCAAGGTGGCGAAGGTCCTGTACATTAGCGACAAGATCCAATCGGCAGACAACAAAATAAAGAATGTGTGGAAAATTATTAATAGTGAAACTGGTAGGAATAAATTACGCAGTACAGATTATTTATTGGAGACTCCACATGGTCCCAAAAGCTCTAACGTAGAGGAAGCCTAAGAGTTTGTGAATTATTTCACCAATATACCTCTTAGGACAACGGAAGCTCTAAATTCCTTCCCAGAAGCCTCGATTAATTTATTAAAAGTAAACTTGCCAGGCTGTCAAATATATACACCATATGACAGTCATAAAGACTTTATGGCAAATAAAAGTCAAAATAACCGAAGACCTATGGGGAATGTCTGTTAAAGTAAGCACATCCATAATTGAGACCTTAGTACCATACTTAGCTTTAATATTTAATAATACTACAGGCTAAGCTTTAATATTTGTGTGTGGATCAAGGCATCTTTCCAGATATAATGAAATACAGTAAGGTAATACCATTTTTTAACCGGATTTAAAAAACCATAAGGACACTAATAATTACAGACCCATATCGGTATTACCTGTTTTCAGTAAGGTGTTAGAAAAAGTTATGCTTAATCAAATGCTTTATCATTTTAACAGCAATACAATCTTTCACGATTAACAGTATGGTTTCACCAGAGGACGTTGTACGACTGACGCTGGTGTCACTTTATTAAAACATATATTTGCAGCGTGGGAAGAAGCCCAAGATGCGATAGGGATTTTTTGTGACCTGTCAAAGGCTTTTGATTGTGTCAATCATGAAACCTTACTTTTAAAGCTTGAACATTATGGGCTGGGTAAACTTGCACTCAGCTTGGTAAAATCTTATTTACTTGATAGACAACAGCAAGTTCAGATAAATGGTGTCAATTCTCCGGGTTTGAAAGTCAAAATAGGTGTACCGCAAGGCTCAATTTTGGGTCCTTTCCTCTTTTTAGTATATATCAATGATCTACCGCATCTATTAAAAAAACAACCACATGTTGTATTGTTTGCTGATGATACTTCGTTAATTTTTAAGATCAATAGACGTTGCTCAAACCTTGAGGACGTATACAATGATTTATAGCAAGTCCAAAATTGGTTCACCGCTAATAATTTAGTACTAAATGCAAAAAAGACAAAGTGTATAAGATTTGCGTTACCAAATGTTACAAGTACTTACTCCGATATAGTATTGAACAAGGAGAAACTCGAATTCGTCGAGAACACGGTTTTCCTGGGGATCACGTTTGCCTCGAGGCTACAATGGGGTCCTCATTTAACATCTCTGGCAGGACGGCTTAGTTCAGCAGCATATGCTGTCAGAAAAATCCGTCAATTTACTGATGTAGATACTGGGAGACTAGTCTATTTTAACTACTTTCATAGTATCATGTCATACGGTATTTTGCTTTGGGGACGGGCTGCAGCCATAGAGTCTATTTTTATTCTGCAGAAAAGAGCTATCACAGCCATATACAATCCGCAGACGCGATTCTCTTAGGGAACTATTTAAAGAAATAAACATCCTTACGGCCCTTGTCATACATTTATGAAAACATTATGTATATTCGGAAAATATTGATCTTTTTAATAAGATAAGTGACAGGCACAATTTTAATACTAGGAATAGAAACAATTTAGATCAACCTCGGTTCAGACTGGCTAAAGTAAATAGTTCTTTTATGGGGTACTGTATAAAATTTTATAATAAAGTACCGCTAGAGATTCAACAACTCAATGAGTCCAAATTTAAAACATGCATTAAACGCACGCTGTGTAAGCAAGAATATTATAAACTGGAAGATTATATCCTTGATAAAAATGCTTGGATAAATGCCAGTCCTGCTCCACAGCCACAGACAATTTTGTAGGTTTAGAAGAGATATCATTCCCCCTTTTTGTTGTTTTCCAAATATTCCTTTTTTATTTTTTTTTGTTTAGGTATTTCAACATAGTGCATAATATTTTGCTACCATGATTTTGCAAGTAATATAGTATTGTATAAAAAAGCAAAGCAAGGTTGGTTTTGTGTAAAAGCACCATGTACTATGGTTTGTTTTTTTTTTATATATATAACTTGTTTGACATAACGAGATTGGCAGTTGAGAGTTTGTCATGCCCACTCAAATGTCTTGCTGATGGTGGCCGGCGCGTGTTGTTGGGTCATTTGGTTCCCTTCAAAATGGTTGAGCTAAGTGGGGCTGATGCCCGCGTCATGCTCGTGAAAGGGGGCCGTCAGTAGAGACTGGTCATCTGTTAGCTGCCAGTGGGCTTAATTCATTTTCTACAGGTATTTTAATTATTTTTTATAATTATACATTGTGCTCACATGATAGCAGCAACATAAATATGTAACGAAGAAATGTAACCCATATATTTAAAAGAGTGTCCATGGAGTTTCTTGCACGTTCTTCTCCATAGAGATCTACGCTTTGGACCGTGCAATTTAGCTTCACTTTTCTTGGACTGACCGATATTGACAATTCAAAAGTACCAAGTGATGGTTAATTTGAAATAAACAATTTTGATTTTGATTTGATTTTGCAAACATACAAGTAAAGCTAATAAAAAGCCTGTAAAAACACATGAAATTAATTTAAAAAAACTGGCCTAAACGGGCGTTAAATAAGCAGTTTTTTATCCCACTTCTGAATTTTGGATCCAGAAGTGGAAAGTATTTAAAAACAAACAAAATCTTAACTACAAGTGTTAAGATTTTATTTGTTTTAAATACTTAGTGATTTATAACATAATTAAATTAATAAGCGAAGGTGGTAGGCAACAACATCAGCCGCCGGCATAAGTTACCACCCACCAGACAAAGTCTTGCCGCCAAGCGATTCGTCGTGTTCCGGCATGATGTCTGGTGAAGCCGTACGGAGAACGGGTCTGAGCAGTTGTGTTGCGATGTGTGCCGGGTACGATGTGCCTAATGTTGTTGTGTCGGGAGTTTGGTCGTGAAGGCTCTCCAGATCATCCTCTGGCGCAGCATCGTTGGTCGTGTTGTTGGGTTAAACATTGCATCACCTCGCTCAACTGTCGTCTTCCTTCCTATTCACTCAGTTTTTTTGAGTGAATAGGCTTAATAAGCTAGTGTGCTTTACCATCAACGATTGCATCACTGCTTACCATCAGGCGGGATTGCAGTCAAGCACTAGTTTATAACTATTAAAAAAAAAAAAAAAAATAGACAAAAATACAAATAAATCACCAATTTCACAAATCAATAGTACTTACAAATAATAAATAGTCCTTACTCTTATTTACTTATTAAATACACAAATCGGGCCGGACACAACCGTACACCACGAAGAATGAAGTGCGAATGCCCCTCCCGATTTTTTTTTTTTTTTTTTTTGTAATGGCATCTTATAGTTGACCTTGAGAGGTCGTGACTACTTAACCGGACTGTCCTGTGGCTGCCATAAATGAATTTAAAGCTTCCAGCCAGGGCAACTAAAAACTAAGCGACTACACGCTAAGGGCACCCCCTGTGGTGTACGAACCTCGGCTTAGGGCGTCGCTATTATGTTATGACCGCGGCGTTTCCTAGTACTTGCTCTGAGAAGAAACGTCCGATACAAACTCAGAGCGCGGCGCAGGCTGGCCTTTATCGGACAAGGGACGGGGGAGGGCACTACTACGTTGAACGCGTCGAGATGGACCTCGGTGGCGAGGTCGGTAAGTCGGTCTTTTTTTGTGTATTGTGCTGGTGGCCCTATTGGCCTCTTGGAGGAGGGTTATGGGGTCATTGGGATCTGAGAGGGCATGCCGTGGACGGCGAAGCTTGGAGATGGTGGAGGGGGTATAGTTAGCAGCCGCTGCTATCAGAGGGTTGCGGTGCTTGAAGGCAGTGTCAAAGAAGCGTTTGGAAAGACGTTTCATGAACTGCTGGATGGTGGGGATTTTAAGATCAAGATGGAGGATCTCATTACGGACGAACCAAGGGGCATTTGTGACTTTACGGAGGAAACGGTTTTGGACTACTTGCATCCTATGGATATGACGCGGCTTGGCATGTGCGAAGACTGGACAAGCGTATGTCATAATCGGGCGTATGCCCCTCTCGAAGAAATGCCCTGTCTTTTACAGGCAAATGGAGGGGAGAATATGAGCACCCCTCACTCTATATTAATTTATACAATATGTAAAGAAAACCCTGTCCGACCCATAAGGATAATAAAAGTTAGGTAAACACTTGACCAAATATAATATAAAATTTTACATAATCATCACAGTAACAATAATAATGAATTTTGAAATAATCTTTTTTTCCCGGGTATTAATTCCAATTTCCCCGAAATTTGGTAATTTTTAAAAAACTGACAACACCATTTGTGAAGGAGCGAATAGCGATGCGACCACGTGCCGCATGCCCCGCCCCCCTTCACCCGCGCATGTATGCCTATCGGGTTCCCTACCGCACATGCATTAGTAAAGTTAGTTAAAGTTTAGCCCGGGTTTGTGGGCTTTAGTAGAATCAGTTATCGATACCTAACAATACCTTTACGGATCGGACAGGGTTTTCTTTACATATTGTATATACATAATATATATAAATTATAAAATCCATATTAATATTATATATGGGAAAGTATCTCTGTCTGTCTGTCTGTCTGCCTGTCTGTCCGGCTTTCACGCCAAAACTACTCAACCGATTGTAATGAAATTTGGTACACAGATAGTCTTTTTTTTTTTTGACGCTGTGGGAATGCCTTTACGCGCCGTACCCCGAAGGGCGTGTGTGGGACTCGCCCAGCCGAAGCCGGGAATACCCACTAAACCCACAGCGGCACTCCGCCATCGCCATAGTGGCGGGGGAGTGGGAAACTAGCGCAGCCTGAGCTACCTCTCCCCCGCCGGCGAAACCCGCCTAGGAAGGCGGGCCCTCAATTGCCCCTCCTAGGGAGGAGCCGTGGCTCCCACGTGGTGTGCGATGTAAGGCGGGCGTCGGCCTCACGCCCGCCGCTCGCCTCAGGGAGGGAGAAAGCGGACGAAATCCCGCCTTCTCCTCCCCCTACGCCACCTGCGGAGCGCCGGAGCGAGGGGATCCTCCTCCCACTCGCGCTCCGCCGCCTCCTTCTGCGACATCACGACCTCGCAGAAGGAGGCCATCGCCACCCAAGCCTCCTCGCTCCCTACCATCACTCTGACTGTGGCGGGCAGCGAGAGGTCCCCACCAACCGCCGTGATAAGATCGCGGCGCGGCACGGCCCACGACGGGCACACCGCGAGGGTGTGTTCCGCCGTGTCCTCCGCCGCGCCACAACCGTGGCACGACGGTGTCTCCTCTCGTCCTATCCGGTGCAGGTACCTGCCGAAGCAGCCGTGACCGGAGAGTACCTGCACTAGACGGAAGGAGAGGAACCCGTGACGCCTGTCGAACCAGTCCTTCAGGACCGGCCCGATGGCGTCGAGGGTACGGCGGCCGAACACCGCGGAGGCGAGGTCCCGCGTCCAATGCTGGAAGATGGCGTCCCTCACTTCTGGGGCCGGACGCTCGCCCAACGCCCTGCGCCCCGCCGTCCACTCGTACACTCTGGCGAGCACCCACGCCTCGAGCTCCCGATCCCGGAGGGCATCCGAAGGGCGGTGAGGTTCTCCCTCCCATGGATGGAGTCCGCTCAAATGGGGCGGCGTATGCCGGCGTATAGACGCCGGCACCGCATGCTATGAAAATTTATCTCTACATAGTGAATGTTGCATACTTCAGAATAGTATTGTAAGACATTATTGTCAATTTACAACGAAGGCATCTTGGTAGAGTAATAATAATAATAATACTTTTATTTGTTAACATAGGTAATAGAGATACAGTTCTTGTTTTTGATGAGTAGAGCGCTATGTTATGCCAGTAGGCGTACAAATATACATGCAAATCTAGATTTTTTATTATCCTTATGTCATAACTAAATGAGGAATTATTAAAATGTAAAAAATATCTTAGTCAAAAAAAATCTAAGTCGAAATACAGATAATGTCAAAAAAATAAATAAATAAAATGTCAAAATTAATTAGAAAAAAAAACGAATCAAAATAAATTGCAATTCTACATTAATTCGTCATTCAAATATTCGTCAATTGTGTAGTAGCATTTATCAATTAAGAACAATTTCATTCTTTTCTTAAATTGTGTAAAATTTAATTCTTTAATGGCGTCTGGAATTTTGTTATGAATACGTGGAGCCATACCTAGGATACTTTTTTTTACTAGTGCAGTGTTGCATTTATAATTACACAAACAATTTTTGTACTGACCACGAAGTGGAACATTTCGTGCCGTTGTCATTTTTTCGAAAAGGTTAGGATTCAGAGGATTCAGAGAGTCTACTGTGTCCATTTACTTGCAACTATATTAGCAACTTTGTCCAGTTCAGTATTCTGAAAATCTTGTTTTACAATTTTTCAGCGTCGTTTTTTGTCGTAGTTGGGTTTTAGTTTTTTTACTTTGTATTATTTGTACTATTTTGGTGTTAAAGTGTATTTGTGGCGCATAATATTAACAAAAGTTAAATTGACGAACTAAAAACTAGGTAGTTAACATACGACATCTCTTTTGACTTATCGGCGTATAGTAATATGTAGAGATGTCCTATTTTACTGTTTCATAGCGCTTGGATCGTAGCGCGTATAGCAACGGTTTCCCCGTATGAAGCTCCCGGTTTTTCGTAGTAGCGACGCACATTTAGGGATGAGCAAAAAATATCGATATATCAAAATATCGATATTTTTTCAGAAAAATTTCGATATATCATCATCATCATCAGCCTTTACTCGTCCACTGCTGGACATAGGCCTCCTTCATGGCACGCCAACAAGCTCGATCCTGAGCAGTTCTCCGCCAGCCACTACCAGCCACCTTTTTGATGTCGTCGCTCCATCTCGCCCAAGGGCATCCTACGCTACGTTTGCCGAGACGCGGTCTCCACTCAAGGACTCGTTTACCCCAACGGTTGTCGGTCCTGCGGCATATGTGACCAGCCCATTGCCACTTCTGCTTGCTAATCCTCTCAGCTATGTCGGTAATTGTGGTCCTCTGTCGGATCACCTCATTTCTGATGCGGTTCTTCAGAGAGACGCCCAACATAGCCCGCTCCATAACTCGCTGAGCGACTTTAAACTTATGGACTAGTCTGACCGTTAGTGTCCACGTCTCGGCTCCGTAAGTCATGACGGGTAGGACGCACTGGTTGAAGATTTTTTGGTCTTCAAACATTGGGGTATGGGCGACGAAAATACCCGACGAAGTTTACCAAATGCTGCCCATCCCAGCTGGATCCTTCTATTTTTTATATCTCTTTGTATAGTACCTACTAACTTCTGCCCCCACTGTGTCACCTATCCGCGTTGATAATATATGTATCTATAGTATAGTTTTCGTTTAGCGTTCTTTCTTAAGTTATCGATTTTACTCGGTTTCTAAGTATTAGTGTCCACGTCTCGGCTCCGTAAGTCATGACGGGTAGGACGCACTGGTTGAAGATTTTTTGGTCTTCAAACATTGGGGTATGGGCGACGAAAATACCCGACGAAGTTTACCAAATGCTGCCCATCCCAGCTGGATCCTTCTATTTGCCTCCTTCTCGAAGTTGTTTTTCCCTAATTGCAACGTTTGCCCGAGGTATACATACTCTGAAACAACTTCGAGCGGCATTCCATTTACGGCAACCGATCCCGGAGTGACCCGTTCATTGAACATAATTTTGGTCTTGTCTAAGTTCATCCGGAGACCGATGCGTTGGGAGGAGTCGGCTAAGTTGGCCAGCATTTGTTCCAGCTCTTGCTGCGTTTCCGCCATGATGACGATATCGTCCGCAAATCGCAAGTGTGAGATGTACTCGCCATTGATGTTAATGCCCCGACCCTGCCATTCCAGCGTCTTAAACATATCCTCGAGGGCATTGGAGAACAATTTGGGGGAAATAACGTCCCCTTGTCTCACTCCTCGCTTAAGAGGGATATCTTTAGTCTGCTGGTTCTGGACTTGGACGGACATTGTGGCGGCATTGTAAAGACATCTCATCACTTGGACATATCGCCAATCGACTTGGCATCGCTGCAAAGATTCCAGAACAGCCCAGATCTCGATGGAGTCAAAGGCCTTCTCATAGTCCACAAATGCTAGACACAGGGGCTGATTATATTCTTCGGTCTTCTGTATAATCTGCCTCACTGTGTGTATGTGGTCTATGGTACTAAATCCTCCTCGAAACCCGGCCTGCTCAGGCGGCTGGAATTCGTCGAGTCTGCGCGCTAGTCGGTTCGTGATCACTCTCGAAAACAGCTTGTAGACATGGCTCAGAAGCGAAATGGGTCTATAGTTCTTCAATAAGGTTTTATCACCCTTCTTGAAAAACAAAACCACTACGCTTCTGTTCCATGCCTTAGGAGTTCTCCCCGAAAAAAGAGCAGAATTAAATATACGCTGAAGCTCTTTTGGCACAGGCGTACCTGCAACTTTCAAGAGCTCCGAGGTAATCCCGTCTTCTCCCGGGGCCTTCCCATTTTTAAGCTGTCCAAGAGCCATCACGATCTCGGCTAGGCTGATCTCAGGGAGGTCTTCGGTGTAGTGCCGTGTGAGAGTGGCTCTGGAATCTTCGGTGCGGGGAACTGGTTTAGGCGCTTGCGAGGTATACAGCTGACTATAAAAGGTTTCAACTTCCGCAAGTACCTCCAGCCTCAAAGTAACGACATCCGATGTCGTCAGCCTCGTCAGATGGCTCTCCCAAGCTTTTGTACAAAGACTTTCGACCCCCGGTTTAACTCTATCGCTTCCTCTATGGAGCGTGTGTTGAAGCTCCGGAGGTCTCGCCTTACCGCTTTTGAGATGGTCCTATTGAGGGCCCTGAGTTCTGACGAGGTTGATGGTGGATTTTCTCGTCGATCCTTCATAAGCCGGAGAGTCTTTTGTGAAAGTTTAGACCCTCTGCCAGTTCGTTTCATCCCGCTGAAATTGGCGCCTTCTTCCCGCAAGATTCCAACTACCCGATCGAGGTCCTGGTCAATGTCAACGTCGATTGTGGTTTCCAAGGCTGCGAATCGGTTCTCCAGTTTCAGCTGGAACGCTTCAGATCGAGCAATGGTTCGGTTCAGGTTGGGTCGGAGCGTGGACCCCATCAGACGGAGACGTTCAAGCTTGTAGTTGATATTCAGAGTGCCTCGAACTAATCGGTGATCACTTCCGGTTTTAAACCTATTGATCACAGAGACATCTCTGAATATCCGCCTCTTGTCCGTCATGATGAAGTCGATCTCATTTTTCGTCATAGCGTCGGGGCTCTGCCACGTCCACTTTCGCTGGGGCCGTTTCTTGAAGAACGAATTCATCAAGAAAAGACCCTCTTTTTCAAGAAAGTCGACGAGCATTTGCCCCCTATGGTTTCTGAAACCGAAACCATGTGATCCTACTACCGACTCGCCGCAAGTCTGCACTCCCACTTTAGCGTTGAAATCTCCCATGACAACGTTGAAGTGGGCCTTTGTGGTGTTGTGTAAGGCCTTGGATATGTCCTCATACATATCTTCTACTTCCTCATCCGAGTGTGTCGACCTTGGCGCGTACACTTGTATTACCTTCAGG
This sequence comes from Sesamia nonagrioides, assembly GCA_017933935.1. Taxonomy (NCBI): domain Eukaryota; kingdom Metazoa; phylum Arthropoda; class Insecta; order Lepidoptera; family Noctuidae; genus Sesamia; species Sesamia nonagrioides. The sequence continues at coordinate 222,263 of JADWQK010001823.1, forward strand.
GTATACCTTTTGGTTAGCCTCAGTACAAGGTACGCTACCCTCGTCGACACACTCGAGATGTCGACAACGTTGCCACAGATAGATTTATTGACCAGAAATCCTATACCTCCCTGTGATGGCTGGTCTCCCTCCCTGAAATACATAAGATGGCCTGAGTCCAATGTGACCGTATCCTCCCCCTCTCTTCGGATTTCGGACAATCCCAGGATATGCCATCTAATGTACTTCAGTTCCTCCTCTAACTGCTCGAGGTGGGCATCGAGCCGCAGCGTGCGTCCGTTAAATGTTGCCAGGGTCAGTTGGTTTTGGGTTTGGCGGCCTGCCGTAACCCGGGGATTCCTAGCACCCCCTGCCCTGACGTTACCATGGCCGCCGCCTTGGCCAGGGATATCAAGGCCGCCGGGAACTGGGGGCCATCGATTTGTTGTGCCTGTCATGAGTGTAATGGCCTACTACTACCACGCTGGCCAGACGGGTTGGTAGAGGGTTTTGTTTCGAGTTTTCCTTCTCTCGCACAGATGTAAGTGCATATTAAGTGCCTCTTAGTCGCCTCCTCCGACATCCCGGGCAAGTATTGGAGTGGTGACAAAAGGTATTCTAAGGCCGTCACCACACGGCGATATATATCGGCGATATTTTTTCCCGCGATATATCGATTTTCGATATTTATTTTCAGATATCAAAATCGATATATTTTCGAAGCTCTGCTGTATGCTCATGCGTCACATCATGTAATTTAACAAATCCGATTTCTTAAATTTAGAAAAAGAATAGGTATGCAGTAGGCCGAATCCAACTCAGCTGGGCTGCTTTCGGGAAGCTACGTAAAATCTTCTCGTCCGAAATACCGCAGTGTCTCAAGACAAAAGTCTTCGACCAGTGTGTGTTGCCAGTGATGACTTATGGAATTGAGACGTGGTCGCTAACAATTTGCCTTATAAGAAGGCTCAAAGTCACTCAAAGGGCAATGGAGAGAGCTATGCTTGGGGTTTCACTGCGCGATCGAATCAGGAATGAGGAGATCCGCAGAAGAACGAGAGTAACCGACATAGCCCCAAGAATTGCAACACTAAAGTGGCAGTGGGCTGGACACATTGCCCGTAGGACCGATGCCCGATGGGGCCGACAGGTTATCGAGTGGCGACCACGCACCGGAAGACGTAGCGTGGGTAGGCCCCCGACAAGGTCGACCGACGACCTGGTGAAAGTCGCCGGAAACCGCTGGATGCAGGAGGCGCAGAACCGGTCGTCATGGAGAACCTTGGGGGAGGCCTATGTCCAGCAGTGGACGTTTTTCAGCTGAAATGATGATGATGATGAGGCTGTATGGATTTAGTTTCTTTGATTCAAAGATCTACAAAAATTATAGTCTATCCGATACGGGATTTCAGTGCTCTTCTTGGCCCTTTCAAAGAAGCTACTGCGGAAATAAGTGTTGCAAATTATGTAACTTCAAGCTTAGCAATTCCTCTTACAAATTTAGTGACACAAGTTACAGATCAAGCAACTCCATCAATCTCTTTAGGGTTGATTGTAAAAAAGCTTTACTCAAATAAGTTGAAGACAAACTGGCTTCCTTAGAGAGAAATCCTTTTCTCTCAGTAGCTACTATTTCGGACCCTCGGTTCAAGCATATCCACTTTACAATTCGCCAATTGTCGTGTCAAATGCTTTAACCAAAATTAGTGCTGTGATTCATTCAGAACATCGCCGTGGAGGACAACTTTCTCCGGATAAAAATCCTAATCAAGCAGCACCAGAGCAGTGGCTCCTCTATCTGGTCCAGGCATGAGAAATTATTAAATCTGAACACAGCTTCGTCAGAGGTAGCAGTAGCTGTGTCCCCAATGAACTGAATCAGTATTTGGACCAAGCACTTTTAGAACGAAAATCTGATCCAATAAAGTTCTGGGTAAATTGTCAAAATATTTGACTGGTCAAGCTTCATCAGTGTCATCTGAAAGGGTAGCTTCAGTAGTAAATTTAGTGGCGCAGCTAAATTTACTACTGAAGCTACCCTTTCAGATGACACTGATGAAGCTTGACCAATGGTAGGAGCAGATTAACAAGGGAATACATCAAACAAAGAGTGCTCCTGATGTCAACATCAGGCAAATACTGTTTTTTATGTCAAGCAATTCGCACCACTGATGGCAAGGGTCACCTCTGCCCATGGACAGCTGCAGTGCCAAACAGTAACCAACAATTACTCAATTACTGCTCTACTAATGCCCTGCGCGACAGTTATTAGGTTTCGTATACCCAGAAATTACATTAGCAAAGTGTTGTGTTGAAGATGCTGATTTTTTCTGGTACATGAACCTGTTTTTTTTTAAATAATAAAACTTATGTCAAAACAGCCATAGGTGTATTTGCTTTAAAATTTCGAATATTTTGTCAATTTTTATAACTAATTTCAAATAGAGCAAAAAATATCGATATATCGAAATATCGATATTTTTTGGTTGATTATATCGATATATTTGAAAAATATCGATACGATAAATATCGATATATTTTTTCCATTTGCCCATCCCTACGCACATTTGCGTCGATGACAGCGAATGGGTCATGAATTAGTGGATGAGGTCGTTAGTATAAATAGATTGTTAGTATAATTAGATGTTTTTCTAACGGTGGTAGGCCATAACATCGGCTGCCGGCAGAAGTTACCACCCACCAGACAAAGTCTTGCCGCCAAGCGATTCGTCGTATTCCAGCATGATGTCTGGTGAAGCCGTACGGAGGACGGTTCTGAGCAGTTGTGTTGCGTGGCGTGCCGAGGACGATGCGCCAAATGTTGTTGTGTCTGGAGTTTGGTGCTCTGGCGCAGCATAGTTGGTGGTGTTGGTCTTGGGTTTAACATTGCATCACCTGGCTCAACTGCCGTCATCCTTGCTATTCCTAAGTTTTTTAAGTGAATAGGCTTAATAAACTAGTACGCTTTACCATCAACGATTGCGTTACTGCTTACCATCAGGCGGGATTGCAGTCAAGCGCTAGTTTATAATTATTAAAAAAAAAAAAAACATATATTAAGAGGACCTGGGAAGATTTCTTAATCTATCTAATTCTGCTAACGATCGACTGTCATGTGGATTTTTAAGTAATTTATTATGATCCAAGGCACTTATAAATAATCCCTCTATGGTTTTAACTCTACTGAGAGCGACATAGGCCTGTCCTTTAGCAAACAATGACTTTTCTAGATCGATAACTTTTTTATCTAGAGTACAACCTTGTAATTTATGTACAGTACAACCCCAAAAAAGAATCAGCGGGAGCATTTTACGCTGAATTTGCCCAGACCCCCTCAAGCCGTCAAATTCAGTGAGGCAAGGCTCGATTTTGATAAGTCCGTTAATATCTGCTTTTATGGATGCCTCGACAAATTGTATGAGAACAGCGCTTGGCTATTCTCCTGTTCCAACTGATCGCGCCGAAGAGCAGGCCATTCGAAGGCCTTCACCACTCCCATCGCTCCGTTTACCAAACCCTGGTTTACATTAAAATTTCTAGGAAGCATTACTATGATTATGTACAAACATAAAGTACTTGTGAAGCTCTTTCAGATGACACCAAATACGGTATATTTATTTTAATTTTATATTAACATAGAACTTTTTGTCCGCTAGAGGGCGTAATACTAAATTTGGTGAATAGCTTTATAGCTCATAACCAACAGAATATCAAGGCCCTTCTAATGGTTCTACAGTGGTCTTATTCTGATAAGTAGTAAAGAAGCTATCTATGAACGAAAAGATGTGAATTATATGCAATCAGCCCATGAATACAGGTAAAGTCACAAGCAAATGCTAGTAATATATATATATTCAAAATGTACAAGTAAAGCCCTTTCAAATGATACTAAACACGGCATATTTATCTTAACTTTATTTTTTTTCTCTGTATATTTTGTCCGCTAGAGGGCGGCACATTAGATTTTGTGAAACTCCATATAGCCTATAACCAGCGGACAGTTAAGACGCTTCTAATGATATGTCATTTGTCGAATTCGAATCAGTAGTCTAGAAATTACGAGGGAACAGATGAACATACATACATACATACATACATACATACATACATAGCCTGTCAAAATCATAACCCTCCTTTTGCTTTGCCGTAGTCGGGTAAAAAGTTGATTTAGACTTGAGAAGATACATACATCTAGTACTTAATTAAAAATTTGTTTCTTTGTTCATTAATAATAATATTTAGAATAAGATACTCTTTGTTCCTAATAAACAATAATTGAATTTTATATTCATAATAATTGAGTTTTTAAGAGTAACTGAAATCGGAAGTGTACGTGACCCGTCGTTAACGACTAAATCTACTTTTTGGCCCGACTCTTCAAAAGGTTGAGCAGCCTTGGTCTAGAGTCTGAGAAAGGACATAGGCTATATAACATCCCGCTATGACCAATTGGAGCAGAGCAGTAACAAAAAATGTTGCGAAAACAGGGGGGAGGGGGGGGGGGGCATTTTTACAATGGACTTCCAGAGGTGGTTCAAGATCTGAGCCTGAATAAATTCAAATCCTTCATTAAACGTAAGTTGTGTCAGAAAGCATTTTATAGTGTGAAGGATTATATTGAGGACAAAAAGGCTTGGGCTTGAGCTGCGTCCGATTTCTGTACACTGAATTGTTCTCTGATTTTTTCTCTTGTAGTTTTAATATGTAATTGATTATGTTATTAATTCAAAGCCTGTATTACACACTATGTAGCCAAGCATATTGTACGTTACGGAATTGTATCGCTGACAGAGGTGTTCGGCACTTGTACAGCTACACAGGAGCTAAACTTAGTATTCGGGAACACTGTTGGAGCTGCTGAACATTGGACAAAACTATCTTAGCATTGTGTAGATTCAATTTCTTAGTATTGTATAATTGCATGGCAAACGTGTGAGCACAATGTACGAATGTGCTGTAAGGCATTTTTTTTTTGTTGGGTTAGTCTTTTTTATTGACTTGATAGTGCTCTGGCTGTTGAGAGTATGTCATGCTCACTCAAATGTCTCGCTGATGGTGGCGTGTGTATTGGGTCATTAGGTTCTCTTGAATATGGTTGAGCTGAATGATGCTGATCAATGGATCAGCATCATTCAGCTCAACGGCGCCCGTTCACGAACATGACGAATGCGTCATGTTCGTGAACGGGCGCCGTCGGAGGGACTGGTCATCTCTTAGCTGCCACGGCGTATTTTAATTTCTGAATTGATTTTTGTTGTGTTTTCATAATGGACGCTCTCGGCGTACAATTTATTTCTGCATCGTTCTCACACGGTTGATTACAACATGAATGATGTAATCAAATATTTGTAACAATAGCTTGAAAATATAAAAGAGTGTCCATGGAGTTTCTTGTCCGTTCTTCTCCATAGGTACCTACTCTTTGGAATGGGCGACTAGCTTCATCTTATTGACTGACCGACCTTCTGACAATTCAAAAGTGCCTGTAACTGGTTTATTTGAAATAAATGCTTTGATTTTGATTTTGAAAACGCGGACGTGCACATTGCTCTCAATATTTTAACAGGCGCTTACTTAATATCAACTGAGCAATAATTCAAAATGTTGCCAGTGGCCGACGTGGTTTGTTCTTTTTAGATTCTCCAGGAGGTACACGCAAAATCTATATTTTAAGATAAAAGAGTTGCTGTTGCAGTTGTTTCTTCGGGAATAGCTGCTACATTACTTAGTGGGGGACGAACAGCGCACTCAGTTCTAAAATTGCCATCGAACTTAGCTCATGGAGAAATGTGGAATGAAATGAGTATGCAACATTAGTAAAAGCAGTGAGCGCGAAAGAATGTTACACCAGTGTAATTTGATGTAATTACTAGGGGTACGCCGGCAGATGAAATAAATGCCAGTTTGAAATCATCTGCATTATGGGTTCACGTAAAAAAGTATTGTATCACAATGAATATGCGAGTACAACTTCACTACTATTCTCAAGCCGGGCAATATGCAGCTACTCTTCTAAAATTCGGAGAAGATCGTATGCCAACTAACAGGAACGGTATGATTACACTGAGTCATGAGTTCTGTCAAATTGTGGATAGCTCAGATGACCTATCAAATAATGTCTATCCGGATCTTCAAACAAATATGGCCAACCGAGAATGGCTATGCGAAAGGGCAATTTTGGCGCGACTAATCTATACTAATATATAAAGCTGAAGAGTTTGTTTGTTTGAACGCGCTAATCTCAGGAACTGCAGGTCCGAATTAATAATATTACTATTTTTGCGTTGGATAGCCCATTAATCTAGGAAGGCTTTAGGCTATATTAAATCACGCTACAACCAATAGGAGCGGAGTATAACAAAAAAATACAATGTATGCAGTATATTTTTGAGTTAAAATAAAAAGTTCAAATAATTAACTCCACGCTAACGAAGTCACGGGCAGCCGCTATCGGTTATACAGAAGAAGATCACTTGAAGACGGAGACCGAACTGTTACCATCAGAACCTGCTGCGGAGCTTTTAAAACTATGGACAACAGATGTATTGTACCGTTATCGCCAATTTTATGTAAAATATTTAATGCCCGTATAAACGTGGAGGCCTGCGGTTTCGTGCGCGCTATCAAATATATTTGTAAATATATTAACAAAGGAGTCGATCAAGCCGTGTTCAATTTTATACAAGAAGTTGGATGGATGGGGCGTTATATGAGCAACAATGAGGCATTACATGAAAGGCACCTCACTGTCACACATTTGACCTTGCATTTGAAAGTAGAGAGCGTGTGTGTTAATGAAAGTAATTTTCATGACAGGATCGCGCTCTGCCAAAGACAACACTGACCGCATTCTTGCAGCTTTGCCAAATCGACCCATTTGCAAAAACCCTTTTGGATTCAGAGGTTCCCCGATACTACACATGGAATGCCAGTATAAAACTGGCACAGGGTAAAATCCAGGGATGCTCTTGGTCGTGTATATACTCTTCACGTGTGCAATGATGAGTGTTTTTTGTTTAAAAATGTTCCTGCACCATGTTCGTGGACCAACTAGTCATAGGGACGTTAAAATTCTGGGAACGGTCAGGAGACCGTTCCCAGTTTTAACGTCCCGCGCGTGCTTCTTTGTATGTTGCGCACTCTTGTGCGCAACATACAAAGAAGCATTTGAAGTTCTTGGTCTGTTGGAGAATGATAAATCATTGGAAGAGAACCATGATAGAAGCAGTATGCAACCATGATCTCAACCTGCAGCGTTTCCAATCCTCAACAGCTATGGGAAAAATACAAAAATGATATGACAGAAGATATTTAAAAATATTGCTGATGACACACCCATACATCACGTACAATGATTTAATTTACAACGAGGTCCTCATTAAAATAGAAAATAAAAAAATGGAAATAACCGGTAAAATACTGAGTGAATTTGGGATGATTAGCCCACAACGCGTAAATGACATCGCCAGAGAGCTAGATTATAATGATACTATACTGAAACAGCAAGTAAATGACATGATCCCGCAATTGTTACCGGAGCAAAAAACTGTATTCGACGAAGTAACATGCTACGTAGAGTCAGAAAAAGGTACACCTTTGTTTCTTGATACTCAGGGGGGCACTGGTAAAACTTTTTTGCTGAATCTTCTGGCTCATGTCAGAAAGGATAAGAACATTGCAGTAGTCTGTGCACTAAACTGACTCTAAATCTTGCTCAAGAGGAATCCCCAACCTGAAATTTAAATAAAAATAGTGGTCGGGCCGCGATGCTGTGCCAGTGTATGTTGTTAGTTTAAGGTGAGTATACCATGTCGCACAAAATAGCTATTGAAGCTCTCAATACTACTTTGCAGGATATAAGCCACTGCGAGAGCATAATGGGAGGATTGGTAATTGTTACGTATGCTAAGTAGGTAGCTCTTATTATATTAAACAGTGTGCAACAGACTAGCTTGTTTGATTGACGCGTGTCAGCGTCCTTACTCATAACTACTCCCCGTATAAAACAGTAATTTTATTAACAGGTGACTTTCAGCAAACACTACCAGTCATACAAAGGGTGACTTCAGCAGATGATATAAAAGCTTGTCTAAAATCGTCTAAGATATGGAAACATGTCATAAAGTTCTAATTAACCACAAATATGCGAGTTAGATTATTCAACGACATTCATTCAGGTCATTACGCGGAAACATTGTTAAAAATCGGTGATGGGAACATGACAGTAGATGCAGAGAGAATGATTACTTTAATGGAAAAGATTTGTAATGTTGTAAGCAGCGAATCGGAGTTGGTAGACGATAATATACATGATGACCGATGGCTCAGCGAACGCACAATATTAGCAACTAAAATTCTTTGGCATTATTTGGGGTGTCTTCTCATAAATTAAAATTCAAAGTAGGGGGTTCCGGTGATGCTCATGCGTAATCTCGATGCCCCTAGACTGTGTAATGAAATGAAATCGTTTATTAAGCAAGTAGGATCACTGATCACATTTACACGTCATGTTTATTTTTTATTTTAGTTTTTTTAACTAGATGAAGCCGGCTTTTCCTAACTGACTACCTCTGAGAAGAAATAGCCGAAACAAACTCAGGGATCATCGTCTTTTTTCAAGTCCAGACATTAAAAATGAAAATGTTTACAATAATTTACCCTACAATTACGCATATTGCTTAATAACAATTAACAATGCTTAACAGAGCGAGCAGCTCAGTCCGAAGCTTTTTTGTCTTCTAAATAATCTGTGATTTTATAATACCCCTTTTTGCAAAGTTTGGCCTTTATATGGTTCTTAAATCGTTTAATGGGTAAGTTTCGAACGTCCATGGGAAGCTTGTTGTAAAAGTGTATACATTGACCCATGAACGAGTTGCCTACTCTGTGGAGACGAGTGTGATGTAAAGCAAGATTGTGTTTGTTCCTGGTATTTATATTATGAATATCGCTTATCTTCTTAAAATTCGAGATATTTTTATGAACATACATAAGATTTTCAAATATATATTGTGAAGCTACAGTCAGAATGTTCACCTCTTTGAACTTTTCTCTAAGAGATTCTCTAGGGCCAAGGTTATAAATGGCTCGAACAGCCCTCTTCTGTAAAACAAAGATGGTATTGATGTCCGCACAAGTTCCCCAGAGAAGAATCCCATAAGTCATAAGACTATGAAAATAACTAAAATAAACAATTCTGGCTGTATCCAGATCAGTTATCTGTCTAATTTTCTTAACAGCAAAGGCGGCAGAACTGAGTCTACCCGACAGCTTCTCAATGTGAGGACCCCATTGTAACTTGGCGTCAATAGTTAATCCAAGAAAAACTGTCGACTCGACAGGGATCAACTCTACTCCAATCAGTTGAACATTGGTACTTAGCTGCCTGACATTTGGCGTAGAAAATTTAATGACTTTAGTTTTTTTTTTCATTTAAAAGGAGGTTATTTACATTAAACCAATGGACAACTTTAGAGAGTGCATTGTTAACTTCGTCAAAATCAAAAACAAGAATGGACCTAGAATTGAGCCCTGCGGAACGCCCATGGTGACCATAGATCCTGCAGATCTCTTGCCATTAACATCAACCCTCTGAATTCGATTATTCAGATAAGAAGTCAGAAGGTCGAGAGCTCTGTCCCTGAAACCGTAATGGTACAATTTCCTGATAAGAGTATCATGATGTACGCAATCAAAGTACGATACAGTCTGTGATTGAAATGGAACAAAGATGTGGAACTGAGGCATTTTATGTGCTTGGAGACTTTAATGCACATCCGAATGAATTATTCTTTAATGAATTAGTTGCTTTTTGTGATGATAACGCATGGTGTTGTGCGGATGTACATATGTTGGGGTTATTGTCTGGTACCTATACGTTTCGTAGTGAGGCTCATGGGTGCATGAGGTGGTTGGTTCATTGCATTACAACACAATCTGCTGTTTCCACCATTAATAGAGTATGGGTGCAAGAAGACGTTTACTGGTCTGACCACTACCCACTTGTAATGGAATGTAATCTGTATAAACTTAATATTAAATATGAATATAATTTAAATAAAGGCGATCTCAGACGGAAAATAATTTGGGGCGAAAGACAGCCTAATCAAACTCATAAATATCATGAATTATGTAATTCTAAGCTTCGAGCGATAGACTTCCCTTTAGCACTGGGACAATGTTGTGATTCCATATGTCGTAATTCAGATCATTGTATAATTATTGAGGAGTTATATAATGAAATTGTTTCTGTGTTGTCAGAGGCTGCAATGAAAACATATTGTTGTAAAAAGACTAGAACAAAGTCTTTTCATATAGCTGGTTGGAATGCATGCGTTGCCGACGCACATCGAGATGCTCGCACAAAATTTAAAATATGGGTACTGGCCGGTAAACCTACAAGTGGCATCGTGTATGATGAAATGACAGACACACGAAAAATATTTAAGTCCAAGTTAAAATCATGCCAAAACCGACAAGAACAATTAAAAATGAACATTCTTGCCTCTAACCACTCGGTAAAAAAAATTTAAAGATTTTTGGAAAAATGTTAACCGTTCAAATGTGAAAACAAGCCTTCCGGTGAGCGTCGGCGGCGTCAGCAACCACAAAGCTATTGCTAACATGTTTAGAGAACAGTTTGCAATCTCGTCGTCCTTGGGTCCGTCTCCGTCGTCAGCGAGTTGTGTTCGCGATGCGGGTGCCGCCGTGACTGGGCGTAAGACGTACTTTTCTGCCCAGGTTATCAGAAACACAATAAACCGTATGCAACGTGGGAAATCGCCCGGTCATGACGGCCTCAGCATTGAACATTTTAAATATGCTGGTGTTCATTTGCCGCGTGTGTTGTCAATGTTGTTTAATTTCTGTATGTCCCACTCATATCTACCGGAGTCGCTCATGCGTACTTTTGTGGTACCTATTCAAAAAAATAGGACGGGGGACTCATCTGATAGGGCTAACTACCGGCCCATTTCACTGGCCACCACTGCTGCCAAGATACTTGACAGCATGCTTAATGCGAACCTCGCGAAAATGATTGAGCTGCAAGATGCCCAGTTTGGGTTCAGAGCTGGGTTGTCTACCGAGAGTGCCATTTTAAGTTTAAAGCATGCTGTCGGGTACTACACAACCAGAAGGACGCCGGTGTATGCCTGCTTCCTGGACCTCTCAAGGGCTTTTGATCGTGTGTCATACGACCTTCTGTGGGACAAGCTGGGAGGCGCGGGTGTGCCCGGGGAGTGCATCTCTCTCCTGAGGTATTGGTATGCAAACCAGAAAAACCATGTGAGGTGGGCGGGGGTCCTATCGGATGAGTACAAATTAGAATGTGGCGTTAGACAGGGGGGTTTGAGCTCCCCTCTACTGTTCAACATCTATGTTGACCAGCTGGTGGAGCGGCTCAGTAGCACACATGTCGGCTGTCACATTGATGACATTTGTTTTAACAATATTAGTTACGCAGACGATATGGTGCTGCTGAGCCCTTCCATAAGCGGACTGAGGAAACTGCTGTCTATTTGTGAGGAGTATGCGGAGGCGCATGGGTTACAATATAACTCTAAAAAGAGTGAAATTCTGGTATTTAAATCATGCAAACAACAGCCAACCCATGTACCTCCTGTATTTCTTAATGGAATGGCCCTAAAGCAGGTTCAAGCCGTGAAATACTTAGGTCACATTGTGACAAGTGATCTTAGGGACGACGAGGATGTCGAGAGGGAGCGCAGGGCTCTGGCGGTGAGGGCTAATATGCTCGCACGCAGGTTCGCACGATGCACGACAGAGGTGAAGGTTACGTTATTCAAAGCGTTTTGCCAGTCCTTCTACTCGGGCGGCCTGTGGGTGAGATATACGCAGCGAGCTTACAGAGCCCTGCGCACTCAGTACAATGATGCGTTCAGAGTGTTGTTGGGTCTGCCGTGGCGGTGCAGTGCATCCGGGATGTTTGCTGATGCTCGCACTGATGGTTTCCAGGCCATCATGCGCAAAAAAGCAGCTTCCCTGCTGGCCCGTATACGGAATAGCAACAACGGCATTCTGAACGCAATAGCTGTGCGATTTGACTGTCCCCTTCAAACACACTGGATACAGTCGTGTGTGGGAGGGGCAAGTCACAGCAAATAACGGCTTTATTGGCCGTTGTTTGCTGTGAATTATACTTTTAAAGACTGTTGTTGTAAATTATAATTGTCAATAAGCCAACTATATGGGTCTATGCCACCCGAAATAAAGTTTTATTATTATTATTATTATTATTATTAAAGGCCTTGGACAAATCACAAAAAATACCAAGAGCATCTTGGGATTCCTCCCAGGCCCCAAATATGTTCTTTAGCAACGCCACGCCCGCATCTGTAGTTGAACGACCCTTTGTAAAACCAAATTGTTTCACGTGCAATAAATTGTGTAAGTTAAAGTGCCTCAACAACTGTTTCAAAATTATTTTTTCAAAAATTTTGCTCAAAGTTGGTAATATCGATATTGGCCGAAAATTCGTGGGATCAGTTGTACTACCAGATTTGAACAGTGGAATTACTTTGCTTAGCTTCATCAAATCAGGAAATACACCAGATGTGACACAAGAATTAAAAACAATTGCTAAGATATGTGCGATAACATCTATTATTGAAGCTATAGTGTATACTGACAAACCCCAATGATCGGCAGTTTTTTTTACATCAAGATCCTTAAAAGATTCTATAATGTCTTTAGCAGTCACAAATGTAAATTCAAAGTGATTGTCACATTCTGGAACACATTCTTTTAGTATGGCATAAACAGAAGTGGAGGAAGAAGACAAAGTTTTTGTTGTCATTATTGGAATATTAGTAAAAAAAATTCTCAAACTCAGTTGCCACTAATGTTTGGTACCATTGGCACCGTGTCACTCAGCAATTCTCTTACAGCAACTATTTTAACTGGCGCACCAAAGGGTGAAAGTGTACTCATTCCTCGGATTCTGATTAGTCCAACAGGCCTTCCATTTCAGTTTAAAAGACATCAATTTCCTATAATGGCATATAAATCACAAGGCTAAACTCTAAGGGATGCTGGACTACACTTGGAAAAAATATTGTTTTTCACATTTTCAGCTACATGTAGCGTGTTCCCGGGTATCTAGTGCCCAAAATCTAAGCAATGTTTTACCGCGGACGAACTGCTTATTTTCACGGAAAAGTCTAAAACGCGCGATATAACCAAATTTCACGCGGGCGAAGCCGCGGGCCGAAAAGCTAGTAATACATATAATTAAAAATAAAGGACCTCGTATAATTAATGTCAGAGGAAAGTTTTTACCTTCAAATCAAATAAGTGCTCTATAATACAAGAACTTTACAATGTTCGATTTTGATCGCAGGATATCAATACTTAATGATCAAAATAGCGACGAGATAGCGCCACAATTAATGTAAACAAGAATCTAAACTTTGAAACTTAACTCATGGACGAGCATTGCGATGAAACTTTGCAATAGTTTTGCCAAATGGTACAATAATCAATTAAAATGACCTCTCCTGCTGTGGGTGGAGCGCAAGGGCGTGTCAGACTTTTAGTAACTGAAACCCACGGGGTTTCTTCACTTGCCTGAGCGCCAGGACCATGGTTTCTTTTTTAAACAACCCGCAACCCTGACTCAGGAGGCATCGGTCTTCGTGGACCCAGTCATGATGTGGTGACACCTATTTGATGCGCGCGTGAAACATGACGTGCCGTCGACTTGGGCCTATTCCTTACCGGTCGGCGAGCTGCCCACTGCTCACATTTGTGGACAACTGCTGTCTCTCTGCTTAAGCTCTAAGCCGCTGCAAACGCTCAACACTCGACTCTCTTTCGCGCAACTGAGAGGATCCCTATATTTTGTTCATGAAACTTTGGCTTTGGGAACGCTCCAGCCTTGACTCTTGAGCGCGAAACTCGGAGGTTCTCAGACTTCGTTCAGCAAGGCGTTGCGAACGCTCGACACTTGACTCTCGTTCGCGTAAGTCAGAGGTCCTTACATTTTGTTCATGACGACGCTGGAAAAGCTCCAGCCTCGACACTTGATCGCGTAACTCAGAGGTTCTCACTTTTCAGGCTTTGTTCGGCAAGGCGTTGCAAACCGCTGCGTATGGAGTCAACCTCGCGTTTGAGCCGCGCGGGGTCCTTACTCATAGATCTAAACTCCCCTCCCGCATGCGTCCAAAGAAATCATATTATTTTTTTTATAAATTTTAAACTAGTGCAAATAATTAAAAAAAAGCCGTTTTGTGCCATCATATTGGACAGCAATCACATCTCAATTAGGTACGGACTTAAATAAGTACAGTCCAAACGTTAGATATTTCTTTTCGTTTTAGAACGAAACGACGTGACAATGAATAAGCATCGCATTATTTATAAAATCACAATATTTTTTTGTAAGTTAACATTCGGTCAGTCTTTATAATTTTATTAGTTAAAAGTAACTCAGCTAACTAACTTTTTTTTTTTTTTGTTGACGCTGTGGGAATGCATTTACGCACCTTACCTAGAAGGGCGTGTGTGGGACTCGCCCAGCCGAAGCCGGGAATACCCACTAAACCCACAGCGGCACTCCGGCATCGCCATAGTGGCGGGGGAGTGGGAAACTAGCGCAGCCTGAGCTACCTCTCCCCCGCTCTCAATTGCCCCTCCCAGGGAGGGGCCGTGGCTCCCGCATGGTGAGCGATGTAAGGCGGGCGTCGGCCTCACGCCCGCCGCTCACCTCAAGGAGGGAGAAAGCGGGCGAAATCCCGCCTTCTCCTCCCCCTACGCCGCCTGCGGAGAGCCGGAGCGAGGGGATCCTCCTCGCGCTCGCGCTCCGCTGCCTCCTTCTGCGACATCACGACCTCGCAGAAAGAGGCCATCGCCACCCAAGCTTCCTCGCTCCCCACCATCTCTCTGACGATGGCGGGCAGCGAGAGGTCCTCTCCAACCGCCGTGACAAGATCGCGGCGCGGCACGGCCCACAACGGGCACACCGCGAGGGTGTGTTCCGCCGTGTCCTTCGCCGCGCCACAACCGTGGCACGACGGTGTCTCCTCTCGTCCTATCCGGTGCAGGTACCTGCCGAAGCAGCCGTGACGGGAGAGTATCTGCACCAGACGGAAGGAGAGGAACCCGTGACGCCTGTCGAGCCAGTCCTCCAGGACCGGCCCGATGGCGTCGAGGGTACGGCGGCCGAAGACGGCGGAGGCGAGGTCCTGCGTCCACTGCTGGACAAGAGCGACCCTCGCCTCCCGCTGGACGGCCTCCCTCAATTCTGGGGCCGGACGCTCGCCCAGCGCCCTGCGCCCCGCCGTCCACTCGTACACTCTGGCGAGCACCCACGCCTCGAGCTCCCAAGGCGGAGTGCCCGCCAGAGCGCACGCCGCTGCGAAGCCCACCGTGCGGTAGGCCCGCGATGCCTGCTGGGCGATGGCCCTTTGGGGCGACCGAAGGGCGGTGAGGTTCTCCCTCCTATGGAGGGAGTCCGCCCAAATCGGGGCCCCATAAAGGGCCATACTCCGCAGTATGCCGGCGTAAAGACGCCGGCACCGCATGCTGGGCCCTCCCAAGTTTGGCATCAGCCATGAGAGGGCTCCCGCAGCCTTCAGCAGGCGCGACGACAGCCCGCTAAAGTGCGGGCCGAAGCGCCACCTGCTGTCTAAAAAGTAACTCAGCCTGGGCCTACCCCGCCTAACAACAATTAAACTGAACGAATACCAAAAACTACTTTGTTGGTAGTAGTAAAAGTTAAAATACTAATGAAATGGCACATCGTAACTTAACTAACTTGTTCATTGTATTGTATTCGCTTGCGTTCGCCGTACAGACCCGTGAACGAGTTGCCTACTCTGTGGAGACGATTGTGATGTACAGCAAGATTGTGTTTGTTCCTGGTATTTATATTATGAATATCGCTTATTTTCTTAAAATTCGAGATATTTTTATGAACATACATAAGATTTTCAAATACATATTGTGAAGCTACAGTCAGAATGTTCACCTCTTTGAACTTTTCTCTAAGAGAATCTCTAGGACCAAGGTTGTAAATGGCTCGAACAGCCCTCTTCTGTAAAACAAAGATGGTATTGATGTTCGCACAAGTTCCCCAGAGAAGAATCCCATAAATCATAAGACTATGAAAATAACTAAAATAAACAATTCTGGCTGTATCCACATCAGTTATCTGTCTAATTTTCTTAACAGCAAAGGCGGCAGAACTGAGTCTACCCGACAGCTTCTCAATGTGAGGACCCCATTGTAACTTGGCGTCAATAGTTAATCCAAGAAAAACTGTCGACTCGACAGGGATCAACTCTACTCTACTACTTTCAGTCCTACAATCTTGTAAACCTATTTTTGGAGCCCACGAGAATAACACCTACTTGTGCCACACGCCTAGATAATATTTTTACAAACATAATACCAAGCCACAAAGAAGTTGTAAATTTACTTGATTCTGATCACTGCGGACAAAGTATTACTATTCCAAACCATAGTAAAAAAGTGGCCAAAAAGGATATCACTGTTAACCCCAAAACTGAAAGCCGCTTGGAGGTTTTTAGATTTAATCTCATTAATAAATTTCCAGTCTTATCCAGTGCTGTTAATGCTGATCCTAATCATCTCTATGACAATTTTTTTAATATACAATATGTAAAGAAAACCCTGTCCGATCCGTGAAGGTATTGTTAGGTATCGTTAACTGATTCTAATAATGCCTACAAAGCCGGGCTAAACTTAAAAAAAAATCCCCCAAAAAAAAAATATTATTTCGAAAAAGCGAGGTAACTTAATGCATGTGCAGGCAACCCGATAGGCATACACGCGCGGGTGAAGGGGGGCGGGGCATGCGGCACGTGGTCGCATCGTTATTCGCTCCGTCACAAATAGTGTTGTCAGTTTTTTAAAAATTACCAAATTTCGGAGAAATTGGAATTAATACCCGGGAAAATTCATTATTATTGTTACTGTGATGATTATGTAAATTTTTATATTATGTTTGGTCAAGTGTTTACCTAACAATTATTATCCTTATGGGTCGGACAGGGTTTTCTTTACATATTGTATACTGTAAGCTATTTGATTCCACCTTTGTTCCCAAGACTATCTCTGTTAATAGTAGCGCATCTTTCTCTGATTGAGCTACCATCGGTATTCATAAAAGTAGAACTCGGCTTTATGAACTATATAATGAGAGAATTTATATTAACACTGTTGAATTCAATTTGTACGTTAGAAAATATTCAAAATTATTTAAACAAGTTTGTTATATGGCCAAGTCACGTTACTTGAGTTCAAAGATAAAAAAACAGTGGCAATGTAATTAAAACGACTTGGAAAATTATTAATAGTGAAACGGGAAGGTCCAGTGATAGAAATACTGACTATAGCCTGTCTATTAATAACAACATAATTAAATCAGACTCGCAAGTCTCTGAGGCATTTGAAAATTTCTTTTCGGATATTCCTGTTTCAACTACTAAATCCCTAAACTCATCACCTTCTGTTGCCGAGTCTTTGCTTAAAGAAAATGTTAATGTTTGTGATTCGGAGTTTCATTTTGAATATGTTATCAGTAGAGATATAATTAAAATCTTTCACACTCTAAATGTAAAAAAGACTGCTGACCTATGGGGTCATTCGGTGGAAGTTGCTAAGTCTATTATTGATATTGTGGCACCCACTCTAGCTGATATCTTTAATGCTTGTATTGACTGTGGAAAGTTTCCTGATCTCATGAAAAATAGTAAAATAATACCTTTGTTTAAATCAGGTACTACATCAGACCCCACAAATTATAGACCTATTTCTGTACTACCTACCTTTAGTAAAATTTTTGAGAAATTAATTTTAAACCAAATGCTAAATTTTTTTAATAAACATAAATTATTACATAGCAAACAGTTCGGTTTTACAAGGGGTCGTTCAACTACTGATGCGATGCCTTGGGCATCTTTTGTGATTTGTCTAAGGCATTCGATTGCGTTCTTCACGATACGTTAATCAGGAAACTCCGCCACTACGGGATCCGGAATTCTGCACTGGATCTTATTACATCTTACTTGAGTGGTAGGATTCAAAGCGTTGACGTTAATGGAACAAGATCCTCAGGGTCTTTGGTAACAATGAGAGTCCCACAGGGGTCAATTCTTGGTCCTTTTTTGTTTCTTACCTGCCGTACCTAATAAAGGATAACCACGATATAGTGTTGTTTGCAGATGACACTTCACTTTTATTTAAACTGACACGTCAGCAGCAGGTTACTGATGATATAAATAGCGCGATCTCCAAAGTAGTCCATTGGTTTAATGTTAATAATTTACTCTTAAACGAGAAAAAAACCAAATGCATTAAGTTTACTCTACCTCACGTTAGGCAGGTGGAAACTAAAGTGTTAATAAAGGGCGAAGAATTGAAATCTGAAGACAGCACAGTATTCTTGGGTATAACTCTGGATACTAAGCTTCAATGGGGTCCACATATAGAAAAATTGTCAAAAAAACTAAGTTCTGCTGCATACGCAGTTAGAACAATTCGTAATTTGACTGATGTTGAGACGGCCCGTTTAGTGTACTTTGGCTATTTCCGTAGCGTAATGTCGTACGGCATTCTGTTGTGGGGAAATGCTGCCGATATTCAAACAATATTTGTTTTGCAGAAACGAGCTGTTCGTGCAATTTATAAATTAAGTCCGAGACACTCTCTCAGAGAAAAAATTTAAAGAGATTAATGTACTGACCGTGCCGTCTCAATATATTTATGAAAATCTTTTGTATGCTCATAAAAATATAAAATTGTTTAAAAAATACAGTGATGTCCATGATATAAATACTAGGAACAGGCACAAATTTATTGTACCTACAACAAGGCTCAAGAAAATAGGTGGCTCTTTCAGATGCCAATGTATACATTTTTACAATGGACTTCCAGAGGTGGTTCAAGATCTGAGCCTGAATAAATTCAAATCCTTCATTAAACGTAAGTTGTGTCAGAAAGCATTTTATAGTGTGAAGGATTATATTGAGGACAAAAAGGCTTGGGCTTGAGCTGCGTCCGATTTCTATGCACTGATTGTTCTCTGATTTTTCCTCTTATAGTTTTAACATGTAATTGTTTATGTTATTAATTCAAAGCCTGTATTACACACTATGTAGCCAAGCATATTGTACGTTACGGATTGTATCGCTGACAGAGGTGTTCGGCACTTGTACTGCTGCACAGGAGCTAAACTTAGTATTCGGAAACACTGTTGGAGCTGCTGAACCTTGGACAAAACTATCTTAGCATTCTGTAGATTCAATTTCTTAGTACTGTATAATTGCATGGCAAACGTGTAAGCACAATGTACGAATGTGCTGTAAGGCATTTTTTTGTTGGTTTAGTCTTTTTTATTGACTTGATAGTGCTCTGGCTGTTGAGAGTATGTCATGCTCACTCAAATGTCTCGCTGATGGTGGCGTGTGTGTTGGGTCATTAGGTTCCCTTCAATATAGTTGAGCTGAATGATGCTGATCCATT
This sequence comes from Sesamia nonagrioides, assembly GCA_017933935.1. Classification (NCBI taxonomy): domain Eukaryota; kingdom Metazoa; phylum Arthropoda; class Insecta; order Lepidoptera; family Noctuidae; genus Sesamia; species Sesamia nonagrioides. Next base: position 241,748 of record JADWQK010001823.1, read on the forward strand.
CGTCATGTTCGTGAACGGACGCCGTCGGAGGGGACTGGTCATCTCTTAGCTGCCACGGCGTATTTTAATTTCTGAATTGATGTTTGTGTGTTTTCCATAATGGACGCTCTCGGCGTACAATTTATTTCTGCATCGTTCTCACACGGTTGATTTCAACATGAATGATGTAATCAAATATTTGTAACAATAGCTTGAAAATTTAAAAGAGTGTCCATGGAGTTTCTTGCCCGTTCTTCTCCATAGGTACCCACTCTTTGGAATGGGCGACTAGCTTCATCTTATTGACTGACCGACCTTCTGACAATTCAAAAGTGCCTGTAACTGGTTTATTTGAAATAAATACTTTGATTTTGATTTTGACTCCATTCAGTTGAACATTGGTACTTAGCTGCCTGACATTTGGCGTAGAAAATTTAATGACTTTAGTTTTTTTTTTCATTTAATAGAAGGTTATTTACATTAAACCAATGGACAACTTTAGAGAGTGCATTGTTAACTTCGTCAAAATTTGTTAGCTGACGCTTGACTTAAAAAATAAGAGAAGTGTTGTATGATCTTTTGCTAGATCACACACTACTTTTAGATGATGTGGGCAGAATACAATAAAAGATGATAAATTTATATAAACTACTGTATTGTTCCAAAGTTATAGGTAAATGAGCTAATGGACTGATGTGTGTGAAATGAGTGACGTGGCCTTTGCTGGCCGTAATGAGAACGCGTCGCGTTCTCACCGCTTGATGGCTCAACGCGAACTGATGGTTATAATAAAGTAAAATGAATGCGAGGCGTAAATGCTGACGATGCTATGCTGATGTACGGTTGCACCGTACAAGTGTCATCCGCGAACAATACTATGTTGTGATTATCCCTCACGTGATGAGGTAAGTCATTAATATAAATTAAAAACAAGAATGGACCTAGAATTGAGCCCTGCGGAACGCCCATGGTTACCACAGATCCTGCAGATCTCTTGCCATTAACATCAACCCTCTGAATTCGATTATTCAGATAAGAAGTCAGAAGGTCGAAAGCTCTGTCCCTCAAACCATAATACATAGTACATAAGGTACAATTTCCTAATCAGAGTATCATGATATACGCAATCATAGGCCTTGGACAGATCACAAAAAATACCAAGAGCATCTTGCGATTCCTCCCAGGCCCCAAATATGTTCTTTAGCAACGCCACGCCTGCATCTGTAGTTGAACGACCCTTTGTAAAACCAAATTGTTTCACGTGCAATAAATTGTGTAAGTTAAAGTGCCTCAACAACTGTTTCAAAATTAATTTTTCAAAAATTTTGCTCATAGTTGGTAATATCGATATTGGCCGAAAATTCGTGGGATCAGTTGTACTACCAGATTTGAACAGTGGAATTACTTTGCTTAGCTTCATCAAATCAGGAAATACACCAGATGTGACACAAGAATTAAAAACAATTGCTAAGATATGTGCGATAACATCTATTATTGAAGCTACAGTGTATACTGACAAACCCCAATGATCGGCAGTTTTTTTTACATCAAGATCCTTAAAAGATTCTATAATGTCTTTAGCAGTAACAAATGTAAATTCAAAGTGATTGTCACATTCTGGAACACATTCTTTTAGTATGTCATAAGCAGAAGTGGAGGAAGAAGACAAAGTTTTTGTTGTCATTATTGGAATATTAGTAAAAAAAATCTCAAACTCAGTTGCTATTGCTCACACAATTGATTTATTTATTGGATTGCTTAAAGCCGCCATATGCCGTCTGTTTTATGACGACTTAAAAATGTTGATCGCCTATTGGCTGCTTCTCTCCGGCCCTGTTGGTAAAACAGTACTCGTTAACTCGTATCTTCGTAAGCGGCGCTGGCGATGTATGCCGAAGTGAACCGAGGTGGCACGACGCAACCCGAAGCTACCCGAATTTCGTCGATCTTGTCGATGACTTTCTTCCGGCTTGATTGTAGCTAGCAAGGCACGCAAAACACCACAAAAAAGAAAGTAGCCTTCGAAGGATCAGTTTATGATTGAGATTGCAGACGATATTGGGTTTTTTAAGTGAAACACCTTTAGTACACAAGAGCACTATTTATACAATATGTAAAGAAAACCCTGTCCGACCCATAAGGATAATAAAGGTTAGGCAATCACATGACCAAATAAAATTTGAAATTTTGCATAATCATCATAGTAACAATACTAATCAATTTTGAAACTATCTTTTTTCCCCGCGAATTTACGCTAACTTCCCCAAAATTTGGTGTTTTAAAAAAAATTACAACACCATTTTAGGCGGTATAATTGTCGGCTTTCCTTTTATTGTTTTGTTAGATTATTTATTTCTTTGGCGGCGTCGCGCGTTAGCTTTGTCGGCGACGTAAAAGAAATAACTAGTGATGCACTAATTTTTGCGTAATAACGTTTTTTTATCGCTATTAATCGAAACTTGTATCTGGTTGAATGATTTGTTAAAAACACAGATTACCCAATGGTAAAAGTACTTTTGTTTGTTTATCGATTAATTACTAATAACATTATTATAACACAAGTATTAGTAAACAGAAACGAGAAGGACTTATGAAACACAATTTTAGTAAAATTTTACAAATATTTTAACGGTCAATATCATCAATTTTGAGATAGAAACTGAAATTAAAACTGGCATGATTTTCATTTACAGCAGTGTACCTAACTAATTTAAGTTTTGTAAAAGTTCTAAACAAATCCATGCGATGTTGAATCTAGAATGAGAATGAGAAACTATAATACTAAATCGATAACAAAAATAGACGACTAAATTGTTTCTATCGAAAATCAATATTTTGATTACTTAGACATCCCTATTTACTCAAAGGATGCCGCGAGGCCAGCCGCGCGTAGGTACAATTTAATAAAATAAAAATCATTTTTACTTTAAATTATCAGTTGCGCGTAAACATCGCACATTCATCGCACAAACATTTTCTCGGTGGTAGGTCACAACATCAACCGCCGGCATAAGTTACCACCCACCAGACAAAGACATGCCGCCAAGCGATTCGTCGTGTTCCGGCATGATGTCTGGTGAAGCCGTTAGGAGGACGGGTCTGAGCAGTTGTGTTGCGATGTGTGCCGGGTGCGATGCGCCAGATGGTGTTGTGTCGGGAGTTTGTTCGTGGAGGGTAGCGGGATCCGAAGCACGGTTCTCCGCTGGCCGACCGCAGGTAGTTGGGGGCCCAAGTAGTGTGCCAGCCACATACGAAAGGCTGCCCCGCCAACTGCGAAAAATCCCAGGGTGGCCCCATCGTGCCGGTTGGCGACCGGACGAGAGGACCCGATGGCGATCCCTGGGGGGGTTCGGGCGTCCCCGCAGTCTCCAGAACAATCTCCCTCTGGCCCAGCATCGTTGGTCGTATTGTTGGGTTTATCATTGCATCACCTCACTCAACTGCCGTCTTCCTTCCTATTCACTCAGTATATAAACTTATATGAAAAGTTACAAAAGGAAAAGTAGGTGTGCACAGCGGGCGCACGTCCTCTCGTTCATAGTGCACCTCTCAAACATCCGAGGTTTGCACTCCAATATCGATGCAGTCCATTACCACCTTGAGACTGAAAAGCCCCACCTACTTTTCTTGACGGAGACCCAGATCAGATGTCCGACTGACGCGGCGTACCTCGGCTACCCGGGATACTCTTTGGAGCATCATTTCCTGCAGCTTGCCGGGGTCTGTGTGTATGTCCGCAATGACATCTGTTGCCGGCGCCTCCGTCACCTCGAAGACCCTCACTTCTCGTCCCTATGGCTGTTGGTTGACACTGGTGTGGACAAAATTGTTTACACCTGTGTCTACCGATCGCACAGCGGTGATCAGGAGACAACTCGTTTATTTGACCACCTCAGTGAGGCTGCTGACAATGCGCTGCATCGGCACCCTGACGCTCAGTTCGTCGCTCTGGGGGACTTCAACGCCTGCCACCAGGACTGGCTCTTCCCATACCAGAGGACCGACCACGCTGGGAGAGAAGCGCGAAACTTCGCGCTTTCTATGGGCCTTTCCCAGCTGGTAGAGCAAGCGACTAGGGTGCCTGATGTAGTTGGGCATACTGCCAACTGTTTGGACCTTCTGCTGACCACTGATCCGGACAGATGTGTTGTAACAGTTTCCTCACCGTTGGGAACTTCAGACCACTGTCTGGTGAAGTCTGTAACGTCCTTCTCCCCACCAGATCACGACTCTCGTGGTGAACGGCGAATGTGGCAATACACGTCAGCGGATTGGGATGAGATGCGCCACTTCTTTGCGTCTTATCCTTGGCAGCAGGTCTGCTTCTCCTCTGACAATCCTTCGAGCTGTGCGGACGCTATAACCGATGTGGTGCGTCAAGCTATGGAGTATTTTATCCCATTCAATGACGTGCCCGTCGGTGGCTCAGCTCGCCCATGGTTCAATGCCGATTGTGTCCAAGCTGAACAGCGTAAGCACACGGCATTTCTCGCCTGGGTTGACGCTCGTGACCGCGGAGCTCCGGATCTAAGCTCAAAGAAGAGAGCCTTTAACCGTGCTGCCAAGTCCTACAAGAAGGCGCTCAAGAAGGCTCGCTTCGACCGCATTACCCATATTGGCTACAAGTTATCTGCGCAGCCATCCGGTAGCAGATCTTTTTGGTCCCTTGCCAAATCGGTTGAGGCGAACTTCTGTCGGCCCTCACTGCCTCCGCTGGTTAGGCCTGATGGAACACTGGCTCATACGGCGAGAGAGAAAGCAGGTCTCTTTGCATCTCTCTTTGCCCATAATTCGCGTCTTGATACTGGCAGTGCTACTCCACCTAATTTACCTCATTGCGGAGCTTCAATGCCTGAGGTTCGCATTAGAAACAAGGAGGTTCTGAGAGTACTGTGTCGTCTGGACGTGAATAAGGCTAGTGGTCCGGATGGTATACCAGCGATTGTTCTTAAAGCATGTGCGCCCGAGTTGTCTCCTGTATTGACGCGCTTGTATCGCCTCTCATTTAGGACTGGTATAGTGCCCAAGTCCTGGAAGCTTGCTAACGTGCAGCCTGTGCCCAAGAAGGGTAGTCGTGCCGATCCTGCCAACTATCGGCCGATTTCGATCACCTCCATACTTTGCAAAATTATGGAGCGTGTATTGAACTCGCGCCTCTTGGCATACCTGGAAGGTAACGATCTCCTCAGTGACCGACAGTACGGGTTTCGCCGCAATCGGTCAACTGGGGACCTACTAGTGTATGCCACTCACTTGTGGGGCGAGGCCCTCGAGAAGAATGGGGAAGCGATTGCTGTCTCCCTTGATGTCTCGAAGGCCTTCGACCGGGTTTGGCACGCTGGCCTTTTGAGTAAGCTTCCAGCGTACGGCATTTCCCCTAGCCTGACTGGCTGGGTAAAAGACTTCCTGACTGAACGGTCCCTCCGAGTTGTTGTCGACGGATGCTCTTCTGAGCCCATGTCAACTAATGCCGGTGTTCCTCAGGGGTCTGTTCTCTCTGCAACTCTGTTTCTGCTGCATATTAACGATCTGCTGATGCCTGGTATCTATGGGTATGCAGATGACAGCACAGTTGTAGAGAGATACCTGCCGGATGCCGGGCTAGTAGGGAATCAATCCGGTCCGAAAGAGAGGCCATGGTTGAGCGAACGAGTGTTGCACTGCAGGCAGTCTCCGAATGGGGCAATGCCAATCTTGTAGCATTCAATGCCGCCAAAACACAGGCGTGTCTTTTCACCGCCAAAAGGAGCCCGTTCACCTTGGCCCCTACTTTTCGGAATGTGTCCTTGGAGTGTTCCAACCGCCTTCAGCTTTTGGGAGTTGAGATTTCCTCGAACCTTAACTTTGGGCGGTTCATTGAGTCCAAGGCCAAGGTGGCTGCCAGGAAACTTGGCGTTATCGCAAAGGTCCGGCAGTACTTCACACCTGGGCAGCTTCTAATGTTATACAAAGCGCAGGTCCGTTCGTGTGTGGAGTACTGCAGCCACATTTGGGCTGGTGCTGCCAAGTGTCACCTGGCCACTTTGGATTCAGTGGAGAGACGTGCAAAGAGGCTGATTGGTGACCCTGATCTAACTCGAGTTGGTCTCCAAAGCCTAGAGCACAGGCGTAGAGTAGCCAGCCTTTCGGTGTTCTATAGGATGCATTTCGGGGAGTGTGCGAGGGAATTGCATGATTTAATTCCCCCATCTCCGTTCCACCAGCGGACGACCCGTCGTACGGCTGGTTTCCACCCTTACGTTGTTAACACCACTACGATCCGGACGAAGCGCTTCGCCTCCTCCTTTATACCGCGTACATCGAGGGACTGGAACAATTTGCCCGCGGCGGTGTTTCCGTCGGACTACAATTTGAGTGTCTTCAAGGCTAGAGTGAATAGGCTCTTAATAAACTAGTGCGCTTTACCATCAACGATTGCGTCACTGCTTACCATCAGGCAGGATTGCGGTCAAGCGCTGGTTTATAATTTGTAAAAAAAAAAAACATCGCTCTCGTGAAGACTATTCGTGTATTGTGTGATCATGTCGTTTCCTAATGTAGAGTAATGTAACATGCTGATGGAAGGTAGCAACTGCTGTGTTGTGATCAGGTGATTGTGGTCAATGTGGTTCCAGTATGACGGTGTGTCACCATATCTTTGTCCTGCACGTGAGAACCTCCATTATCAGTTCGGCGTGCAGTGGATTGGTAAGGGTGGACCAACTGTGGCCAGCGCGAATTTGACACCACTTGTACGAGTCAGCCATCGTACATGACACGCGCACATTACTTACATTATGTACATCAGCACTATTCCGTCGCCTTGCACAAATTATAACGTAAGGCGACAGTACACGATCAGCCTTCAAACACTGTACTCATTTACACATTCATACCTATATTAGTTACGAGTTAGTTAAGTAATCAATAAATCATCATATTTGGCTATCCGTGACTATTATTGAAGTGTATAACCAAGGTGTGTGCGAATCATTCAGCAGCGCATACACCACTTGATTTTTATTTGTGTGCATGTCCGTGCTAATCTCGTGCGACGGTGCCAGCTGGGCCTGTATCGTTATTAGTGAACGAAACATGGAACAACATCTCCGCCACAGCCATTATGCTCATCGAATGAAATGATACATTTGGAGAGTCAGACGACCTTCCTACTTAAAAAAAAAGTTCTTTTCACGAGTTGCCTAAGTATCATTATTTCTTTCGAGACTCGATAAACGTTGATAAATTACCTATACCTACATGCATGAGGTCAACTGAGGTTATGAACTGTGCCTGTGTTGCCATGAAATTACCTATTTATTTTATTTAAGTTATTTATTTTTTAGGGGGAATTTTTTTTTAAGTTTAGCCAGGTTTTGTAGGCATTAGTAGAATCAGTTATCGATACCTAACAATACCTTCCCGGGTCGGACAGGGTTTTCTTAACATATTGTATAGCTTACTAATGACACTTCACAGTGTTATTATACGTCGATTATTTCCACTATTCTATTAATTATTGTGCAGAGCGCGTGTATGTTGTTTGGCTGTACCAGAGAGCGAGAGACAGAGACAGGGGGGGGGACAGTTGCCTACATCAGGCTTGGCGACGAATGAAGCGGCGTCATCTTCTTTTTTGAGGACTGAAACATATATTTAGTTTTGTCCAGTCCGCAATAGATGTCACTGTAATAAAATTCTAAAAACAACAAAATTTATTTTTAAACTAATATAATGTTTGTTTATATATATTAAAATCTTCATGTAAACAATTAATTATATCTTTATATATATAATTCTGCTGTACGTATGTATGTCATTGAACTCCTCCTAAACAGCTTAACCGATTTAAATGAATTTTTCTGTATGCGTTTGAGTGGCGCCCTGTAGGTTTAGATTCACAAATCAGACAGGAAGATGGCGCTGATTGCTTGAAAAAGCATGTGATCTCGGAAACGTTGTTTCGACTTTTACAGTTTTGTGCTACCCTGGTACCTTGCACCTCTACAAACTAGGCACAAAAGTTCTTTCATGTCATTATTATGGTTTAATGATGAATGAACTTCATTGTTTCAGCTTCTCCTACACTTTTGTGCTACCCTGGTACCTTGCAAGCGTGGTGATTACGCTCAATCCTTCTCCTTATGAGAGGAGAGCTATGCCCAGCAGGGGGATGATAAAAAACGGATGATGATGAGCTTCATTGTTTCGACTTCTCCTACACTTTTGTGCTACCCTAATTATCCTAATTTAAATAGTAAAAAATTTGATCATGTGATATTGCCTTTAAGGCGGAACAAAGTTCGCCGGGTCAGCTAGTTTATCTATAATATCTTATATTCTGTTAATATAATATAAATATATGGCTTTATATTCACTCGTATTAACATCTGATTCTAATGTCAATGACACGTTGTTAGTAAAATGGTCGCCATAGTCTGCGCACACGCTTGACTTTTTTTCGATTGTTTTCTGTGTCTGTCCTAGTGTTTGAGATAATATTTTCGTTATAAACGTCGAGATGAGATTACTCCTCTGTTTCGGTACCAAGATAATCATCCAGAAACTGTTATACTACGCGCTATAGATGCTATTTTGTGTTGTGTTGTGACTGCAGTGAATGTTGTTGTTTGTGCGGGAAAATAAAATATGAAGGCGATGATGAAACAAAATTAGCTGCTGTTAATTACCTATTATAATAAGTGCAACAATTATAAAAATAGAAAATGAACTTAAACTAATCAATTGTTTCATTAAAACCCAATTTTGGATTTAGCCAGTATTTTCCCCTACCGAATTTTGTTCTTACTTTCTTGATGTGAATATTTGATTTCCTAAATATTGGTATTATTACAATATAATGTTCACAAGAAAATTGGAACAAAAAAGTTCGGTTCTGGGAAATAAAAGGCTTTTAATTATAAATAAATCTAATATTAATATGACATAGTGTGTGTGGGTAAACCTGTGCGTGTGTGAGTAAGTGTATGATAGACCAATAGTTCCTTGTTCAGAAATACAGATAGCGCTTCAAACTTGTCATGGCTAAAAGTAACGAGAGTGGGCACTCTTTTCCTTTATATATTAAAGTACTCTGTGGACAGAGAGCTCGTAAGAAAGAGATGAATGTAAATACTATAAATTAGTATGGCAATACTAAACAAAGGTAACTTAAAACATGTGCGGTAGCCTAGCCATACAGCAGGCACGGGCGAAGAGGGTCAGGGCACGCGGCACGCGATCGCATGGCTATTCGCTCAGAATTATAGCGTCAAAAATTATGTTGTCACTTTTTAAAAATGACCAAATTTTGGGGAAGTTGGAATTAATTCGCGGGAAAAAATATATTTCAAAATTCACTAGTATTGTTACTATGATGATTATGTAAAATTTCATATGTTATTTGGTCATGTGTTTACCTAACCTTTATTATCCTTACGGGTCGGACAGGGTTTTCTTTACATGTTGTATACACACACAAGATTAGGTTCGTAAAAAGCGATGAAAGTAAGTGCATTACGTACATAGCAATGTATGCTATGTACTCACATAGCATACATTAGCATGAGTTCATTTTGGGTCCTTTCCTCTTTTTGCATACATAAATGATCTACCGCATCTATTAAAAAAACAACCACATATTGTATTGTTTGCTGATGATACTTCGTTAATTTTTAAAATCAATAGACGTTGCTCAAACCTTGAGGACGTAAACTATGCTTTACAGCAAGTCCAAAATTGGTTTACCGCTAATAATTTAGTACTAAATGAAAAAAAGACAAAGTGTATAAGATTTGCGTTACCAAATGTTAAAAGTACTTACTCCGATATTGTATTGAACAAGGAGAAACTCGAATTCGTCGAAAACACGGTTTTCCTGGGGATCACGCTTGACTCGAGGCTACAATGGGGTCCTCATTTAACATCTCTGGCAGGACGGCTTAGTTCAGCAGCATACGCTGTCAGAAAAATCCGTCAATTTACTGATATAGATACTGCGAGACTAGTCTATTTTAGCTACTTTCATAGTATCATGTCATACGGTATTTTGCTTTGGGGACGGGCTGCAGACATAGAGTCTATTTTTATTCTGCAGAAAAGAGCTATCAGAGCCATATACAATCTCCGCGACGCGATTCTCTTAGGGAACTGTTTAAGAAATAAACATCCTTACGGTCCCTTGTCAATACATTTATGAAAACATTATGTATATTCGGAAAAATATTGATCTTTATAAGAAGATAATTTTAATACTAGAAATAGAAACAATTTAGATCAACCTCGGTTCAGACTAGCTAAAGTAAATAGTTCGTTTATGGGGTACTGTGTAAAATTTTATAATAAAGTACCGCTAGAGATTCAAAAGCTCAATGAGTCCAAATTTAAAACATGCATTAAACGCACGCTGTGTAAGCATGCATATTATAAACTGGAAGATTATATCCTTCATAAAAATGCTTGGATAAATGCCAGTCCTGCTCCACAGCCACAGACAATTTTGTAGGTTTGGAAGAGATGCCATTCCCCCTTTTTGTTGTTTTCTAATTATTCCTTTTTTATTTTATTTGTTTATGTCAACGTTGTGCACAATATTTTGCTACCATTATTTTGCAATGGTATTGTATAATGTAAAAGCACTTTTTAAGTTTGTGAATGTGAGGCACCATGGACTATAGTTTTTTATATATATATATTTTTTAGTTTGACATTGCGAGATTGGCAGTTGAGAGTTGTCATGCTCACTCAAATGTCTTGATGGTGGTTGCTTGGTGTTGTTGGCCGGCGGGGGAGAGGTAGCTCAGGCTGCGCTAGTTTCCCACTCCCCCGCCATTATGGCGATGCCGGAGTGTCGCTGTGGGTTTAGTGGGTATTCCCGGCTTCGGCTGGGCGAGTCCCATACACGCCCTTCGGGGTACGGTGTGTAAAGGCATTCCCAAGTGGGGCTGATGCGCGTGTTAGGATAGCAGAGTGTGGGTTATTAAATAATATTAAAGCAGACATTATAGAAGAAACATTATGTCTGTATTTACTTATAACATTACACACTGGGCATATTTAGAATCATCAGCAATATCAGCAATACAAATTACATAAGACCAGGCACATAAGAATTATGTGCCTATAACAAATATTAAGAATACTTAACTGGTAGTGTGCTTGGTCCGACGGCTCGATGAAGACTGTCTATTAAGGGACGAGTCACCATATTTATAGGAAATGCCACTCTCAGAGTACCATCGAGCCGTTTTTATAATTTTATAAAAGTTATTCTACCCTTGGAATCAACTAAACTTAAGCAATCCACAATACAATACTTTTATTAGAATTATGACTCGATATAGATATAACACGGCCATTCTGATAATTACTTCGTTCTCGAAGTACACTTTTCGATTTACATAAAAAATAATGCAATTAGTTTTGACACTACAGAAATGACAAGAAACTCCCTGGAAATGGTATTAACGTATTCCATCAATAAGTTTCTTATTAACAATAACGTAACAGTTCAAGAGAACTCAAAATTATAGTAACATATCTAATAACAATCGCTAGGATAAATAACACGTTGTACCACAACATAATCATAATAAAGTACATCCTATGTGTTAAATCCATTTTTAAACACTTTAAGGTAATTTATCAATATAACAATTGTTCATTCGCAATTCTTGAATAACCAACATTTCATAATTTATAGGTGATTTTTAGAATTTAAGACTCGTCTTATGAAATCACAATATCTAGTCAAATCAGGTACTTCTAGCAGCAAATATGGCAGATGACATTACACAGATGACATTACACACAAATATCTATAATATCCTTCATATATATATAACACTGCCATACTGACATGTACTTCGTTCTCGAAGTACCTACAAATATGTCTACAGTCTCACAAAAAATAACATTTGACATTGACCGCCGACTGAACAGTTCTTGAATCGAAACAATAAGCAGAGATTATGAAATTCAAACAAGTTACAAACATTCTCTGTTAGATTAACAAATATCTAACAATTAAAATAACTCATCGCTCGGTCAATTCTGACAATATCATTAAAACGATTTCCAAACATTTTCTGTTAACGTATTAATAAATACGTTACGGGTAATTCAAACCGTCGCTCAGTCTCAATATTAAAAACTATTCGACATGGTTTCTGTCATCTCATGGTGATTTTAGTAAGTATCTACATACTTGGTTTAAGTATTGCTATGTTTTAAGTTTATTTATTATCTATTAACTCTGAACGTAATCATGTCATATTAATTAATGAACAAGAGCTATCCATTCACCTAAGCTTTTGTTATTTTAGGTTTCCGGATAAAAATAATGTAGCACTGGAAAATTAGATAGGATTTGTGTTGCAATTGACATCACAGTCCATCAAAAGTCCAGACATATTATCTTGGTTATATTATGACTTGGGCAAACACTTTATATTCATCACATAAATAATTGTCTCCTGTGGAAGTCATACTCAAAACCGGATGTTTAGCAGTCGACTCATGGATTACTAGATCATAATAATTATTGATTTGTATATTAAAAGAATTATATGAACAAATAACTTGTAAATATTACAACTGGTAATAATTTTTCTGCATCCTAATTTTTTGTTTCAAACCACCAAAATACGAAAAAATGTCGTCGCAATAAGTTCTTTGAATATTATCGATAATTTTATATCGAAATAACAAGATCCCTACCACAGTTTTTATGTTTCTACTTAGCGTCACCCTGCATATGTAGTAGCGACTAATATTCTAAAATAGGTGTTGCTGTTTGTAGCAGACAAGATTCACTTATTACCCGATATTTATTGTTATTTATTTTTTGACCGATATTTATTTACCCGACTTGGTCTATACTATGTGTATTAAATCGGACTTGGCAACATAGACCACACTGGCCACCTATAGAGCAATAGCTGAATATAATTCATGTAAACTTATTTCATTTTTACCATTTGATGTCTGCAAATGTCGATCTAATTTTGCTATATTGTACTAGATTAATCACAGTTTTTCTATGCCATTTTGACACAAGCCCTCTCTATCTAATATCTCTTTGGTATAGTCTATCTCAAGCTACCATATCTCATGGTATCACCCGTCAGGGATACAGCACTTGCCACAGGCACAACAGCCAAAAGCACAACAGCCATAGGCACAGGCACAGCTACAGCCACCGGCACCACCGCCACAGGCACCACGGCCACAGACACCTTTTTATTATTATTATTAATTCTGGACACTGTACTTTGTCAGTCAGCCTATGCGGATAGACCTGGCTCATCAAACAACAGCATCAGTAAAAATAATAATCTGTCTAGTCTGTCAATCAAGTTAACAGTCAAGTCAATCAAGTTATTCAATCAAGTCTATTAAGTATCAGCAGTCAGTTACTTCGTCTTATTCAACTTTTATACAAGGTACGGACGACAGCAGGTCAAGCCACCCGAAACTGCCAAATATTCCCAATAAAAGTTTGAGCCTTAAAGCTTTAGCGATGTTGTGTCCGATTGTTTGTGAATTTAATTATTAAGAGACAGTTGGAACGTATATAACCATAGAGATCTACGCTTTGGAACGTGCATTTTAGCCTCACTTTTCTTGAACTGACCGACATTGACTATTCAAAAGTACCAAGTGATGGTTAATTTGAAATAAACGATTTTGATTTGATTTGTTCAATTCACCTGTGATTTGAATCCACAACACACCTTTTTGATTTTTTATTGTGAATAAGAAATTATAATAAGTTTCGCTTATAGCAGTACCTACAAAACGCCACAAAAATGTATTAATAATATTTCGCTTGTAGCAGTAACTACAAAACGCCACAAAAATGTATTAATAATATTTCGCTTGTAGCAGTACCTACAAAACGCCACAAAAATGTATTAATAATATTTCGCTTGTAGCAGTACCTACAAAACGCCACAAAAATGTATTAATAATATTTCGCTTGTAGCAGTACCTACAAAACGCCACAAAAATGTTGTTGACGCTTCCTGGAAGAGTCACTGCATTCTCCTATCAACCCCAGGGTCTCAAAGCAGGGAAAACAAACATGCAAAGCACTAACCTGGATCCAGTTGGACAGGAAAGAGAGGAATCACTAACGACGGGCAGGTGCCGACCGGTCAGTTATCTTCTCGACGTGGACTTGATGCTGCTTGCTCACTGCCTACACTCGTCAAGCACAGACACACCACCAATATGGACACTGAGGGTTTATTTGGCCAGCGAAGCCCTTAGGAAGTCAGATATTCGATTTTATTTAGAGTACACGCGCTGTAGGATGAGCTGAGTTCGCCATCTTTTTTTACTTTCTTTTTTTTCCGTTCGGGCGAATGGAAAAGGCAAAGGCATAGTACGCCATACAGCCAAGTTTATTTTTATTTCTTCTTTTTCTTGGCACTCTTGAGAGAGGCGCCACCAGCACGAGTTAAGCGAAGCCCGCGCTTATTTTTATCGTCGTTGACGCAACAAGGAAGGAAAATGGAAATGCATGGATAAATTATTAGGATAGTTAATGCTCACACATTTCCCCCACCTGAAATCCACAAGGGTTTCAAGAAGAATGCGAAAAATTAAGAGTGAAATCAGCAATAGCTGGACTATGAGCTACTGCCGAAAAAATGCATAAAATTCTAGTTAATAAGGGTAAATAATTGGTGGCTTATTTTAAATAACCCAAAGACAGTGTGTACTTATACTCTAGTTAGGTATATAAAAAGAAAATAAACTAATTATTTGGTAAGGGACAAACCTTTACCACCGGCCTACGAAACGTCTTTCCGTTAGCAGTTTGGAGAGTAAATAAATATATAATATTTTTAAAATAAGATTCCTTTTTTATCCAGTGTATTTATTAAAAAAAATAGAAGTCTCATTGTAGACTTTTTTTTAGTGTAGTATCTATAATCTATATATTTGCTATAGGATTCTATGTCTTCGCTGAATAATAAACAAGTATTATAAAGGAAGCCTAAACGAGTGTTACAACGCAGCGTTTCTCCGCTCGTGTGTAAATCCCTTAAAAATCGAGTCTGCCTATTGTTTTTTTTAATAAATGTTGTTATTTTTAATAAAAAAGAGAAACAATGAAGTGTGTAATGCATTGCATATTATGAATCATTAAAAATAAATGCATGTTTGTAGTTGGGTTTTGACTAGTTTCGTTATGATTATGACTAAATACAGTAATGCATATTTTTTAGTTTACATAAAGATTTTTACGGAAATATCTACCTAAAATCTACATAGCGTAGGTTATGGTTTCAAGCCCCAACAGAAGGCGTGTTAACAAGGTCAATAACAAGTACAGACGACAGCACATTAAGCCACTACAATCTGTCAGATTTCCCTATCAGATTCCAACTTTATTGCTAAGGCATTAAGGCTCAAGACTGATTGGGAATATTTGAGAGTTTAGGACAGGGGTGGCCAACTTGAGTAGACTCAAGGTGTACCTACTGTTTACCAAAGAAACCTTGTGCGATCTACCAAACACACGTACTACTTGAAACCATAAATCAACAGCGTAGTTTTAAGATCGACTGGACTAGCAGTCGCAATCGACTGGACTAGCAGTCGTGATCGACTGGACTAGCAGTCGCGATCGACTGGACTAGCAGTCGCGATCGACTGGACTAGCAGTCGCGATTGACTGGACTAGCACTCGCGATCGACTGGACTAGCAGTCGCGATCGACTGGACTAGCAGTCGCGATCGACTGGACTAGCAGTCGCGATCGACTGGACTAGCAGTCGCGATCGACTGGACTAGTAGTCGCGATCGATTTCCCTATTAACAAACTGGTCATGGTTACATTGATTATTATTTTATTACTGATAGATCTCGTACTTATAACATGACATAAAACATTAAGTAAATAATTATCTTCCGTCATAAAACTTTTATGAATTTAATTCAATAATTGTATAATAATAATTGTTAAATAATTTTGTACTATTATCACAATTTCAGAATATATAATAAATAAAATAAAATATACAGCAATTCAATAATCTGCGATATTATTTTTATTTTTTGTATTAAGGTCTTAGAACAATAGTGTTTTTAATAGTATAAATTACAAACCATAAAATGTGGTTAATTATTTTTGTGAGTATTAGGTAAGTACATTATCTTTTTCACAGTTTTTAACTCATTTTGACTAGCAAGTCTTTTTTTCCAATTTAGAAAACGATCAAACGCTTGTTTATATGATTTTCCTAAGGCTGGAGCATCATCTTTAAGCATAATTGGGACAACATAACACCCATCGGAGGTGCGATGCGTGCCTTCTTTATATTTTTGTTCGCATTTTTCATCCTCGGGGCCGGAAATTTTACATTTCGGCGGCTCCTCGGACTCCCGAAACCGTTGAACGATCTCGTCGGGCGCACTAAAAGACGCGACGAGGAGCGTAACGGGTGTAGCCGGAGTTTTAGCTACCACGTTTTGAAGAAACTGACCACTTATCACCCAGCCGAATACACTAGAGAGTGCGCATGGAAAGCCCGGGCCTGGACTGAAACGTGAGCCAGTATATATCTGGTCAAAACAGTCTACTCCTAACAACAGATCGATCGGACCGGATTTATCAAAGTCCTGGTCGGCGAGATCTAGATGTGTAAACTTATCCTTGACGAATGTCGGCAACGGCATCGAAGGAATCAGGGATGTGATTTTAGGTAGAACCACTAATTGAATATCAAACTGAGGAGTGTCACTCAATCGAGGTCTTATTGAACCGAAGGTGTGACCTTTAATGCTACACCCATAATTTTGACCGATGCCACTTACATTTAATTTACATTTCTTGATATGTAAACCTAATTGTCGCGCACAGCTACTTGTAATAAATGAATCCATCGAGCCACTGTCAATAATTGTGCGGACATACTGCCACGAACCATCCGCTCGCTTCAAACGAACTACTGCTGTACTAAGGATTTTTTTGCTAATAGGTTGATTTGAAATGTTTGACTGGGTAGCACTAGTTAGAGTAGTGTTCATATCGGGATGCTGGGATGAATCCAGTTCACTAGTATGAGACAGTAAACTCTTATGCTCTTCATGTAACAAGGTATTATGTTTTGCATTACAAATGAAACATGTTGACTTAGATTTACAATCGGTAACAGTGTGACCCGGCCTTAAGCAGTTTTGACATAATTTTAAATCTTTAACTAATTGTTGTCGCTGTGTCATATTCATAGAATGCAATTTACTACAACGGTAGATTGAATGATTTTCATTACAACACACACAAACAAACTGATTAACTTTATTATTATTGTTGGAAGAAATTAGAGATGAATTTGGTTGACGCGATAAATAATCTTTATTTGTATTAGGCTGATTTTGTTTACTTGTAGAATTTGATGATGGAATATTAACCGGTTGGCTAACTTCTAATACTTTTAGGTAATTTTGTAAATAAGTAATGAAGTTATTAAATTTAGGAATTTCTTCAGTGTTTTGTAATTCAAACCTTTTTTTTGTTTCTGTATCTAGAGGTCTAGACGCAATGTAGAATAAAATAAATTCGCATAAATCATCAATACACAAACCGCGCAAGGCACTAACGCATTCATAAAGTGTGTTAGATAACTCAGATAAGTTAGATAAAGATGGTTTTTGTATAGGATTAATTTTAATTATTTTTTCTAAATAAGCTGTTGCAAGAATACGCTTGTTGTCATATCTGTCCAGTAAAGTCGCAAAAACCACTGAATAATTTGCCGATGTCACAGGCACGCCCTTCGCTAATGTCAATGCATAACCAGTTAGGCATGACAGCAAATAGTGAAATTTCTCAGTGTCGGACAATGAACTATTATTATGAACAAGTGCTGTATAACTATCTTTAAATGTTTGCCACTTCTCTAGATTACCATCAAACTTTGGGAGTTCCAGCTTGGGTAACCTCACCTGCGAACGCACGTGACCTTGACCTAATTCCGGGCGACAGTCGCTACCCGCGCTCGTATCGAGAGAATCCGCAAACTCGATAACACAGTAATACAATTCATCGAATGACAGTAACACTTTATGATCGATAACAAACGAAGGTTTAAGCTTTAATTGCAACTGGTTAACATCATCGTTGCATTCCAAAAATCTATTACGAATCTCTTCAATCTTTTTGTACCTAGCTCGAAAAGCTGCAAATTTAGTTTTAGTTTCTTTAACTGTATTGGCTAAATCGTAAAGTATCTGCATACTTGTATACTCATATTCCCGCCTTTTAATAGCGGTTATTAATTCTACCTCGCTCATAGTTCACGTGGAATACGATATCCGCACGCTCAAAAAGATAAAAGTTATAAAAGTAGGTAAAACGGAAAGAACGTAAGCCGGTAGGTCGGCAGCTATGCACGCGCGAACGTATTGAATGAAATACACACGTCTCAAGGTTATTTGTTAGAATATAAGTTTTGACTTTGAGGTAGTGCAAAGCTAATCCGTCTCCCGCCGGAGATAAGTACGACGAGTGTAGGTACCTCGGTACTAAATTCGAGAAACTTCGAACTCACGTTTTTAAAAGTAATTTATGCAATTTGTTATTTAATACAAATAAACGAAAAACGGGAATTAACGAGGTATGAATGTACGATTGAATAGTCAACCGGTCTCAAATAAGAAACAATAACTAGGTATCATGGGATGACCTAGGTTTTATTTAGACACTTAGAACTTGAAAGGCAAATTGAAATTGCCATAAGTAGGTAAGTATACGAATAAATTATAATTGGGATTACGTATTTAACGTAATAACGAGAATGGAAAGATTTAATTTCCGATAGTAGGTAATTTTGAAATAATTACGCGAGGAAGATTCCTCACAGGAGGCACCATAATTAATGTTGACGCTTCCTGGAAGAGTCACTGCATTCTCCTATCAACCCCAGGGTCTCAAAGCAGGGAAAACAAACATGCAAAGCACTAACCTGGATCCAGTTGGACAGGAAAGAGAGGAATCACTAACGACGGGCAGGTGCCGACCGGTCAGTTATCTTCTCGACGTGGACTTGATGCTGCTTGCTCACTGCCTACACTCGTCAAGCACAGACACATCACCAATATGGAAACTGAGGGTTGATTTAGCCAGTGAAGCTCTTAGGAAGTCAGATATTCGATTTTATTTAGAATACACGCGCTGTCGGATGAGCTGAGTTCGCCATCTTCGATTTTATTAGTTCTTTTTTCCGTTCGGGCGAATGGAAAAGGCAAAGGCATAGTACGCCATACAGCCAAGTTTATTTTTATTTCTTCTTTTTCTTGGCACTCTTGAGAGAGGCGCCACCAGCACGAGTTAAGCGAAGCCCGCGCTTATTTTTATCGTCGTTGACGCAACAAGGAAGGAAAAATGGAAATGCATGGATAAATTATTAGGATAGTTAATGCTCACACAAATGTATTAATAATATTTCGCTTGTAGCAGTACCTACAAAACGCCACAAAAATGTATTAATAATATTTCGCTTGTAGCAGTACCTACAAAACGCCACAAAAATGTATTAATAATATTTCGCTTGTAGCAGTACCTACAAAACGCCACAAAAATGTATTAATAATATTTCGCTTGTAGCAGTACCTACAAAATGCCACAAAAATGTATTAATAATATTTCGCTTGTAGCAGTACCTACCTCTCATGCCTTCACATTGGAGCGCAGCCTTCGTGCAACGACTTCTGCGTGCCGTCATCATCATCACTCCCGCAAGCTTCAACGGCGCCCACGGCTTCATGGGGTATCCTGACCACGAGTATGCACAGACTGCGCATAACTGCTCATCGCCCACAGCCTCATCAGCAACCTCAGCACAGGTACAGGCACAGGCTCAGGCACAGCACAGGCACAGGCACAGGCACAGGCGCAGCACAGGCACAGGCACAACCACAAGCATCGCAAGATACAAGACTCAGAACACTATCAACCTCCAATCTTCTGAGGGGAGTGATGTAACAGTACCTACAAAACGCCACAAAAATGAACAACGTGTCATGTTGACGTCACACGAATTCTACATCTCGCAATCAGAGTTTACCGTGCAATTAGCATACCAACTTGACAATTTCAAGCATTGGGCAAGTGTCCACCAAACATAACACCCGTCTGGTCGGAGGATCCTTCCTTTTTTATGGAGGATGAGGAAACTATACTCCCTGTTCCTCATGCCTCCAAAACCTCATGCTCTGCGTGTTCATAATACCGAATACAGAACTAACGTGTGCTGCATGTTACTCGATAAAAACAAAGAATAAGGATAACAGTGCTATTGTTCATGTAGGGATATAATTATTATTATTTATCTACTTGAGCAATTACGATATATGTACGTTAAGTAATAAGTACTCCGTTATATTATAATATATTTATAACAACAATTAATACTTTCTGATAGATAAACCAACGAATGTAGATTACAATAAATAAGTGACATTGTTGTCTTATATTGATTACTACTACTATACAGGGTTTATTAAGTGAAATAATGTTAAAATCAAGTGTTCTGTGCTGATCAAAATAGGAATAAATATAGTTTAAAAAACATCGTGATGTCGTCGAGAGAAGAAGCTTTGTTAATACAAAGCTACTTCTCTCCAATCTAATTCAATCTAATCCCCACATAATTGTGGGTATTATATCTTACTGCATTTTAAAAACTAATAAAATACGAAATCGACAATTGTGGGTAAAGCACTGCATTACGAAAAGAGAGCGTTTATCGCATGTAAATTTAGTAAGAGCATGGGCGTACCGAGGAGGCGCTGAGGGGGGCGGCGGGGGGCAGCGGCGCCCCCTGTAAATCTCGCAGAACATGTATGAGCTCCCCTGATTTCTAAACAAAGTATAAACGAGGACTTATCTCTAACTTTTATATAAACCACGCAGTACACACTGACAAAATGTACGGTGTAATTGTAATTGCCAAAAAACCGTAACCGACTATAGCGCTCAAAGATTACTCACTCAAAAAATTTGACTTGCC
This sequence comes from Sesamia nonagrioides, assembly GCA_017933935.1. NCBI lineage: Eukaryota > Metazoa > Arthropoda > Insecta > Lepidoptera > Noctuidae > Sesamia > Sesamia nonagrioides. The sequence goes on from JADWQK010001823.1 coordinate 262,729, forward strand.
CAAGGCCGGACTTGCTCACCCATAAGCCTGACTTGCCCACCCCTAGGCCTGACTTGCCCAACCCCTAGGCCTGACTTGTACACCCCTAGGCCTGACTTGCCCACCCCCTAGGCCTGACTTGTACACCCCTAAGCCTGACTTGCCCCCCCACTAGACCAGAAGCTGGGTACGCAAGGAAGTTTTCCAAATTTATTTCAGAATGCCTGAACCGCTGTATGAAGAAATTTTGCGGCTCCCGGCTCGCAGCGCTGCCACACGTACGAGCCCAGACGAGCTACGAGTAAGATTTCAAACAGGTTGGATCGCCGGCGAACTTGCTCGGCAATTTTAGAGCACGCGTTTTTAAGGTGACACATAGGCGAAAAAGGTCTTCCAGCCACAAGTCCGCGTACTTACTCGCACGTCTATCACACACTTAGAGACTACTTTTGGAAAAAAAGAGCTCTGTGTTTTTAAGATATAATGAATTTGAAATTAGAATTATTAGCCAAACAGGATTTTTTTTTAAATCTGATATGGCCAGTACTGCAGAATGGCAATTTCATAAGTAAAGAACTATTATAACATGCAGTTTAAATAATAAATGGAAAGATAACAAATCTGCTATATTAATATGCAAATAACGCGACCATGCCAGAAAAGTTAGAACAGCTCACAAAAGTGTACAATGTTAGTTCTGTAGACATCTCATTTGATCCTAAAACATATGATCAAAAACTACGAGAAGAATATATACCTGAAGATCCCAATAAATCAGGTAGTATACCAAACCAACTCAAATTAGGTGTAAGCTCTCGAGCCATGCTAAGACGGAACATCAATGTTAACCATGGCCTGGTTAACGGTGCCATGGGTGTTATCCGACGAATAGATTGGCCAGCACTACGCAGAAAACAGTTGGAGCCAGGAATACTACCACAAGCGGTATTTGTGGAGCTCGATGACCCAAGTACCAATACCCAATAACAGTGAACCTACCTGGTATTGGAGTCTGGATCAACCTCGTGCTACAGAATTTGCTGCTTTACGTGGTAAAGGCAAGATTGAACTAAAACAAGAAAGAAAGGACTAAAATAAGATGAAAATTTAATGATAAGGCATTTAAAAAAATAACAATGATTAGGTGCAAAAACATACATTGAAACAGTACCAAACCTATGTACAGACGACATCACATTAAGCTACTACAATCTGTCAGATTTCCTTATTAGATTTTCAACTTTATCTCTACAGCATTAAGGCTCTATGTTGATTAGAAACATCTGATAGCTTGGGGTAGCTTGACCTGCTGTTGTCCGTGCCTACGTAATTACTGTACACTTAGAAATTTCAGCACAAAATTCAGTCAGTTTCAATTTTTTTGCAAAATTATAAACAGAATTACATTCGGAGGCATGCACAAAGCGCGTATATTGTACATATGAATGTAATTTATTGTCTTGTATCTCCAGAACCGCCTAACGGATTTTCACATTTGAGAGATCGTTAGATTTGTCATAGACGGTGACATTAAAAAAAAACATAGCGGATGTTTGATTGATTTTTTTACCTCATAATATAGCGTTATATTATGAGGTAAAAAAATCTACCAAAGTTATCGAATTGGTTTTAAAATGAAGGATTTAAAATACTCATTCGAAAATATGTATATAACATGCAGTTTTAATAATAAATGGAAACATGAAAAAAAAATTAAACATTTTTTTTAAGTTTTCCAATATTAGAACCGTAATTTGTTAAAACTAAAAAGATAGAAATAATACTTATACCTTTTTAGTTCGTTAGAATTTTATGCAGGCGTTTTTTTTTTTGTTTTTAAATAGTATTTTTTTTATTAATTCAAATTAACCTAACGCTCGATTTATTGTGTATTTATCCTTATTTTATCGATGAATGTCATAAGAAACACTCATATTTTTTTAGTGTTCTTGCAGAAGTACATAAACATAAATACATGAGGGAAATAGAAGTTTTCGACAGCCTCCGTGGCGTAGCGGTAGCGGACGCGGCCGCTGCGCAAGGAGGCGCGGGTTCGATCCCCGCACAGTGCAAATATTTGTATGCATGAATATGAATATTTGCACTGGACTGGTCGTGCCTTGGAAAGCACGTTAAGCCGTTGGTCCCGGTTGCCATACGAATATCTAGTGGCAGTCGTTCCAAAAGTCCAACAATTGGTCTAGCTGAAATGCTTCGATGTCGCCTTCGGGTTTTGGAGGTCAGATGGCAGTCGCTTCATGGAAAATGTCGAAGTTTAGCCATATCAGCAGTTGGACTGGTAAAGGCGGACCCCAGACTCCAAACTGAAAAAAGGCTTCGAATGCGACTGGGATTAACGCTGAGATGATGATGACATGAGGTAAATAGAAGTAAATTAAGGAGAAGGATTAAAAGGAGAAACAGAAAATCTAATGATGAAAGCGTTATCGAGTAATGAATTACAATAACAAATGACAGATAATAGGATCATAGTAAACTAGCACTAGGCTCAGATGTAGCAAAAATGAATACAACTATTTGTCTTTACGTATATTTTTATTGTTTTCGCTCAACAGCGATTACGAACACAATACAATAAACCCGAACATCTCAATTAATTACAGAAATCGTACTTACAAGATATTCTAGTGAAAAACAACATATTCATCAAAATTCTCGTTGACAATCTGTGTTTACAGCCGCTTGGCAATTCTTTTATGAAAAACGTCATGGCGTCGCGTCGTTGTTACAAGTCCTTTTATAAAAATTTGCAGGTAAAAATAATTAGCGTTACAAACTATAATTTGCTAATTCCTTTTACTGACACGTTATATGAGTTCATATAATACACATTTTTTACAATACATAAATATGCAAGCTGTCACGCCCTTTATGCCTGGGTCTTTTATTGAAGTCATAAGTTTTTAGTTATTTACATTTTCATGTTTTACTTTGCTGGTACTTTGGCGTGGTAGCTGGCATATGGTCAATAATTTCATTGTTATTGTATTTTCTTGTGTTCATCACTATACATAGTATTGTATAAAGTCATATGAACATACAGTTGTGCTGCTGGGGGTTTCTTCCGCCACTTCTTCTTCCCAGCGAAAGCACTAGGAAGTGTCGATGGGTGGGACACCGGGTGGGGGGTGGATGGTTGGGACTTTCTTAGATATAATATTGACGTTCAAAAAGTGCTGACTCTCAGCCTAATTTGAATATATGCCTTTTGACTTTGAATATGTTTAAAGGCCCACGATTACAACAAGACTTTGATAATGATGACTTTGATGTTTGACTTTGTTGATGGCGGAAATATAAGGTGGCTTTTATGGCAGACATCATGAAAATGTACCGTTTTATAAAAATCAGTGAACTAGACTTTCCACATCAAAGAATAGAATAGAGAAGAATAGAGGTTCTTACCTAAGATAGTATTACTGAATACGAACATACAACAGTCACTTATGGTACAAGTGCCCCCTATCTGGCGGTACGTACATTACAACAGCTTGCGATAGATGTACAAAATAATTACCCAATCGCAAGTAAAGCTACATTAGAAGACTTTTACATAGATGATATCCTATCTGGAGAGTCCCTGGACAGTCCAGCTAAGGAATTGCAGAGTCAGTTGATAACTATGTTAAAAAAAGACGGTTCATTCGAGTGTTTAATGATTCAACAAACATTCATAGGGTTCGATAATAATAACGAGCATTATTTCGATTTAAGCGAATATGAATTTAGAGATTGCCTGCGTGGCAATACAGAGTTCGTGTGCTTTCGTGTAGCTGCCAAGAACATGCAATTAAATGAAAATTGCATAGTTGACCAACTCTTTAGAAATGAAAATCATAACCAGACCCAACGTAAATTATAATTTCCTTTGAAGATTAGACTTTTTTTGAGATTTTTCCTTTTGAGATTTGTAGAAACAAATCTCCGAAAATTGTATTATTAAAACTACGAATAATGTGCTTGCTGCAAAAAGAAGAACAGCTATAACAGTACTAGATTCGTATTCTAGAGTAAAAAGCTTATCTCTAAACAGTCAGATTGTACCAACAAACATAAAAGACATGGCTAAATAACAAGCACTAGACAGTTCAAAGGGCATTTTTGATCATCTAATCACATCAGAGATGAACCTAAAAAATCAATTGGATAACACGATATGGAAACAAATAGTATCTCACTCGTATAAAACTAGCATCTGTACCTCAATAATAAGTATAGTTTTGGCATGCATCTTATATTATTTTACTCCAAAGGTAATGAACCGACTTCAAGATTGTCGTGCAACAAGGAGGGATACTGCACCGCCTGCACAACAGTCAACCAACGTCACCAACACAACACACCAACAACCTACGAGTACACGGCAGCGACGCGGCATACCACACAGCATGCTCGCGCAGCCACAACAAGCGGAACAAGGCCAAGCCGGCCCATACGAGACCGTCGAGCTGTACCAACTTCAGTTCTGTCCCTAAGAGTCGCCAGGATGTTCAATGCTACCCTTGAACATTGATTCAGGATTTCAGCAGCTGACGCGCGGCCTACTTCAAATATTGTTATAATTGCAGAATACACCCATGGGGGTGTATTCTGCAATTATAACAATATTTACAAACGTCTTGGTATTCCATAATACCAAGACGTTTGTACATGTGTGTTTGTTGGGAAAAAGTAGTATATACGCGGTAATATTGTTTATATAAATCAGATTAGAATTTATTCTTGTCTTTGACAGCCTCCGTGGCGTAGCGGTAGCGGACGCGGCCGCTGCGCAAGGTGGCGCGCGAAAAGCTACGGATGCGACTGGGATGATGATGATGATGAGTAGAAGAGGGTATCGCCATATCTTTAATACAGCTGAAACCAGCTGAGGGTTATTTATCAGATACTTAAGACCTTCGGCTTTTTGACATCAAATAAAGCGGCCTACCAAGTTGAATATTTTTTGTAATGGCGGTACGTAAATCTATAATATAAAAATGAATCGCAAAATGTGTTGGTAAGCGCATAACTCAACAACGCCTGGACCAATTTGGCCAAATCTTTTTTTTAAATGTTCGTTGAAGTTCAAGGATGGTTTTTACGGCGAGAAAAATTAGAATTATTGCTGGAAAAACCCTAAAAATAGCCCTTTTCTTTTTCCCATACAAATGATTTGTAACTAAAACGTAGTCAATTTGAGCTTTATGGCTATGGTATAAAGTTCATATTAAATTACAAGCACTCACTGTTGTCTAAGCAATGTAGGTGTGTTCCTAACGTCAAAGATCATATCTATCAAAACAATGTGCGTGTGTGCGTTGGAGCACAGATTATATAGTTGGAGGAGTTTAATGTCGCGTTCCGAAACTCGCGTTTCTTTTGTATTAGTTTCGGCACGCGAGATAAAATGCATCAGTTTCCACGTCATTACATCAGTCAAACAAAAATCGCGTTACCAACAGTGTTTTATTATTTTTAATATCCAAATTTTAAATAAATAAAACAATTCGTACGGCTTAAAAGGATTTGACTTCAAGTCATATCAAATTTAAAAAAAAAAAGTTGTCTGTTACTTAATCTACTGAGTTTGCTTTTGTCAACTGATACACGTGATACACGAAACAAATTCGTATATCGTGTTTTGTGCAGAGTGTTTAGTTAGTGTTTGTTTAGTTCGTGATTAGTGAAAAAATAATTTATATTTGATATGCCTCCTATAAGACGAAGCAATTTAGGTAGAAGAACCAGAAATGCTACAAACCAAGCTAATTACCGCTCTAATCGTACTGCACAAGAACGTGACGACGGAAATGAACGTGAAAGAATTCGGATATCACAAACGCGTTTAGCGTGAGCGCGACATTCAACTAATAATCGCGCAAGTTTGAATCGAGCTGCTTTCAGTTACGATGTGTCAATTGACTACAGTAACTACCAATGTGTTGTTATTGGTTCTATGAACTCGGTTTGCTCACACTGTAAGGCATTAAAATACAAAAACGAAGCCAATGGATTGTGTTGCGCAAATGGTAAAGTGAAATTGATACCATTGAATCCACCACCAGAACCATTGTACTCATTGGTTTCAGGAATAGGAAGAGATTCTATACACTTTTTGACACATATCCAACAATATAACAATTGCTTTCAAATGACTTCATTTGGGGCAACAAATGTAGTTCGGGAAAATTTTATGCCAACTTTCAAGGTATGTATTATAGCAGTTACTCATAATTATTTTAGCGAACAAAATTTTCTGTCACCAGAGTGTGTCACTAATTTTCAATTTCTTAATCACTTATATATCACTTAGTCATCATATTATATGGTGATTCAGTTTCAGTGACACTTTTATTATATTTTATATTTGATAGATATTAGTTAAAACTAAATATATACTTTTTAAGATCAAATATTATTTAAGTTTGATCACTGACAATCCATTAATTTATACCACACCATAATATTTTTTTTTTATTTACAGATACAAGGGCAAATATATCACAGAGCAGGTTTACTGTTACCAGTGTCAGATAGCGACAACAAATTCCTGCAAATTTATTTTATGGGCAATTCACCACAAGAAATTGATCTGCGTTGTGCACATAACAATTTAGTAAAGAGGTCTATTGTAGAACAATTACAAACTTTATTTCATCAACACAATCAATTGATTATATTGTTTAAAACTGCCCTGGATCTGATGCCATCCGATAATCACAAAATTGTAATCAGAGCTGATAAAACACCTGCAGGTCAACATACAAGACGTTTTAATGCACCAACTATTGATGAAGTTGCTATCGTTGTAGTTGGAGAAAACTTGGAATCCCGTGATATTGTTTTACATCGTCGGAATGATCAATTACAACGTATAAAGGAAACACACCGCTCATATGATGCACTGCAATATCCCATTATATTTTGGCAAGGTGAAGATGGCTACGATTTCTCAATAAAAATGATAAATCCCATTACAGGTAACTAAAATATTAGTTTAGCTATGGCGATAATATCTCAGTCATTATATTATGTATTTTAATTTTATATTTGAATGTTATTAAAACAAAATCTATTTACAGGTTCTGAAACCAACAAAAAAGTCAGTTCAATGAACTATTATTCATACCGCCTAATGATTCGGGAAAATGAAGATAATCACATATTGAAATGTCGGCGATTATATCACAAATATGTTGTTGACATGTATGTTAAAATTGAAACGGAGAGATTAACATTCATCAGGTTGAATCAAACCAAACTCCGATCTGAAGAGTATATTCACCTTCGAGATGCAATTAATACTGATGGAAATGCACAGAATGTCGGTCGGATGACTATTCTTCCTGCAACATACATCGGAAGCCCTCGGCATATGCACGAATATGCTCAAGATGCCACGGATGACTATTCTTCCTGCAACATACATCGGAAGCCCTCGGCATATGCACGAATATGCTCAAGATGCCATGTCGTATGTTCGTCATTATGGTACAGCAGATTTGTTCATCACATTTACATGCAATCCGCAATGGATAGAAATCAAGCAGGAGTTATTCCCTGGGCAATCACCCATTGATCGTCATGATATTACAGCCAGAGTCTTTAGACAAAAGTTGAAATCTTTAATGGATTTCATCGTAAAACATAATGTGTTTGGTGAGACACGCTGCTGGATGTATTCTGTGGAGTGGCAGAAACGAGGATTGCCACATGCACACATTTTGATTTGGTTGGTTGAAAAGATAAGGCCAAATGAAGTTGATGCAGTGATATCAGCTGAAATCCCTAATGTACAAGTAGATCCTGGATTGCATGAGGTAGTTATCAAAAACATGATACATGGTCCCTGTGGAACTCTTAATCAAAATTCACCGTGTATGATGGATGGTAAATGTTCAAAACGATATCCACGGACATTAATATCGGAAACAATTACTGGTAATGACGGTTATCCATTGTATCGTCGCAGATCGACAGTAGACAATGGAAAATCAACAATTGTCAAATTAAATCAACAAGATATTGAAATAGATAATCGTTGGATTGTTCCATATTCACCCATTTTATCAAAGACATTCAAAGCACACATCAACGTTGAATCTTGCCATTCAGTGAAATCTATTAAATACATTTGCAAATATGTAACCAAAGGGAGTGATATGGCTGTGATTGGAATTGGTGCAGAGAATTCCAATGATGAAGTTACCCAATACCAAATGGGCCGCTATGTCAGTAGTAATGAAGCAGTTTGGCGAATATTTTCTTTTCCTATTCATGAGAGACACCCTTCTGTTGTTCACTTAGCTGTGCATTTAGAAAATGGACAAAGAGTGTATTTTACAGCACAGAACGCAGTACAAAGAGCTGCTCAGCCACCATCTACTACATTAACCAGTTTTTTTGAGACATGCCAAAACGATGATTTCGCACAAACATTGCTATATTCTGAAATGCCAAAATATTATACCTGGAATCAATCCTCAAGGAGATTTATACGACGGAAACAAGGAAAACCAGTTCCAGGATATACAGATGTATATTCCACTGATGCGATTGGCCGGATTTATTCAGTACATCCAAGCAATGATGAATGTTTTTATTTACGACTGTTCAATGTACGTGGCCCAACATCATTCCAACAGTTACGAACTGTTGATGGTGAATTGTGTGGATCCTACAGAGAAGCCTGTCAACGTTTGCAATTGCTTGAAAATGACGCGCATTGGGATCAAACTCTCAATGATGCTGTAATATCATCACACGCTCATCAAATACGAACATTGTTTTCTATAATCATATCTACATGCTTCCCATCAAACCCAATTGATTTGTGGATCAAGTACAAAGATTATATGTGTGATGATATTTTGTATCAAACACGGAATAGAATGGGAAATCCAAATATACAAATCAGTGAAGAAATTTACAATGAAGCATTGATTTCAATTGAGGACATGTGCTTGATAATGTCAAACAAACTATTAATTCAATTAGGCCTGACCGCGCCCAATCGTCCAATACATGACGCTTTTAACCAAGAGTTGCATCGAGAAAAACTGTATGATCTCAACGCTTTGAAAGAATTAATTCAAACAAATCTTCCACTGTTAAATGAACAACAGAAGTATGTATTTGAAACTCTTATAAAAGTAACAAATGATGAAACTGGAGGGATTTACTTCTTAGATGCACCTGGTGGTACAGGAAAAACTTTTTTGATTTCATTAATATTAGCAACAATTCGCTCACAAAATAAAATTGCACTTGCACTCGCTTCATCGGGAATCGCAGCAACTTTGCTTGAAGGTGGTCGAACAGCCCATTCAGCACTAAAATTGCCATTAAATATGCAAAGCAATGAAACTCCAACCTGCAACGTTTCGAAGAACTCTGCAATGGCAAAGGTTTTGCAGCAATGTAAATTGATTGTTTGGGATGAATGCACGATGGCACATAAAAAATCTTTGGAGGCTTTAGACAGAACCTTAAAAGATCTACGGAGCAATAATAACCGATTTGGTGGTGCAATGATTTTATTAGCAGGAGATTTTCGTCAAACATTGCCAGTGATTCCACGATCAACGCCAGCTGATGAACTCAATGCATGTCTAAAGTCCTCCAATTTGTGGAAACATGTCAAAGTACTTCATTTAAGCAAGAATATGCGTGTCGAGTTGCAAAATGACCAATCTGGAAACATATTCTCTAAACAACTCATTGACATAATAACCGATTTGGTGGTGCAATGATTTTATTAGCAGGAGATTTTCGTCAAACATTGCCAGTGATTCCACGATCAACGCCAGCTGATGAACTCAATGCATGTCTAAAGTCCTCCAATTTGTGGAAACATGTCAAAGTACTTCATTTAAGCAAGAATATGCGTGTCGAGTTGCAAAATGACCAATCTGGAAACATATTCTCTAAACAACTCATTGACATTGGTAATGGCAAATTTCCTATAGACATGTTGACTGGCTGCATTAACATTCCTCAAAGTTTTTGTCAGTTAACTCGATCAAAAGATGAACTTATTCAGAAGGTGTTTCCAGATGTTTCTCAAAATTACAGAAACCATGATTGGTTGAGTGAACGAGCTATACTGGCTGCAAAAAACATAGATGTAAATGAATTAAATTTCAAAATTCAAGAACAAATTACAGGCGAATTGAGGGTATATAAATCAGTTGATTCGGCTACTAATCAAGATGATGTAGTCAACTATCCACCGGAATTTTTAAACTCGCTGGATTTGCCAGGATTGCCACCTCACAATCTTCAATTAAAGGTTGGATCGGTGGTTATAATGTTGCGAAATATCAACCAACCGCGTCTTTGCAACGGTACAAGGTTAGCGATAAAAAAATTACTAAACAATGTGATAGAAGCAACTATACTCAAAGGAAAGTATAAAGGAGAAGATGTTCTCATACCGCGCATCCCAATGATTCCGACTGATGTGCCATTTGAGTTTAAACGACTACAGTTTCCAGTGCGGCTTGCTTTTGCTATGACTATAAACAAATCCCAGGGGCAATCATTAAGTGTTTGTGGTATTAATCTAGAAAACCCATGTTTCTCACATGGTCAATTGTATGTTGCCTGTTCCCGTGTTGGAAAACCATTAGATTTGTTTATCTATGCGCCAGGTAATCAAACAAAAAACATCGTATACCACAAAGCACTACAATGATAATAATAATAATTATGATTCACATGATTAACAATAAAGCGATTACTTACTTTTAAATCCTTAATAACTTTTTTGATTTCATTAATATTAGCTATTAATGAAATCAAAAAAGTTTTTCCTGTACCACCAGGTGCATCTAAGAAGTAAATCCCTCCAGTTTCATCATTTGTTACTTTTATAAGAGTTTCAAATACATACTTCTGTTGTTCATTTAACAGTGGAAGATTTGTTTGAATTAATTCTTTCAAAGCGTTGAGATCATACAGTTTTTCTCGATGCAACTCTTGGTTAAAAGCGTCATGTATTGGACGATTGGGCGCGGTCAGGCCTAATTGAATTAATAGTTTGTTTGACATTATCAAGCACATGTCCTCAATTGAAATCAATGCTTCATTGTAAATTTCTTCACTGATTTGTATATTTGGATTTCCCATTCTATTCCGTGTTTGATACAAAATATCATCACACATATAATCTTTGTACTTGATCCACAAATCAATTGGGTTTGATGGGAAGCATGTAGATATGATTATAGAAAACAATGTTCGTATTTGATGAGCGTGTGATGATATTACAGCATCATTGAGAGTTTGATCCCAATGCGCGTCATTTTCAAGCAATTGCAAACGTTGACAGGCTTCTCTGTAGGATCCACACAATTCACCATCAACAGTTCGTAACTGTTGGAATGATGTTGGGCCACGTACATTGAACAGTCGTAAATAAAAACATTCATCATTGCTTGGATGTACTGAATAAATCCGGCCAATCGCATCAGTGGAATATACATCTGTATATTCTGGAACTGGTTTTCCTTGTTTCCGTCGTATAAATCTCCTTGAGGATTGATTCCAGGTATAATATTTTGGCATTTCAGAATATAGCAATGTTAGTGCGAAATCATCGTTTTGGCATGTCTCAAAAAAACTGGTTAATGTAGTAGATGGTGGCTGAGCAGCTCTTTGTACTGCGTTCTGTGCTGTAAAATACACTCTTTGTCCATTTTCTAAATGCACAGCTAAGTGAACAACAGAAGGGTGTCTCTCATGAATAGGAAAAGAAAATATTCGCCAAACTGCTTCATTACTACTGACATAGCGGCCCATTTGGTATTGGGTAACTTCATCATTGGAATTCTCTGCACCAATTCCAATCACAGCCATATCACTCCCTTTGGTTACATATTTGCAAATGTATTTAATAGATTTCGCTGAATGGCAAGATTCAACGTTGATGTGTGCTTTGAATGTCTTTGATAAAATGGGTGAATATGGAACAATCCAACGATTATCTATTTCAATATCTTAATTCATAATTCATAATTCATTTATTAGTGTTGTGTATTTACAATTGTTGATTTTCCATTGTCTACTGTCGATCTGCGACGATACAATGGATAACCGTCATTACCAGTAATTGTTTCCGATATTAATGTCCGTGGATATCGTTTTGAACATTTACCATCCATCATACACGGTGAATTTTGATTAAGAGTTCCACAGGGACCATGTATCACGTTTTTGATAACTACCTCATGCAATCCAGGATCTACTTGTACATTAGGGATTTCAGCTGATATCACTGCATCAACTTCATTTGGCCTTATCTTTTCAACCAACCAAATCAAAATGTGTGCATGTGGCAATCCTCGTTTCTGCCACTCCACAGAATACATCCAGCAGCGTGTCTCACCAAACACATTATGTTTTACGATGAAATCCATTAAAGATTTCAACTTTTGTCTAAAGACTCTGGCTGTAATATCATGACGATCAATGGGTGATTGCCCAGGGAATAACTCCTGCTTGATTTCTATCCATTGCGGATTGCATGTAAATGTGATGAACAAATCTGCTGTACCATAATGACGAACATACGACATGGCATCTTGAGCATATTCGTGCATATGCCGAGGGCTTCCGGTGTATGTTGCAGGAAGAATAGTCATCCGTGGCATCTTGAGCATATTCGTGCATATGCCGAGGGCTTCCGATGTATGTTGCAGGAAGAATAGTCATCCGACCGACATTCTGTGCATTCCCATCAGTATTAATTGCATCTCGAAGGTGAATATACTCTTCAGATCGGAGTTTGGTTTGATTCAACCTGATGAATGTTAATCTCTCCGTTTCAATTTTAACATACATGTCAACAACATATTTGTGATATAATCGCCGACATTTCAATATGTGATTATCTTCATTTTCCCGAATCATTAGGCGGTATGAATAATAGTTCATTGAACTGACTTTTTGTTGGTTTCAGAACCTGTAAATAGATTTTGTTTTAATAACATTCAAATATAAAATTAAAATACATAATATAATGACTGAGATATTATCGCCATAGCTAAACTAATATTTTAGTTACCTGTAATGGGATTTATCATTTTTATTGAGAAATCGTAGCCATCTTCACCTTGCCAAAATATAATGGGATATTGCAGTGCATCATATGAGCGGTGTGTTTCCTTTATACGTTGTAATTGATCATTCCGACGATGTAAAACAATATCACGGGATTCCAAGTTTTCTCCAACTACAACGATAGCAACTTCATCAATAGTTGATGCATTAAAACGTCTTGTATGTTGACCTGCAGGTGTTTTATCAGCTCTGATTACAATTTTGTGATTATCGGATGGCATCAGATCCAGGGCAGTTTTAAACAATATAATCAATTGATTGTGTTGATGAAATAAAGTTTGTAATTGTTCTACAATAGACCTCTTTACTAAATTGTTATGTGCACAACGCAGATCAATTTCTTGTGGTGAATTGCCCATAAAATAAATTTGCAGGAATTTGTTGTCGCTATCTGACACTGGTAACAGTGAACCTGCTCTGTGATATATTTGCCCTTGTATCTGTAAATAAAAAAAAATATTATGGTGTGGTATAAATTAATGGATTGTCAGTGATCAAACTTAAATAATATTTGATCTTAAAAAGTATATATTTAGTTTTAACTAATATCTATCAAATATAAAATATAATAAAAGTGTCACTGAAACTGAATCACCATATAATATGATGACTAAGTGATATATAAGTGATTAAGAAATTGAAAATTAGTGACACATCTTAACTTTTGAGTAACTGCTATAATACATACCTTGAAAGTTGGCATAAAATTTTCCCGAACTACATTTGTTGCCCCAAATGAAGTCATTTGAAAGCAATTGTTATATTGTTGGATATGTGTCAAAAAGTGTATAGAATCTCTTCCTATTCCTGAAACCAATGAGTACAATGGTTCTGGTGGTGGATCCAATGGTATCAATTTCACTTTACCATTTGCGCAACACAATCCATTGGCTTCGTTTTTGTATTTTAATGCCTTACAGTGTGAGCAAACCGAGTTCATAGAACCAATAACAACACATTGGTAGTTACTGTAGTCAATTGACACATCGTAACTGAAAGCAGCTCGATTCAAACTTGCGCGATTATTAGTTGAATGTCGCGCTCACGCTTCACGCGTTTGTGATATCCGAATTCTTTCACGTTCATTTCCGTCGTCACGTTCTTGTGCAGTACGATTAGAGCGGTAATTAGCTTGGTTTGTAGCATTTCTGGTTCTTCTACCTAAATTGCTTCGTCTTATAGGAGGCATATCAAATATAAATTATTTTTTCACTAATCACGAACTAAACAAACACTAACTAAACACTCTGCACAAAACACGATATACGAATTTGTTTCGTGTATCACGTGTATCAGTTGACAAAAGCAAACTCAGTAGATTAAGTAACAGACAACTTTTTTTTTTTAAATTTGATATGACTTGAAGTCAAATCCTTTTAAGCCGTACGAATTGTTTTATTTATTTAAAATTTGGATATTAAAAATAATAAAACACTGTTGGTAACGCGATTTTTGTTTGACTGATGTAATGACGTGGAAACTGATGCATTTTATCTCGCGTGCCGAAACTAATACAAAAGAAACGCGAGTTTCGGAACGCGACATTAAACTCCTCCAACTATATAATCTGTGCTCCAACGCACACACGCACATTGTTTTGCTAAATATGATCTTTGACGTTAGGAACACACCTACATTGCTTAGACAACAGTGAGTGCTTGTAATTTAATATGAACTTTATACCATAGCCATAAAGCTCAAATTGACTACGTTTTAGTTACAAATCATTTGTATGGGAAAAAGAAAAGGGCTATTTTTAGGGTTTTTCCAGCAATAATTCTAATTTTTCTCGCCGTAAAAACCATCCTTGAACTTCAACGAACATTTAAAAAAAAGATTTGGCCAAATTGGTCCAGGCGTTGTTGAGTTATGCGCTTACCAACACATTTTGCGATTCATTTTTATATTATAGATTTAATTATTTTTTATTCACAACGCACTATCACCAGGGTGACGGTTCTGTTCAGGAGAATTTTTTAAAATACGTAGGCACAATAACTGCCACATTACAAATCTTTTTGACAGGACGAAGTCTGTCGGGTCAGCTAGTTTCTAATAGTTTCGTTGGGCTCTTCTGTTTTCTAATTAGGGTCACCAGGTACTCCAGATATTCGATTACCCTAGTTTTTATAGTTTTCCCTTTATGTGGCCATTAAACCCTAATTGTGTATCAAATTTCAGCTCTCTGAGTTTATGAGAAGTACTAGTTCTATTTTGATGAACATGAATGAGTGCACTCACTCACTGATAAACACGAAATTTACTTTCGCCTAACTTTATAACTAAATGACATTTTAGATTTTAATTATGTGATTATAACTTACTGGAAGATGAAAATTTCTGCCTTCTAGTCTTATCCAGAGTTTCTAAAATAGGGGTCTGAAAATTCAGCATAAGGGTTCGAGTAAAGAATGTTACGGCAGAGCTTCCTTCGCGCTTGACTTGGCGGGACTTGGCGCCCCGATAAGTTTTATTTTAATACTTTTTACATCAAATATATTTATACAATATAGCTTAAAACATACTTATTTTAATTTCTTAACACTACAAGACCAGTGGTACTAATCAACAACAAAACTACTAGAATAACCACTTTGATGCAGTCTGTGTCTGCCTGCTGTTCGATGTTGACTTGACCATTAAATAAGTTCAATTATACATATTTCGTATGTACACTGTCACTTCACAAGAGGCATGTCCGCCGGCTCACTGCGCCGCCACAGTACTGCGTTCGATAAAGGTAAGCGGCAAGCCGTTCTCGACGCTCTGTACGATGCCGGACTTGGGGTCGACGACGGGGTGGCGCAGCGTGGTGGCAGCCGGCGCGACAGTGAAGCGCGACAGTACGGCAGCCAGCCCCGCCAGGGACTGCATGAGGCCCAGGCGCAGACCTGCACCAAACATATATTATAAGTACAACTGATAGTACTTCAACTTCCTGATACCATCTAAACTGTCATGATATTATGAGGGGGCGTGTTTCCTGACAGTATATGTGTATGTACTCGGTGGTTACACCGACAAGCAGCTAGATCCGTAACAACTACCTGTACCTAGGTCTTTCAACGACGTTACCTACCCCTGTTGCCAAAGCGATGAGAGCGGTGTTAGTATAGTCCGTGCCGACTCCACAGTGCTATGAGCGGTGTTAGTACAGTCCGTGCCGACTCCACAGTGCTATGAGCGGTGTTACTTTTAATTTGGATACATTTCGGTTAGTCATGTCAAATGTCTCACTGATGGTGATAATGAAAGAGAACGCTTAATAAATAAACAGGTATTACCTATACAGGCGCGGGGACCATCACCGAAGGGCAGGTACACGAACTTGGTGTTGTTATTTTGCTGTTCGGGCAAGAAGCGCTCCGGACGGAACTCGTGCGGCTCGGGGAAGTACTGTGGGTCGTTGTGCAACGCCTGCAGCGGGATGGTCACCCCCACATCCGGGTCGATGGTCAGGTCCACTTCGGGGATGGTGTAGGTACGCGCGCACGTGCGGGCCAGAAAACCCAGCGACGGAAACATGCGCATACCCTCCTTGAACGCGCACTCCAGGTACGTCATCTCCTTGACAGCGTCGTAGCTGAGCCGGCCGCCGTGCTTGACCAGTATCGCATCGATCTCTCGCTGCACCTTGCGCTGCACTTTCGGGTGGTAGGCGAGCTGGTGCAGAGTGAAACTGGTAGCCGATGATGACGTCTCGAAGCCAGCTGCAAAAAATACGAATACCTGCGCCGCAATCAGTTCGTCTGTTAGCTCTAACGTAGCGATGTCCGGAGTGCCGTCTGCTTTAAAGTTTTCAATCGATTCTACCATCATATTTCCCTTTTTTCTACACTCGAGCAACAGGTCAATGAAATCATTCCTGCCGGAAGGTTCATAATTTCTCTGTTTTAGTATAGCTGAGACTAGATCGATCATGGGTTGTTCCACTCTTTCCAAATACTTTAAATGTTTACACCATTCCGGGAAAATTTCTTTCAACGTGGCTATGAACACTTCCTTCACTCCTACTTGAAATATTGATGCTCCTAACTTCCTGAAGGCAGAATCTTCATCGTTAAGTGAGTCGGCATCGAGGCCGAACCCGCAGGCGCCGATGAAGTCTGTGGTGTAGCGAGCCATGAGATCGCGTGCGTCCAGTGGGCGCCCGGCGGCGGCGGCGCTCAGCGCGCGTGCCTGCAGCTTCTCCGCACGCTCCACGATGAGCGGGAACATCGCCTTCAGCTTGCCGCTCGTGAATGCTGGCGTCATGCGCTGCCGCAGCATCCGCCACAAGTCGCCGTCCGCGAAGAACAGGTTGCGCATCATAGGCTCTATCACCGTTTTATGCGGGTTCAAACCGCGGGGATAAAAATATTGAAAATCTATTGTCAGGATGCGCTTTACGATTTCGGGATCTCTGATCACGAGCTCTGGGTGCGTGGATCTGTAGAATCCTACTACTTTCTCCTTTGGATACTTCCAGTACATTTCTGCTGCCTTCTGAGTTATGCTCTTCTGCATGAAGTAGACTTGAAAATTATTGCCAACCAACACTGTCGGCTTGTCATGTTTGACTCCTTTCTTCTCCCAGTAGCTGAAGGTGCGCGTGCCGTACAGGTAGAGCGCGACGATGACGACGAGCACGATGGCTGCGGTGATCATGGCGGTGCAGTAGCGTGGGACAGAGCGCGGCCGCCAGCGAGCGGTGACTGCCGCGTACTGCGAAGGCAGCCGTATTTGTATTGCGATGCGACGTTATCTAGCCGCACGCTTATCACTCAGTTTGATTAATTCTGTTAAACTAAATTATTATCAGGAAGGAGAAATAATTATTTTATATTATAAACTAGATTAAAGCTGGACCTAGGAGTGGCTATTCTAAACTAACGTGCCTACTTAACTATTAACTCCAGCCTATTCCTGTTCCCCAGCACGGCAACAACCACTTCACTGTGAAGGTGATATAAATAGCCTAAAATTTTGATCAGAGCAATAGTTTACAGGCGTTCACTCACGTGTACTCAATCAGCCGGGCGTTACATATTTGTAGTGATTCTCCTATCACGGATACATACCCTCGCAAACAATCGACCGATATTTACAGCTAAAGATTACCTGTATTAGTATGTTATATAGAAGCTTGGAAGGTCGTTGCCATATTAGTATATGTAGTGAAGACTACGTATGCAAGTTCAGTAATGCTCCTTTATTGTATAAACTTAAGGCTATTTATCATCATCATCATCAACCTATTTATCGTCCCACTGCTGGGCACAGGTTTCCTCTCATACAGAGAAGGATTGAGCGTAATCACTACGCTTGCTCAATGCGGGTTAGCGATTTCAGACTTAAAGTCGACGTTTCCTCAAGATGTTTTCCTTCACCTTCAGTCATTGGTGTCAAAGACATACTTAGAAAGTACATATAACTTTAGAAAAGTTACATTGGTACTTGCCTGACCTGGAATCGAACCCGCGCACTCATACTTGAGAGGCTACAGCCAGGCTATTTATAGTACATTATTAATATTGTGTGATTAAATGCATATGATCCGAATAAAATAAGTAGTTATTACAAGTCAGCAAGGTTATGTCCGTGAATAGCAACACATAATTATGACATACATAGATGCAAAGTGCCTACAGTATACACATTACAGTATACATTACACATATAGGATACATTATATCCGTAGGGGTTTCAAATCTTCACGCGGAACCCTAGAACGGTTATCATAATAAAATCCAATGATAAACTCATTAAGTTATTTTCACGATGCAAAACTTTATCGTTTCATTGTCAACGCAATTATGACGTATTATATCTAAATACACCTGTTTATTTATTTAAATTTTTGTTATCATCGAACAAAGTCCAAAAACTATACGGTCTAATTAGGCATGACTCAGTGTTTTCTAGAGGTAAACATAATTGTCACGATGACAAGTCGAGTGCGCGCTGCCGAACAAACCACGCAAAGCAAAATCAGTCGATTAATTTTTGTTATCATCGAACAAAGTCCAAAAACTATACGGCCTAATTAGGCATGACTCAGTGTTTTCTATAAGAGGTAAACATAATTGACACGATGACAAGTCGAGTGCGCGCTGCCGAACAAACCACGCATAGCAAAATCCATAGACGGCAAAATCAGTCGATTAAGGCGCTGTGCTCAGTAAAAATAGGCTTCAAAAAACAATTTTTTAGCCAAATGTATACATTTCAGAGCAGCCAAAAATTTATATGTTAATCTTGATTATATGTAGCAGGAAACCATTGTTTTCAAAACACGTTTTGAATTAATTTTCTCGATAGAAAAAAATCCTAAAGTAACCCCTAAAATTGAATTTATAACAGTTGTAACTGTATTATTAATCACCAAATCTTGATAAAATTGAGAAGAGCGATGTAAAATATAATAGTAAATGAAACCATTGTTTTTGTTTATCGATTTAACTAAGATATTCTAAAATAAATAATGTATTTATGATAAATAACGTGAACGAAACGTCGCTCCATCGCGGCGTCCATTGCCTTCTCTTTCACTTCTATGCTTAGCGACAGTGACCGCTGAGGCGCGCTGCTTGTCGGACCTATGTCACTTTTTGCTTTACCCCGCACAGAAAATAATTATATTTACGTGTCTGTTTGTTGATGAATAATCATATTTCGTTTTTGCCCGGGTTCAAACCCCAGGTTTACATTATATGCTTTTTGTACATTTTAATTGAAATAAATGCTTTTTAATTTACTGTTGTATTTTTGCCGATATTTTATTTGATTTTTTTCTGTAATTATTCTTTTTACTTTTTCGCGGCAATTTTTTCTTCACCTGTATGTGTTCGGGTTCAAACCCCAGCTTTACGTTGTATGCTTTTTGTTGGATTTCTTATTTGCAATTGTTTTTTTTTAATTATTATTAATTTATCCGATTTTCTGTATTTTTTGTAGTAATTGTTCCATCTTTTTAAATATATTCTTTTTGTAACAATTATAATGCAAACTAATATTTAAAATCAATTCGTTATAATTTTCTGTCTACAAATTTCTAGAAATTAATAATAAATAATAATAATAAGCCTTTATTTAACCATGAATTTCTTAGTTCATAATATAAGTTAACAAAAGAAAAACAATAAAGCTAACAGTTAATTTGATAATAGTTCATAATGGTAAATTTAGATTTCATTTCGTATTCTAAGCACTAGTACAAACCCGACTTCGATAAAAGTTGCAGTTTTGAAGAAAAAATCTTTTATTTTTTTTAAATATCCGAAAATGTATTTTTTTTAACAGTTACTTTAGTCAGCTGTTTATAAATAGTAATTTCTGGAAATGATATATACTTCATTTGTAGAAATTACTATTTATAAAACAAAAAATTTAAGCAGAACGGACAAAGCGCATTATAAAAATAAAAAGTAAAAAAACTAAAACCCAACTACGACAAAAAACGACGCTGAAAAAGTATAAAACAAGATTTTCAGAATACTGAACTGAACAAAGTTGCTAATGTAGTTGCAATTAAATGGACACAGTCAAGATGCCTTCGTTGTAAATTGACAATAATGTCATACAATACTATTCTGAAGTATGCAATATACGTTGTCAAGGTGCTACGGTAGGTAGGTATATGTAACGTGTGACTACGCCTTTCCAAACATGAAAATTTATCTCTACATAGTGAATATTGCATACTTGGAGCGTAGCGCGTATAGCAATGGTTTCCCCGTATGAAGCTCCCGGTTTTTCGTAGTAGCGACGCACATTTGCGTCGATGGCACCGAATGGGTCATGAATTAGTGGATGAGGCCGTTAGTATAAATAGATTGGATGTTTTTCTAACGGTGGTAGGCCATAACATCGGCTGCCGGCAGAATTTACCACCCACCAGACAAAGTCTTGCCGCCAAGCGATTCGTCGTGTTCCAGCATGATGTCTGGTGAAGCCGTACGGAGGACGCGTCTGAGCACTTTGTGTTGCGTTGTGTGGCGAGTACGATGCGCCAAATGTTGTTGAGTCGGGAGTTTGGTCGTGTTGCTCTTGGATTTAACATTGCATCACCTGGCTCAACGGCCGTCATCCTTGCTATTCCTAAGTTTTTTAAGTGAATAGGCTTAATAAACTAGTGCGCAGGCATCAAGGATTGCGTCACTGCTTACCATCAGGCGGGATTGCAGTCAAGCGCTAGTTTATAATTATTTAAAAAAAAAACTTATATTAAGAGGACCTGAGAAGATTTCTTAATCTATCTAATTCTGCTAACGATCGACTGTCATGTGGATTTTTAAGTAATTTATTATGATCCAAGGCACTTATAAATAATCCCTCTATGGTTTTGACTCTACTGAGAGCGACATAGGCCTGTCCTTTAGCAAACAATGACTTTCCTAGATCTGTAACTTTTTATCTAGAGTACAACCTTGTAATTTATGTACAGTACAACCCCAAGAAAGAATCAGCGGGAGCATTTTACGCTGAATTTGCCCAGAACCCCTCAAGCCGTCAAATTCAGTGAGGCAAGGCTTGATTTTGATAAGTCCGTTAGTATCTGCTTTTATGGATGCGTCGTCAAATTGTATGAGAACAGCGCTTGGCTGTTCTCCTGTTCCAACTGATCGCGCCGAAGAGCAGGCCATTCGAAGGCCTTCACCACTCCCATCGCTCCGTTTACCAAACCCTGGTTTACATTCAAATTTCTAAGAAGCATTACTAGGGATTATGTACAAACATAAAGTACTCGTGAAGCTCTTTCAGATGATACCAAATACGGTATATTTATTTTAATTTTGTATTAACATAGAACTTTTTGTCCGCTAGAGGGCGTAATACTAAATTTGGTGACAAGCTATAAAGCTCATAACCAACAAAATATCAAGGCCCTTCTAATGGTTCTGCAGTGGTCTTATTCTGATAAGTAGTAAAGAAGCTATCTATGAACGAAAAGATGTGAATTATATGCAATCAGCCCATGAATACAGGTAAAGTCACAATCAAATGCTAGTAATATATATATATTTAAAATGTACAAGTCAAGCCCTTTCAAATGATACCAAACACGGCATATTTATCTTAACTTTATTTTTTTACTCTGTATATTTTGTCCGCTAGAGGGCGCCACGTTAGATTTTGTGAACCTCCATATAGCCTATAACCAGCAGACAATTAAGACGCTTCTAATGATATATCATTTATCGAATTCGAATAAGTAGTTTAGAAGTTACGAAGGAACAGATGAACATACATACATACATACATACATACATACATACATACATACATACATACATACATACATACATACATAGCCTGTCAAAATCATAACCCTCCTTTTGCTTTGCCGTAGTCGGGTAAAAAATAATAAAAAATGAAAGTATGTATAAAATATACATTTTCGAAAATCGCAAGGTAAAGTAAACGGATGTTGGGATTTGAACCTGGTGCTCGTCTAATGCGAACCGGGACTGTGACGAACAGAGCCAGCCATGCTCGCGGTTGGGTTGTGAAATTAGGCTTCTAAATGTAGATGGAATAGAGAATGGTTGGTATAGATTTAATAGAACGTGCGTATTTCTCGATGCACGACGCCTCATGCATCGATGTACTCGCGCGGAGCGCCCCGCGCCCCGCAGTGGGCGGGGCTAGTCGTGTCCCACTTCGTCTGCTTCACCCCCTCAAATACCTAAAAGTTTGCTATTCACAGCGTCTTAACGCTTTTTTAATTACACAGCAAAATATTTTAGACATTTTACTAAGTAACTACCGAGCTGCTCGGCTGAGCAGCGTTCGGGAAGGTACGCTACATCTTCTCGTCGTCCAAGATACCACAGTGTCTCAAGACTAAAGTCTTTGACCAGTGTGTGTTGCCAGTGATGACTTACGGAACTGAAACGTGGTCGCTCACAATGGGCCTCATACGAAGGCTCAGAGTCACACAAAGGGCAATTGAAAGAGCTATGCTCGGAGTTTCTCTGCGTGATCGAATCAGAAATGAGGAGATCCGCAGAAGAACCAAAGTCACCGACATAGCTCTTCGAGTCGCTAAAATTAAGTGGCAATGGGCAGGGCACATTGCTCGTAGAAGCAATGGTCGATGGGGCAGTAAGGTTCTGGAGTGGTGGCCACGTACTGGAAGACGCAGCCTAGGGAGACCCCCAACAAGGTTTACCGATGACCTGGTGAAGGTCGCGGGAAGCTGATGGATGCGGGCAGCACAAGACCGGTCATCGTGGAAAGCCTTGGGGGAGGCCTTTGTCCAGCAGTGGACCTCTATAGGCTGAAAAGAAAAAGAAGAATATATGTTATACACCATAGATGAAAACAGATATGGATATTAATTAAACAAAAAGAACGACTTCCAAAAAAACACTACAAAGTGAAAAATAACTAATTTCGGAAGTCGGTGTTTTTGATTTTTGTATAATTATTAGTTTTTGTCACCGACTTCCGAAATTAGTTATTTTTACCCGACTACGGCAAAGCAAAAGGAGGGTTATGATTTTGACAGGCTATGTATGTATGTATGTATGTATGTATGTATGTATGTATGTATGTATGTATGTATGTATGTTCATCTGTTCCCTCGTAACTTCTAAACTACTTATTCGAATTCGATAAATGATAATGATGATTCGATTAGAAGCGTCTTAATTGTCTGCTGGTTATAGGCTATATGGAGTTTCACAAAATCTAACGTGGCGCCCTCTAGCGGACAAAATATACAGAGTAAAAAAATAAAGTTAAGATAAATATGCCGTGTTTGGTATCATTTGAAAGGGCTTGACTTGTACATTTTAAATATATATATATTACTAGCATTTGATTGTGACTTTACCTGTATTCATGGGCTGATTGCATATAATTCACATCTTTTCGTTCATAGATAGCTTCTTTACTACTTATCAGAATAAGACCACTGCAGAACCATTAGAAGGGCCTTGATATTCTGTTGGTTATGAGCTATAAAGCTTGTCACCAAATTTAGTATTACGCCCTCTAGCGGACAAAAAGTTCTATGTTAATACAAAATTAAAATAAATATACCGTATTTGGTATCATCTGAAAGAGCTTCACGAGTACTTTATGTTTGTACATAATCCCTAGTAATGCTTCGTAGAAATTTGAATGTAAACCAGGGTTTGGTAAACGGAGCGATGGGAGTGGTGATGGCCTTCGAATGGCCTGCTCTTCGGTGCGATCAGTTGGAACAGGAGAACAGCCAAGCGCTGTTCTCATACAATTTGACGACGCATCCATAAAAGCAGATACTAACGGACTTATCAAAATCAAGCCTTGCCTCACTGAATTTGACGGCTTGAGGGGTTCTGGGCAAATTCAGCGTAAAATGCTCCCGCTGATTCTTTCTTGGGGTTGTACTGTACATAAATTACA
Source organism: Sesamia nonagrioides (assembly GCA_017933935.1). Classification (NCBI taxonomy): domain Eukaryota; kingdom Metazoa; phylum Arthropoda; class Insecta; order Lepidoptera; family Noctuidae; genus Sesamia; species Sesamia nonagrioides. The sequence continues at coordinate 287,209 of JADWQK010001823.1, forward strand.
AGGTTGTACTCTAGATAAAAAAGTTACAGATCTAGGAAAGTCATTGTTTGCTAAAGGACAGGCCTATGTCGCTCTCAGTAGAGTTAAAACCATAGAGGGATTATTTATAAGTGCCTTGGATCATAATAAATTACTTAAAAATCCACATGACAGTCGATCGTTAGCAGAATTAGATAGATTAAGAAATCTTCCCAGGTCCTCTTAATATAAGTTTTTTTTTTTTTAAATAATTATAAACTAGCGCTTGACTGCAATCCCGCCTGATGGTAAGCAGTGACGCAATCCTTGATGCCTGCGCACTAGTTTATTAAGCCTATTCACTTAAAAAACTTAGGAATAGCAAGGATGACGGCCGTTGAGCCAGGTGATGCAATGTTAAATCCAAGAGCAACACGACCAAACTCCCGACACAACAACATTTGGCGCATCGTACTCGCCACACAACGCAACACAAAGTGCTCAGACGCGTCCTCCGTACGGCTTCACCAGACATCATGCTGGAACACGACGAATCGCTTGGCGGCAAGACTTTGTCTGGTGGGTGGTAACTTCTGCCGGCAGCCGATGTTATGGCCTACCACCGTTAGAAAAACATCCAATCTATTTATACTAACGGCCTCATCCACTAATTCATGACCCATTCGGTGCCATCGACGCAAATGTGCGTCGCTACTACGAAAAACCGGGAGCTTCATACGGTGAAACCGTTGCTATACGCGCTACGCTTCAAGCGCTACGAAATAGTAAAATAGGACATCTCTACATATTACTATACGCCGATACATAAGTCAAAAGAGATGTCATATGTTAACTACCTAGTTTTTAGTTCGTCAATTTAACTTTTATTAATATTATGCGCCACAAATACACTTTAACACCAAAATAGTACAAATAATAAAAAGTTAAAAAACTAAAACCCAACTACGACAAAAAACGACGCTGAAAAAGTATAAAACAAGATTTTCAGAATACTGAACTGAACAAAGTTGCTAATATAGTTGCAAGTAAATGGACACAAATTTTTGGACAAAATTTTCATGTTGGAAAGGCGTAGTCACACTTACATAACCGTAGCACTTTCATAACGTGTGACTGCGGTTTTCGTTCACATTAGTGAATATTGCATACTTCAGAATAGTATCGTAAGACATTATTGTCAATTTACAACGAAGGCATCTTGGTAGAGTCTACTGTGTCCATTTACTTGCAACTATATTAGCAACTTTGTTCAGTTCAGTATTCTGAAAATCTTGTTTTATACTTTTTCAGCGTCGTTTTTTGTCGTAGTTGGGTTTTAGTTTTTTAACTTTTTATTATTCACTTTGTAGTGTTTTTTTGGAAGTCGGTTGTTTTTTTTTGTAAAAAAGTTTTTATTTTATACTTTTTAGTTGTTAAAAGTACTGTTCAGCTGCATCAAGTTAGACTGGATGCTGACGCTAAAATAGTTGGGAAAAGGCATGTAGAAACGACGTAATTTTGTTTACCTTACCTACCCGTAATTTAAGTTTGAAAATAATAATAATAAATATATACGGACAAATCACACAGATTGAGTTAGCCCCAAAGTAAGTTCGAGACTTGTGTTATGGGATACTAACTCAACGATACTATATTTATAATAGATACATATATTATATGGATAAACATCCAAGACCCAGGCCAATCAGGAATAGATCGTTTTCCATTATGACCTTGCCGGGGATCGAACCCGGGGCCTCCACATCGCAGGCAGGCGTGTTGACTGCTGCGCCCTTCGAGCAACACTGTCCCTGTGTTGCTCGAAGGCTGCGCCACGGAGGACGCCACTGAACCGATTTCTATAAAATTCTTATGAAACCAAAATGAAAGTATAAACAATGCTAGACATGACGCGATTACGGAACTTAAATTCAGTCTTTTGATTATAATTGATTATTGCATAAGCGTGAGTAGGTAGGTAGTGGTTGTCCTATGTTAAACTTCAATGCTGTAGATTTTTGAGGAATTCCCTCAACTGCCTATGGTCTTCATCATCAGATTTATTACAAGCCAAAATTTTAAACCATAAAGGTGCACAGTTCTCATAAATGAATTAATTCGAAGCACAATGTTGCTACTGTAAACCGTTGAGGAGTTCCCTTAACTGTCCTTTGTCTTCATCATAAGACCCCTAATCACAATCACAATACATCTAGGTATAAAGAAAGCTCTTATCAATACAAATTAATCAAGCACAAGTACAAGGTAGCATCTGTGAATCGTTGAAGAGTTCCCTCGACTGTCTCTCAGCTCCATCATCAAATCTACTGCAGACCTTCATTAATTTAATTTAATTTATTTATTTCTCTCTTCACAACATTGGTTTAACAATATTTTTACTTATATTCCACCATTGGATGAGACTGGTGCCTGAAGTAGGTTTTTGAAGAAGCCTGTGTTACAGGTCACAAACCGGGTCACCATTATAACCCATATGGGTGCAAAGTGCCCATGAATATAAATGCATTGCCAAACTGGCCTTTGTATTCATCATCAGAGCCTTAATGACAGTTACAACCTATCTAGGTCTTAAGTTCTTACCATTACAAATTAATCAATCACAAACTCAAAGTAACTGCTATGAATCGTTGAGGAGTTCCCTCGACTGTCTAGGGTCTTCATCATCAGATCTACTGCAGACCTTCATTTTAACCCACACGCGTGTAAAGTACTCATCAATATAAATGGATTAAATCCAAACACAAAGTAGCTACTGCAAACCGCTGTGGAGTTCCCGGAACTGGCCTTTGTCTTCACCATCAGAGCCCTTATGATAGTCACATCCCATCTAGGTGTCGTAGTCGTGGTAGCCTAGTGGTTAAAACACCAGCCTCTCAAGTATGAGTGCGGGGTTTCGATTCCAGGTAGGGCAAGTACCAATGTAACTTTTCTAAAGTTATATGTACTTTCTAAGTATATCTTGGACACCAATGACTGATTAAAAGGTGAAGGAAAACATCTTGAGGAAACCTGGACCTTAAGTCTGAAATCACCAACCCGCATTGAGCAAGCGTGGTGATTACGCTCAATCCTTCTCTGTATGAGAGGAGACCTGTGCCCAGCAGTGGGACGATAAAAAGGTTGATAATGACGATCTAGGTGTAAAGTTCCTGTCAATAAAAATTAATCAAGCACAAAACATAATAGCTGATGTAAATCGTTGAGGAGTTGCCTCAACTGTCGGCTCTTCATCATCAGATCAGTAGATCTATGAAATGAAGATCTGCAGTAGCAGATCTTCATTTTAAACCACAGCGGTGTAAAGAACTCATCTATAAAAATGAGTTAAGTCCAAACACAAAGTAGCTACTGTAAACCGCTGAGGAGTTCGCGGAACTGGCCTTTGTCTGCATCGTCAGAGCCCCTAAGAGAGTCACAACCCATCGAGGTGTAAAGTTCTTTTAAATACAAATTAATCAAACTCAGACACTAGGTAGCTGCTGTGTATCGTTGAGGAGTTCCTTCGACTGTCTCCTGGCTCCATCATCAGATCTATCCGAGGCCTTTATTACATCGTAGTGCTTTAAAATACTTAATGAAAATACACAGAAATGCACTAGTAGCCCCTACGATTTTTGAAAGTTCCCCTTGATTTCGATGGTCTTCCATCATCAGGTCCTGATCTGGTGACTATGGGACCAATCTGGGAACATTTTTTTTTTAAATAATTATAAACTAGTGCTTGACTGCAATCCCGCCTGATGGTAAGCAGTGATGCAATCGTTGATTGTAAAGCGCACTAGTTTATTAAGTCTATTCACTTAAAAAAAACTTAGGAATAGGAAGGATGACGGTAGTTGAGCGAGGTGATGCAATGTTAAACCAACACGGCCAAACGATGCTGCGCTAAAGGGAAATTAATCTGGAGACTCTCCACGACCAAACTCCCGACACAACAACATTTGGCGCATCGCAACACAACTGCTCAGACCCGGCCTCCGTACGGCTTCATCAGACTTTGTCGGGTGGGTGGTAACTTCTGCCGGCAGCCCATGTTCTAGCCTACCACCGAGAAAACATACATAAAAAATTAAATATTTCGACGAATTGATAACCTCCTCCTTTTGAAGTCGGTTAAAAATAAACGCCATATCCTGCCGGCAGCTGCATACAAATATTATAATTACAATTAAACAATCAATAAAATTCATTAAACAATAGAAATGGCTAAGATTTTACAAATTTTAATTTAGGTAAGTTAAAGGTCATATCACTGGCCTATCGCGACAAATAGTCTCCTTCTGATTATGGTATTAAAAAAAGACACAGCGATTAACCGACCGCGGTTGTTTAGCGGCTAACTTTTCCATCATTGTTTACAGTTGCTAACAATAGACACCTGCCGTAATCGTCGGGCCAGATTTAAGAAAGCTGTAGGGAACGACGCCAGCACTACTCTACCAAACGCTCTGAAGTATAAGAAACGTTGAAATACGCAGGTTTATCAGATTAGGGCAATGGTGTCACCCTTCATCTTCCGTGTGTGTACCCTTCAACGGCCACATCACACAACAGTAGACTTTTAGGATATTAGACATCATTTAGGACTGGTATAGTGCCCAAGTCTTGGAAGCTTGCCAACGTACAGCCCGTGCCCAAAAAGGGTAGTCGTGCCGATCCTACCAACTATCAGCCGATTTTGACCACCTCCATACTTTGCAAGATATGGAGCGTGTTTTGAATTCGCGCCTCTTGGCATACCTGGAAGGTAACAATCTCCTCAGTGACCGACAGTACGAGTTTCGCCGAAATCGGTCAACTGGAGACCTACTAGTGTATGCCACTCACTTGTGGGGCGAGGCCCTCGAGAAAAATGGGGAAGCAATTGTTGTCTCTCTCGATATGTCGAAGGGATTCGACCGGGTATGGCACGCTCGCCTTTTGAGTAAGCTTCCAGCGTACGGCATTCCTCCAAAGCCTAGAGCACAGGCGTAGAGTAGCCAGCCTTTCGGTCTTCTATAGGATGCATTTTGGGGAGTGTGGGAGGGAATTGCATGATTTAATTCCCCCATCTCCGTTCCACCATCGGACGACCCGTCGTACGACGAGTTTCCACCCTTATGTTGTTAACACCACTACGATCCGGACATCGAGGGACTGGAATAGTTTGCCGGCGGCGGTGTTTCCGTCAGACTACAATTTGAGTGTCTTCAAGGCTAGAGTGAATAGGCTCTTAATAAACTGGTGCGCTTTACCATCAAGGACTGCGTCACTGCTTACCATCAGGCGGGATTGCGGTCAAGCGCTAGTTTCTTCTTCTTCTTCTTCTTCTTCCTCAGCCTATAGATGTCCACTGCTGGACAAAGGCCTCCCCCAAGGCTTTCCACGATGACCGGTCTTGTGCTGCCCGCATCCATCGGCTTCCTGCGACCTTCACCAGGTCATCGGTCCACCTTGTTGGGGGCCTCCCTACGTTGCGTCTTCCAGTACGTGGCCGCCACTCCAGAACCTTACTGCCCCATCGGCCATCGGTTCTACGAGCAATGTGCCCTGCCCACTGCCACTTAAGTTTAGCGACTCGCAGAGCTATGTCGGTGACTTTGGTTCTTCTGCGAAACTCCTCATTTCTGATTCGATCACGCAGAGAAACTCCTAGCATAGCTCTTTCCATTGCCCTTTGTGTGACTCTGAGCCTTCGTATGAGACCCATTGTGAGCGACCACGTTTCAGTTCCGTAAGTCATCACTGGCAACACACACTGGTCAAAGACTTTAGTCTTGAGACACTGTGGTATCTTGGACGACGAGAAGATATAGCGTAGTTTCCCAAACGCTGGCCAACCGAGCTGGATTCGCCGAGACACCTCTTTCTCGAAATTGGACCTACCTAGTTGGACTTTCTGTCCCAGGTATATATACTCGTGAACAACTTCGAGTGCAGAGCAACCAACTACAATTGGAGTGGGTGCGACATGAGAGTTCGACATGATCTTCGTCTTATCCATGTTCATTTTTAGACCCACTTGTTGGGAAGCTCTGCTGAGGTCATTGAGCATTTTGCCCAAGTCTTCCAGGGTCTCAGCCATGACCACGATATCATCTGCGAAGCGGAGATTAGTGATGTACTCGCCGTTGCTATTGATGCCAAGTCCTTTCCAGTCCAGGAGCTTGAAGACATCTTCCAACGCAGCAGTGAACAATTTAGGAGATATGACATCTCCTTGTCTCACTCCACGCTGCAGTTGGATCGGTTTCGAGTCCTGATCCGGGAGACGGACTGACATGGTGGCGTTTTTGTACAAACACTTTATCACCTCAATGTATCGATGGTCAATTTGGCACCGCTGGAGAGACTGTAGCACCGCCCAAGTCTCAATCGAATCGAAGGCCTTCTCATAGTCCACAAACGCCAAGCATGGTGGTTTGTTATACTCCTCGGACTTCTGTATAACTTGCCGCAGCGTATGAATGTGGTCTATGGTGCTAAAGCCTTTTCGGAAGCCTGCTTGTTCGGGAGGCTGGAAGTCGTCGAACCTGCGAGCGAGACGATTCGTGATGACCCTAGAAAACAGCTTGTAGACATGGCTCAGGAGGGATATCGGTCTGTAGTTTTCAGGAGGGTATTGTCACCTTTTTTGAAAAACAAAACCACCACGCTCCTGTGCCACGCCTTAGGCGTTTCGCCTTTAAGAATGACGGAATTAAATAGTTTCTGAAGCGCTTTAAGAACCGGTTTGCCACCCGCTTTCAAAAGCTTAGTCGTAATTCCATCATCTCCAGCTGCCTTATCGTTCTTGAGCTGTTTCAGGGCCATACCAATCTCGTACAGGCTGACGTCCGGGATATCGTCGGTGTAGTGTCGGGTTAGTCTGGCTCTAGGATCATTAGCCAGGCTTACAACAGGTGCGTGTGTTGATGTGTATAACTCTCCATAGAATTTGTCCATCTCACCCAAAAGCTCGGGCTTGGAAGTGACGATCCTACCATCCCCAGTCTTCAGCTTCGCAAGTAGACTCTGTCCAACAGACAATTCTCGTGCGAACACTTTGGAGCCTTTGTTCCGCTCGATGGCCTCTTTAATACAATTTGTATTAAATTGGCGTATATCGCGAGTCAGAGACTTTGAGATCTGTCTGTTAAGGCATCTGATGCGCGAAGCGTCATCAGGGGATTTTAAGATCACCTCCCGTCTTTCTTCCATTAGCCGGCGGGTGGGACCGGAGATCTTCTTCTGTCTTTTTGAACGGAGGGTTTTGTAGAACTTAGACCCTTCCGTTTGGAGAGTTTCCACAAACCTGTTGTTTTAGTCGTCCACATCTACGCATTCACCAAGGCATTCGAAGCGGTTTTGTAGTTCGATCTGAAAGCTCTCGGGGTTTTGGAGTTGTGTTGACGCTGGACGGAGCGTCATAAGTCGAGAGCGTTCGAGCCTAATGTTGAGGTTCAAGATGCCTCTAACAATACGGTGATCACTCCCGGTTTTTACCGCATGGATCACGGAGACATCGTTGAACACTTGCCTTCTCGTTGACATTATGAAGTCTATCTCGTTTTTGGTCTGACCATCGGGGCTGAGCCAGGTCCACTTGCGGTGCAATGGTTTCCTGAAAGAATTCATCGCAAAGAGTCCTTCCCTTTCCATGAAATCCATTAGCATCTGACCTCTGGGATTCCGATTTCCAACTCCAAATTGCCCCACTTTCGTCTCGTCCGCCTCTCGCATGCCCAGTTTTGCGTTAAAATCCCCCATGACAACGGTGTAGTGGGTTTTGGAGGAATGTATGGCTCTACTGACGTCCTCATACATAGCCTCCACCTCATCGTCAGAGTGTTTAGACGTCGGGGCGTAGACCTGTATAACCTTTGACGAATATCGTTTTGTTATTCTCAGTACAAGGTACGCCACCCGAGTCGAAAGGCTCCCGACTTTAACCACGTTGTTCACGAGGGACTTGTGGACAATAAACCCGACACCACCCTGGGACAGCTGGTCACCTTCCCGGAAATAGAGCAGGTTGCCAGACCCCAGGATTATCGAGTCATCTCCCTCTCTTCGGACTTCAGATAAGCCCACAATGTCCCAGCGCAACCGGCTCAGTTCTTCCTCCAGTTCGACAATCTTCTCATCGGTCCGTAGTGTGCGCGTGTTAAATGTTGCCAGGGCCAAAGGTCGTCGTTTGTGATGGTAGCCGGATCTCTGCCGGAGATTCTTAGCACCCCTTGCTCCGCCGTAACCAAGTCTGCTACCGTAGACTGGAATAGCGGAGCTGCCGGGGACTAGGGGCCTGGGCTGTATCGTGTGCATCATTGGGGGGGTTTGCCATAATCCCCACGCTTGGCAGGCGGGTTTGGGATCGCAGTGATTTGATATTACACAGGAGAAGCGCTGCTGCCCGCTTCCCTGGTGATTTCCCTTAGTCGCCTCTTACGACACCCACGGGAGGATATGGGTTGGTACAATTCTAGGCCCGGTACCACGCGGGACTAGTTTATAATTTGATAAAAAATAAAACTATAATAATAAAAAAATCGCAGTAAGGAACTTAAGACTTGGTACGACTATGTCTAGATTTCATTACTTTTAAGAGATAAACAAGCAGCTCCATCGAGACTTGGCAAGTTTTTTACAGAATTTTTTTGGTGGGATTTCACTTCTTTTTATAGAAATTTGGGCATTATTATTTATTTTACTAGATTTTCTTATTTGACTCAGTTTTTTTTTCTAGGGATATATATTAAATTAGAAGATACGTTCCACTATGTTGGATTTTTGCAATGTCTGTCGATTTTTTATGTACTATCAGCTGTAGAAGTCCATTTCCACCTTAAAGACTACTGTCGCCTGCGCTAATCCGGCCACGCACACTACCGCATTATTTTTTTTATCGCAGAGACTGCGATAAAAAAATAACGTCTTTCTTTAAAGTAATGCAAAATTTCGTTACTTCATTTGAAGTTAAGTTAGCGGCCGCACTTAACAATGGTGCTATCATAAGCGAGCGATTGTGGGTTCGATCCTTAATAAAGCCAAATCTTTTTGTTGTTTCATATAATTTAAAATTATGATAATTGATTTGTATTTTAAAGTAAAAATGTTTGCAAATAATATTTAAACGAATAGGAAAATTTATTGAATATTTATCCAAAAAAAGGTTTTTATTATATGTTTTAGTTTACTATAGATGTAATATAATAAAAAAATATATAAAAATAAAACAATAAGCATATTATAATAAAAAAATATATAAAAATAAAACAATAAGCATATTATAATGCAATATACTATAAAGTTATATATTATTCGGTATAGATATACTTATACTAACAAATGAAACAAACGTTGAAACGGCAGCATTGTAATATTTTATATAAAAGTAATCCTTGACAAACTTATGATATTGTTATGGTAAAAAATACAAAAAACATTTTTGGTTGTTAGATATGAAAATTATAATATTATACATATATTATGATTAAAGAGGTTATCGCTTAATTATTCATTTTCTTAAAGAAAAGAGGATTGAAGCTTAACCTGAATATTATTGCAATCATAAAATAATCTATACTAATACACAAAATAGTGCTTATTACATTTACAATTTTTTTGCGTGTATAGCATAGTACTAGTGCTGCTATCCTGCAGTGCCTTTTTTCGGAGTTTGATGGCATGAGATTATAATCTTCAAGCGCTTTCTTTGTTCAAAAGTAAACGAACTTATTTCTTATCGAATTCCGAAATTATTGTTTTTTATAATTTACCAAAAGTAATTTGTATTGAAATTGCAAAAGGCGACATCTGTTAGCCATTAAGCCAACCGAACATATTACTGTCACTTGGCTAAATTACTTTAGAGATGGTTTAGAGTCCGTTATTAAGATATATAATGGTATATATTTAAAACACTCTGTAGGACACTTCTGCACTGTGATTGTTATAAATAGTTTTTTTTTTTTTTTGTTTAGCTCGATAAGATTCTACCAGACGCGCCAGTTTATTTTTAAACCACAAATGCAACCTCCCTTCTTCGCAAGATTTAAAAGTTTATTCAACAGTAAATATTGTCGTTTCGTTTCACTTGTCTCGACAGCTACCTTCGTCCTCCAACCTCTTGACCTTGACCTCCAACGGCTTACAGTATTTCTCTAAAACAATAACAATTTTATTACAGACTTGCAACAAGCGATTAGTTTGCACCTTAACACAAATAATAATAAAACAACTTACACAAAAGCCGGTTTCATATGATATTTGAGATATATTGCTGCATATGCCTGCATATTGATTAAAAAGTAAAACTAATAACACAAACTGGTAACTATATGTTCACCAACCAACAACAGCTAAGTAATATTATTTGAGTTATTGTAGCTAATAATAGTTATTGTAGGTAGCGGAATATTTTTTGTGAAGGAGTGATTCAGATTCTTTCAAGTCTATGGGCTGTCCCCAGAGACCGCCTGATTTTTTTATAATCATCATCATCATTTCAGCGTTTATTCCGGTCGCATCCGCGGCTTTCGCGTTGGAGCCCGGGGTCCGCTTTCTTACTTAATTTCCTTCATTTCGCGCGATCTTAAGTATCCTGTGGTGTGAGATTGTTGGCACGCATGTCATCTCTTACAACGTCAAGCCAGCACTTCTTTGGTCTACCCCGCTTGTTTCGGCCTACCGGAGGCGCCATGGCAAGACATTTGTGACCCACGTAACATGCCGGTTTTCGTAAGACGTGACCGTACCAACGTAGGCGACCCTCCTGCAGTTTATCCGCTATGTTACGGACATGAAGACTGCCACGGATGCGGGAATTCCTGATGCGGTCCTTCCGCGTAACTCCACACATCCACCGCAGCATATTCATCTCCATGACACGCAGCTCTTGCTTGTGTCGCTCAAGCACAGGCCACGCCTCACTGCCATACAGGAGAACAGGTCTAATGATGGTGGTATAGACCTTTTTTTTATTTTTTTGGGATGGGATATCATCAAATGACTTCACCCGCTCTGGGCAGAGCGGAAGGGCGTGTCAGACTTTTACTGACTAAAACCCACCCGTGTTTCTTCACTTGCCTGTGCGACGGCCAGGGCCACGGTTTCTTGTTTAACCAACCCGCAACCCTCACCCAGGAGGCATCGGCCTTCATGGACCCCGTCACGTCGTGCTGACTACTCTTTGAGGCCCGCGTGAAACACGACGCGCCATCGACTCGGACCTGGTCCTCACTGAGCGGCGAGCTGCCCACTGCTCACCGCCCGTAGGCCCGCGCCTACGGTGGCTGGGAGTTTAGTGTCATCTCCCGACCAGGGCGTCTCCTTCGCAGAAGGAGGTGACGGCCTGCCATGCACTCTCGCTCCGGACTGGAGTAAGTTCACGGATACCATCACCGCCACCAGCAACAGCACCCGAGACCCGAAGCAAACGTATAAGGAAACCGGTCATAAGGTACCAGCCATGAATAATATACTTAACTGTAAATTAGTTGTATAAGAGCAGTTTAGAATAAGTGGTAGGGTGTAATGTATGTTGTAAGAAGGTAGTGTTATAAAATGTGTCTACATTGTACCCTCAACATTACGTGTGTATCGATCGCTGTCTTCTTAATAAACGGTTCGCCAGTCGACCATATACAGCATTCAATGAAGTCGTGTTATTTCCCCAAAACCCCCTATATACAATATTTTCTTTGCCTGAATTTAAATCTCTCGGCCAGTACATTTGGTTTCGGTTGAAGATGACTTTGCAGTATTGTAACAATCTCATCAAATTTTAATGTAGAAGGCTTCTTCGGCGTACATAATGTGACTAATAACTCGTAACACGCACTTCCCATGATCGTTATCAATGTTGGCACTTTTAAATCCACTTTTACATCATTTACTATAAAGTACTGCTCCAACCGCTCAATATACAAAGTCCAATTATCACTTTCGACGTCAAAAACTTCCAATTTTCCCAAAGGCATCTTGTATTAAACGCAGAATAACACGCTATGGTCCGACTCGTCGCCAAATATTGTATATAGGGGGTTTTGGGGAAATAACACGACTTCATTGAATGCTGTATATGGTCGACTGGCGAACCGTTTATTAAGAAGACAGCGATCGATACACACGTAATGTTGAGGGTACAATGTAGACACATTTTATAACACTACCTTCTTACAACATACATTACACGGACCATGGCCTGAACCAGGGTCGGACGCGAGAGATCGCCGCCGATCGCCGCTACGAGGACGTGGCGGTGCTCTACCCAAGCCGGGCATGGTCTTATAGACCTGCCCCTTAAGCTTATCCGGCATTTTGGGGTCACAAATGACCCCGTCACCTCACGCCATTTTGCCCAAGCTGCGGAAATACGTGCCCTGACGTCGCAATCAATGTCGCCGGACGCGTGGAGTACAGACCCCAAGTATTCAAACTGTGCACTCGACCATGTCACCGCCTATGCGCACAGACATGGAGTCTATCGTGTTGCTAGCCATACACACGGTCTTCGCCACATTGAGTTTCAGGCCTCCGTTCTCGAGCGAGTCCTTGCTGCTGATCCCTGTCCGCCAGCGCGATATCGTCAGCTTACATAAACAACCTCTTGCTAAAAAGCTCATGTGAATCCCTGATGCTCTCTTACAAAACGTATAATATCACACGGAACAGAAACGGACTAAGGACGACACCTTGGTGGACTCCGACGGTGACGGGGATGGGTTTAGTGTCACCAACAGCGGTCCTAACAACGGAATCGGAATTGAGGTACATGTCTCGAATTATGTCAACATAGGCTTCTGGTACCCCTTTGGACCTCAGTGCCCACCAGATCACCCCCCGAGGGACACAGTCGAAGGCCTTCTGCATATCAAGAAAGAGCATATGCAGAGGCGTGTTCTTCGATCTGTATCTCTCAATGACGACCTCCGTGGCGTAGTGGTCAACACACCTGCCTGCGACGCGGAGGCCCCGGGTTCGATCCCCGACCAGGTTATGATGGAAAACGAACTTTTCCTGATTGGCCTGGGTCTTGGATGTTTATCTATATACGTATCTATTATAAATATCGTATCGTTGAGTTAGTATCCCATAACACAAGTCTCGAACATACTTATTTATTTATGGCGATCCTTAGTGCGAAGATAGGATCCATGGTTTCGTACCCTGGACGAAACCCATATTGACACTCCGAGACAGCATACTCCTGTCAGATCCGGGAGTCTATAATCCTCTCAAAGATCTTCATGGTGTGGGACATGACCCATATACCGCGATAGTTGCCACACTCCTGTACCGAGCCCTTGCCTATGAAGACTGGAGTAATAATACTCAGCCTTCATTGGCTCGGGATTTTGCCGGTCAGGATCACGCGGTTCAAAAAGCTAGTTAGCATGCCCACACCGCGATTATCCATCGCCTTCCAGGCCTCAATGGGGCCTCCATCAGCTCCGACAGCTTTCCGATTCGCCATGCGACGAAGAGCCGTATAGACTTCCTCAGGAGTTATAGGGAGCACTAATCCAAGATTTTGAGGGAGTTCCGGTGTCTGCACCTCTTGGTGCTGCTTATTCAGCAGCTCGTGGCAGTACGAGCGCCATCTCTCCTTCACCGCGAGGTCTTCGCATAGTAAACCCAACAGGGCCTTTTACACAGCGGCACTTGGATATATCCTGTGCCGCTTTGACCCTAGAACGTCATCATCATCATCATCATTTCAGCCGAAAGACGTCCACTGCTGGACATAGGCCTCCCCCAAGGTTCTCCACGAAGCACCGGTCCTGTGCCTCCCGCATCCAGCGGTTTCCCGCGACCTTCACCAGGTCGTCGGTCCACCTTGTCGGGGGCTTACCCACGCTACGTCTTCCGGTACGTGGTCGCCACTCGAGAACCCGACAGCCCCATCGGGCATCGGTCCTACAGGCAATGTATCCAGCCCACTGTCACTTTAGTGTTGCAATTCTTCGGGCTATGTTGGTTACTCTCGTTCTTCTGCGGATCTCCTCATTCCTGATTCGATAGCGCAGTGAAACCCCAAGCATAGCCCTCTCCATTGGACTTTGAGTGACTTTGAGCCTTCTTATAAGGCCCATTATTAGCGACCACGTCTCAATGTCATAAGTCATCACTGGCAACACACACTGGTCGAAGACTTTTGTATTGAGACACTGCGGTATTTCGGACGGGAAGATTAATTACGTAGCTTCCCGAAAGCAGCCCAGCCGATATACGTAATTATAAGGTAAATTATTGTAAACATTTTCATTTTTAATGTCTGGACTTGAAAAAAGACGATGATCCCTGAGTTTGTTTCGGCTATTTCTTCTCAGAGGTAGTCAGTTAGGAAATGCCGGCTTCATCTAGTTAAAAAAATAAAATAAAAAATAAACATGACGTGTAAAAGTGATCAGTGATCCTACTTGCTTAATAAACGATTTCATTTCATTTCATTTCATTTCCGAGTTGGATTCGACGATTGACCTCTTTCTCGAAGTTGGACCTTCCTAACTGGATAGTTTGTCCCAGGTACACGTAACTGTCAACAACTTCGAGAACAGAGTCAATCTTTATAGGAATCGGTACAACATGGGCACTAGACAAGACTTTCGTCTTGTTCATGTTCATTTTAAGACCGACTCGCTCGGAGGCTCTACTGAGGTCTTCGAGCATTGTACTCAGGTCCTCCGCGGTCTCAGCCATGACTACGATATCATCAGCAAACCGAAGGTGTGTCATTTACTCGCCATTGATGTTGGTGCCCAGTCCTTTCCAGTCCAGAACCTTGAAGACATCCTCCAATGCAGCGGTGAACAGTTTCGGGGAGATAACATCTCCCTGTCTAACACCACGCTTCAGAGGTATTGGTTTCGAGGTCTGGTCCTGTATTCGGACTGACATGGTGGCGTTTTCGTACAAACCTTTCAGGTGTCTGTGGTCTACTGTGCTGAAGCCTTTTCGGAAACCAGCTTGTTCGGGAGGCTGTAAGTCGTCAAACCTGTAGGCGAGACGATTCGTGACTACTCTCGAAAACAACTTATAGACATGACTCCGAAGTGAAATGGGTCTGTAGTCTTTCAAATGGGTGTTGTCACCCGTTTTGAAAAACAGTACCACTACACTTCTGTTCCATGCCTGTGGCGTTTTTCCTTCGACTATGAGGGAATTAAATAACTTCTGAAGGGCCCTAAGGATCGTTCACCACCCTCCTTCAGTAGCTCAGCCGTTATTCCGTCATCGCCCGGCGCCTTGTTGTGCTTAGGCTGTTTAAGAGCCAATCGAATCTCTTGCAGGCTGACGTCCGGGATATCTTCGGTGTAATGTCGGGTTAATCTTGCTCTAGGGTCTTCAGCAAGATTTATGCGGGTTTTGTCGTCGAAGTGTAGAGCTGTTCATAGAAATTCTCGACTTTCCTCAAAAGCTCGGGCCCGGACGTTATGATCTTGCCGTCGTCAGTCTTTAGCTTGCCAAGCCGGCTATGCCCAATAGTCAGATCCCTAGCGAAAATCTTAGAGCCTCTGTTTCGCTCTTTAGCCTCCGTTATACGCTCGGTATTATACCGACGTAGGTCGCGCTTCAGAGACTTTGAGATCTGCTTATTGAGCTGCCGGTATCTGCAAGCATCACTTGACGAACGCAAAACCATCTCACGTCTAGCCTCCATGAGTTCGAGAGTGTAGTCCGAGAGCTTTTTAGTTCTATTTGTACGGCGGGTCTTAAAATACTTAGTCCCGACCGTACAGATAGCTTCTACGAACCCGTCATTGTATTCGTCCACGTCGCCACTTAGGCATTCGAAGCGATTTTGGAGCTCGAGCTGGAAACCTTCGGAGTTATGGATCTGGATGGGTGCTGGCCGGAGCGTAGACTTCATCAGGCGAGATCTTTCGGACACTATGTTCAGATTCAATGTGCCTCTGACCATACGGTGATCACTGCCGCATTTGAGCGAGTTGATCACTGAGACATCATTGAATATGTGCCTTTTTGTCGTCATAATGAAGTCTTCAGAGGACTCAAGAGTTCAAGAGGACTTTCTTCACCTTAGTCTCCCTCTGGACTGTGTCGTCCCACCACCAGGTCTCCTTGTCAAGTTTGCGGCCAGCCTTGGAGACGCCGAGCACCACCCGCGCCGCCCGAGTAATAGCTGCCTGGATCCAGTGTTCTTGAACAGGCTCTCCTTCGGTACCGGCGCACTTGTCGCCAATAACCGATGCGAAATCCTGGGACCTTTTTTTATCCAGCAGCTACCACCGAATCTGGCGCGGGCAGTGCTCCACACGTCTGCGTTGGACCTTTACGCAGAGATCCATGACAAGGAGACGGTGTTGTGCAGTGAGACTCTCACCGGGTATGACTTTGCAGTTGGCTACTTTGCCGATGTTGTGCCTCCTAGTTAGTAGAAAGTCGATCAGGGTAGCACTCCGTCCGCTCCGGTAGGTGACAAGGTGCTCCGGTTTCTTTTTGAAGTAGGTGTTCACGATTGCAAGGTGAGCGGCCGCACACGTTCGGAAAATATTGTTCCCTTCCGCGTAACGGCTACCGTACCCAAAGCCACCGTGAACACGATCAAACCCATCACACTTCTCACCCACATGACCGTTCAAATCCCCACCCAGAACGACTCCCTGGGATAACGGGATTCCGCGAAGCAATCCTTCGAGCTGGGTCCAGAACAACGTCCTTTCGGCGTCACCACAGCCGGCCTGCGGAGCGTAAGCACTTATCAAGTTTGTTATAACCCCATTGACAAGCATCCGCAACGACTTCAACCGATCATTAATGCGATGCACCTCCAAGACGTCATCCTGGAGCTTGCCAGACAGGCAGACTAACGAACGGGGCGCTGACGGCGGCTTTCCCTTAGGGGTTTAGTGGTCAGACGGCAGTCGCACTTATATTTAGCCAAATAAGCCAATCGACAATGGACAGAAATATAAGAGCACATGTCACGGCTAGGGCGCCGCCGCAAAACGGCGCGCAGGAGCCCCGCCCGACTCCTGTGACCTGTGGGCTACGGCTACCGTGTCAGGGGCGGACACGGCTGAAGAAGCGAGCCCTAACCAGTAAACTCCGTTTCGCTTCGTGGAACGTTGGCACGCCAACTGGACGCGCGAGAGAACTGGCCGAAACTCTCTACAGGCGGAGGGTGGCCGTGGTGTTCCTGCAGGAGACTCGATGGAAAGGCAGCAGATCCCAGCTTATTGGGAATGGCTACAAGCTAATCTACACGGGTGCACTTAGTGGGAGAAATGGGATCGCCGTGGTGTTGTCTGACAAGCTCCAGGATGACGTCTTGGAGGTGAATCGCATCAGTGATCGGCTAATGTCGGTGCGGGTGCTTGTCAATGGGGTAATAACCTACTTGATAAGTGCCTACGCTCCGCAGGCCGGGTGCGGTGACGCCGAAAGGACATTGTTCTGGAGCCAGCTCGAAGGATTGCTTCGCGGGATCCCGTTATACCAGGGAATCGTTCTGGGTGGTGATTTGAACGGTCATGTGGGTGAGATGTGTGACGAGTTTGAGCATGTTTACGGTGGCTTTGTACGTTTGGGTGTGGCTTGGGTACGGTAGTCGCAACGCGGAAGGGGACAACATTCTCCAAACGTGTGCGGCCGCTGACCTGGCAATTGTGAACACCTATTTCAAAAAGAAACCGGAGCACCTTGTTACCTACCGGAGCGGGTAAAGCGCTACCCAGATCGACTTCCTACTACTAGGAGACACCACATCGGCAAAGTAGCCAACTGCGAGGTCATATCCGGTGAGAGTCTAACTGCACAACACCGTCTACTTGTCATGGGTCTCTGCGTTAAGGCCCAACGTAGACGTGTTGAGCACTGCCGACGCCAGATCCGGTGGTGGCTGCTTGATGAAAATAAGTACCAGGAGTTCGCTTCGGCTATTGGCGACAAGTGCGCTGGTACCGAGGGAGAATCTGTCCAAGATCACTGGGACAGAATCCAGGCAGCTATTACTAGGGCTGCGCGGGTGGTGCTCAGCGTGGCTAAGGGCGGTCGCAAAAGTGACAAGGAGACCTGGTGGTGGAACGACACAGTCCAGAGGTAGACAAAGGTGAATAAAGCCCTCTTCGAAACGTGGCAGGCGACCGGATCTCCTGAAGATCGCGACGCATACAAGGTTGCCAAACGTGCCACTAAAAGAGCTGTAGCCAGAGCCAGACGAGACCACTTCCGCTCTACGAGAAGTTGGAATCGTCTGAGGGGCAGAAGCTCATTTACAAGTTGGCACGTTCTAGGATGAAAGCGGCACAGGATGTATCCAAATGCCTATATGCCTATATGCTTCTGAATAAGCAGCACCAAGAGGTGCAGACACCGGAACTCCCTCCGAACCTTGGATTAGTGCCCCCGATAACGCCTGAGGAAGTCCACACGGCTCTTCGTCGCATGGCGAATCGAAAAGCTGTCCCCAAGTCCCCATTGAGGCCTGGAAGGCGATGGGTCCTCGCGGTGTGGGCATGTTAACATCTTTTCTGAACCGCGTGCTCCTGACCGGCAAAATCCCGAGCCAATGAAGGCTGAGTATTATCACTCCAGTCTTCAAAGGCAAGGGCTCGGTACTGGAGTGTGGTAACTACGGCGGTATAAAGGTCATGTCCCACACCATGAAGATCTTTGAGAGGATTTTAGACTCCCGGATCCAGCAGGAGTGTGCTGTCTCGACGTGTCAATATGGGTTCCGTCCAGGGTACGGAACCACGGACCCTATCTTCGCCCTAAGGATCACCATGGAGAGATACAGATCGAAGAATACGCCTCTGCATATGCTCTTTTTAGACATGCAGAAGGCCTTCGACTGTGTCCCTCGGGGGGTGATCTGGTGGGCACTAAGGTCCAAAGAGGTACCAGAAGCCTATGTTGACATAATTCGAGACATGTACCTCAATTCCGATTCCGTTGTTAGGACCGCTGTTGGGGACACTAAAGCTCTCCCCATCACCGTCGGAGTACACCAGGGATCCGTTCTTAGTCCGTTCCTGTTCAGCGTGATATAAGATGTCTTGTCAGACAGCATCAAGAATTCACATGAGCAACCTCCCTGGTTGCACATGTATGCTGATGATATCGCGCTGGCAGACGCGGACAGGGAACGACGGTTGGTGCAGCGGGTAAATGCGTGGAAGAACTCGCTTGAGAATGGAGGTCTTAAGCTCAATATGACGAAGACGGTGTACATGGCCAGCAACACCACAGACCCTATGCCTGTGTGCATAGGCGGAGACATGGTCGAGTGCACAGACCAATTTAAATACTTGGGGTCTTTGCTCCACGCGTCCGGCGACATTGATTGCGACGTTAAAGCACGCATTTCAGCAGCTTGGGCAAAATGGCGTGAGGTGACAGGTGTCATTTGTGACCCCAAAATGCCGGTTAAGCTTAAGGGATAGGTCTATAAGACCATCATTAGACCTGTCCTTCTGTATGGCAGTGAGGCGTGGCCTGTGCTTGAGCGACACAAGCAGCAGCTGCGTGTCACGGAAATGAATATGCTGCGGTGGATGTGTGGAGTTACACGGAAAGACCGCATCAGGAACTCCCGCATCCGTGGCAGTCTCCATGTCCGTGACAGAGCAGACAAACTGAAAGACAGTCGCCTGCGCTGGTACGGTCACGTCTTACGTAAACCGGCAGGTTAAGTGGGTAACAAATGTCTTGCCATGGCGCCTCCGCCGGGCCGGAACAAGCGAGGTAGACCAAAGAAGTGCTGGCTTGACATTGTAAGAGATGGCATGCGTGCCAATAATCTCTCATCACGGGATGCCAGAGATCGTGCGAAATGGAGGCGTTTTAGTAGGAAAGCGGACCCCGGGCTCCAACGCGAAAGCCGCGGATGCGACCGGGATTATACGATCAGATGATGATGATGCATTTTTTACTATATGAATCACGCACTTTTATTTAGTAAATAACACTGTAACTAATTTAAAAGTCCAATGAAAAATATGCATGACACTCAGCTTAATTCCCGCCAATATTCAATTACGATAATATGAATTATTTTTTTATTGTTGTTTGTTCAATTTGCCAGTGCATTACACTGAGCAGGCAAAGGTATCTCAGACCATGATAGCCTCGTCTTGAATGAATTATTTTTTTATTAATGTGACAGCGACAAACACAGAAAAATAATAAAAGTAGAAGCAAAGAGGTCACATCATAACGCATTGTGAAATGGGTAATGTTTATAAAAAAATATTTCTAATGCATATTAAATAATATATTAGTCATTTGCTCTTCTTCTCATATTTCTCCGCACCTACGCGTATCTATTTATTTTATTGCAATACTTACATCGTCACCTCATTTAAACTATTTCGACGTGCTTTACTTCATTCAGTAGATGAATAGGTATTCTATAGTCCTTTTTACGGTAACTTACTCGATAAATAGTTTTTGCGTTGGAATACATGGTCACCCTATTTCAGTCGCCATCCGCCATTCTGCATTTTTATAGATTGAGTTTGATTAGACTAATGTTTGGAATTTTCAATTTACTATTAAATGGGCCCGTCACAAAAAAAAAATCGTTTCAGTCTCGTCACTAAAACTTTATTGATTAACGGTTTCTTTGGACTTCTTCGATGTGGAGGAATCGATAACCCCATTTTTTTGAGACTATATGTAAAATTTTATATTTTTTTTATATAGGGGCCGTCACAAATTAAAATAAAGAGGTAATAATGCGATTCAGTCTCGTCACTAAAACTTTATTCGTTAATGGTTTCTTTCAGGTCCTCAGTTATGGAGATTACATTGGCCGAACGTGCTGATGTTCCAGGAACCAAAATTTATATAACTTTTAATCGGTGGCATTACGAGAAAAGTAAAGCATTGGTTGTTTGTCAAAAAATCGTCACTAAATCTTTATTCAGTAACAGTTTCTCTAAGGTCCTCAGTTATGGAGATTCAAGTTGGCCGAACGCTCTGATATCAGGTCGTTCGGCCATAAAAAATGCTAATTAACTTTCGAAATATTCTGTCACAAATTCTTTGACTGGCATCTTTATGCGTCACAAAATCGTCACTAAAACCTGGTGTATCAGCCAGCTCCCTATCTCGACTGGCCGAACGTTCTGATGTACACGGTAAGTCCCCTCTTTGAGGAGTGCCTAGAGAGGCGCCACGGCGCCCTCAACCTCCGCCTGACGCAGATCCTCACCGGACACGGTTGTTTCGAAAGGTTCCTGTTCCGGATAAGGCGGGAGGAAACGCCAGGGTGTCACCATTGTGTGGATCGCTCTGAGAACATGGTGGAGAATACGGTGGAGGTCTGTCCGGCTTGGGTATAGCACCGCCGTGTCCTTGTGGCGGCGATCGGCGACGATCTCTCACGTCCGACCCTGGTCCAGGCCATGGTCCAAAGCGAGAGTGGATGGCAGATCGTTACCTCCTTCTGCGAAGCAGTGATGCTGACAAAGGAAGGGGCGGAACGCGTGAGGGAGCGGGAATACCAGCGCCCTCACGCCACTAGCCGCCGCAGGAGACGCCCTGGTCAGGAGACGAACTCCCAGCTACCGTAGGTGCGGGCCTGCGGGCGGTGAGCAGTGGGTAGCTCGCCGCCCGGTAAGGACCAGTCGAGCCAGTTAGCCGAATCAACGGCGCGTTGTGTTTCACGCGCGCCTCAAAGAGATTTCAGCACATCGTGACGAGGTCCACGAAGATCTATGCCTCTTGGGTCAGGGTTGCGGTTTGGTTAAAAAAGATACCGTGGCCCTGGCCATCGCACAGGCAAGTGAAGAAATACGGGTGGGTTATAGTCAGTAAAAGTCTGCCACGCCCTTCCGCTCCGCCCAGAGCGGGAGAAGTCATTTGATGATTTCCCATCCCAACAAAAAGGACAACGGAATCGGAGTACGATTTTGTTCATTATGTCCTGTCTGTTCTATAATCATTTACTGTCTCATTGTACAGACTACAGCACATCAACTTACCAAAATCTGTAATTATTTTTATTAGATGTCAACCATATCGCTAAAGCATTTAAGCTCAAGGTTGATTGGGGATATTTGACAGTTTCAGGTATCTTGATCTGCTGTCGTCCGTATGTATCACAGAAATCATAATAACAAGTTGACTTGTTATTACGATTTCTGTGGTACATGTCGAGCGGTAAGCTGAGCTTCCGTGACTCAAGATTTTTGCGTGACAGAAATACTGTACATACTTATGTGTGTAGTTGTTGTTGTAAAAAAAAGTCGTCAACTCACCATAATTGTGTATTTACAATATTTACATAATTCAAAATATACAATATGAGCATAGAATGTAGAGGAGGCAAGATTCACCGCCTCGCTAGTAGCGCGGGCGCGACTAGTGCACTGAATATGGGCAGTGGGCGAGTGCGGTCAGAGTGGCGAGCGCGACAAGAGTAGTGAGCGCGCGAGGGCGGGGCCGCTCGCTCGCGCCCGCCGCTTGGTCGCGCTGCATCGCCTCCGCGCGATCCTCTGCAACAATACAGGGCACTGTTTACGCCACTTTAAAACGGACGCGCACTTAGCGCACATGCAAGCCAACAACAAAAAACCGACCAAGTGCGAGGTGTGTAGCGAGGGTTCTGTACAAACCACAGAAATTCCAATGTTATTACGATTTCTGTGGTACGAACCTACACAAAAACTTACCAAATCTTAAAAATTGGAACTCTGGTAATACTTAAAATTAGTTCATGTGAACCCTGTCGGGCACACCAAAATAAGTGAACTTAGGAGAGACGAAACACTTTTTTTACACTCCACTGCGTTGCTTGCTAACACTATGTTACATTTATTTTTGAGAGTTCTTAGGTGTATAGGTTACAAGCTCCAAGTTGTTGTGATTCGACCAGCATTTGCATTCAAAATAACAAAGTTTAAAGCTGCATCGCTGGATTTGTACAAAAAGCTTTACGACATTTAGAAAATCCAGATCCTAATGGCGAACAATTAACTTTGTATGAAAATATTTGAACTAATCTTATCTCGAAAAAAAAAATAAACTCCTGGTGAGCTCCATTATCACCATCATCATCATCAAAATTTTTATCGTCCCACTGCTGGACACAGGTCTCCTTTCATACAGAGAAGAATTGAGCGTAACAACCACGCTTGCTCAATTTTTTTTTTTATATATTATAAACCAGAGCTAGACTGCAATATCGCTTGATGGTAAGCAGTGATGCGATCGTTGGTGGTAAAGCGGGCTAGTTTATTAAGAGACTATTCACTCTAGCCTTGAAGATACTCAAATTGTAGTCCGACGGAAACACCACCGCCGGCAAGTTGTTCCAGTCCCTTGATGTACGCGGTATAAAGGAGGAGGCGAAATGCTTCGTCCGGATCGTAGTAGTGTTAACAACGTAAGGGTGGAAACTCGCCGTACGATGGGTCGTCCGATGGTGGAACAGAGACGGGGGAATTAAATCATGCAATTCCCTCGCACACTCCCCAAAATGCATCCTATAGAACACCGAAAGGCTGGCTACTCTACGCCTGTGCTCTAGGCTTTGGAGACCGTCTCGAGTTAAATCAGGGTCACCAATTAGCCTCTTCGCACGCCTCTCCACTGAATCCAAAGTAGCCAGGTGACATTTCGCAGCACCAGCCCAAATGTGACTGCAGTACGCCACACACGAAAGGACCTGTGCTTTGTACAACATCAGAAGCTGCGCCGGTATGAAGTACCGCCGGACCCTTGCGCTGACGCCAAGTTTTCTGGCAGCCACCTTGGCCTTGGACTCAATGAACCGCCCAAAGTTTAGATTCGAGGAAATCTCAACTCCCAAAAGCTGAAGGCGGTCGGTGCACTCCAAGGATACATTCTGAAAGCCTCTCTTTCGGACCGGATTGATTCCTTACTAGCCCGAGCTTCCGGCAGGTATCTCTCCACAACAGTGCTGTCATCTGCATACTCATAGATGCCGGGCATCAGCAGATCGTTAATAACAGAAAGATCGTCAGGAACAGAGTTGCGGAGAGAACAGACCCCTGAGGAGCACCGGCATTGGTCGACATGAGCTCCGATGAGCATCCGTCGACAACAACTCGGAGGGACCGTTCAGTTAGGAAGTCTTTTACCCAGCCAGTCAGGTTAGCGGAAATGCCGTACGCTGGAAGCTTACTCAAAAGGCCAGCGTGCCATACGCGGTCGAAGGCCTTCGAGACATCAAGGGAGACTGCAATCGCTTCCCCATTTTTCTCGCGAGCCTCGCCCCACAGGTGAGTGGCATACACTATTAGTAGGTCCCCAGTTGATCGATTGCGTCGAAACCCGTCAATGCGGGTTGGCGATTTCAGCCTTATAAGGCTGAAACCTGGACTATAGTCCAGGTTTGCACAAGATGTTTTCCTTCACCTTGTATTCAGTACTTGATGTCCAAGATATACGACACCGATGAGCTTCGGCATAAATTAATTACCCAAAATATTTCGGTCATTACAAAAAAAAAAAGTGAATGCAAAACATAGTATGTTTTGTATTCATGTTTTTTTTTCAACGTCGGCAACATATTGCATGTTGCCGACGTTGAAAAAATAGTATATTTTGTATTCATCGTATCAAATAACAATCACTTGGCGATGATGCGAAGAGTCTGTTTAGGTTCATGGCTCAAATTTGATAAATGTGTATTCAGGGTACGATGGGACTGACATACGCATTGCGGTTATAAATGTCCCTAAACAAAAGTAGAATAAAAAAATAAAAAAATCACGTGGTAAAAACGTTGTTTGTTTTCTCTATTACAATAAGGATAAAACCGATTTGAGGTAACTTATTTAGTAATTAGCTTTCCCCCGCTGCATGTTTAGGAAAAAATCTGCGGAGACATGAATTGAGAGCTCTAATTTGGGATGTCTTCTGTAAATGTACCACCACAAAAAATATAATTAGCTCATAAATATCCTATACTTCAATAATATATAAAACATTTTAGTTACATGCTAATTATATAAAGAAAAAAATATCTACAATAATTACATAATCGATCGAAAAGGCTTCGAAACAAGCCCCAACATCTCCAAAGTTTTAGATTATTTCGGAATAAAAATTACACCAAAATATTCATCAATATTTGCTTAAACTCCATAGTTTAAGCAAATATTCATCAATATTTGCTTAAACTCCATAGTTTAAGCAAATATTGATGAATATTCTAAATAAAAATACTACCATTAGTATTTTTATTTTTTAATTCGCTGCTATTATTGTTTAATTAAATAAATAAAAATAGTATATATTTCGCTGCGTTGGCCATCTAGTTTAGTATCGCGCTAGCGCTCGTGGTTGGACCTGTGTCAGTTTGTTTCCCGCTCGCCTTTGTTTTGATACTATCGTCGTGCGCGTCGGCATTGCTATTGTGCGACACGGATTCGTTTCTGATCTTTGTAAGTATTTATTTCCGAAAAATATATTATTTCAATTAGTCTAAACTTTTCAGGGGTGCAAATCACGAAAATGACGTTATTTTTGAATAATTTACACATCAGATTAATTAATCATCATTTAATTTTCTCGGTGGTAGGCAACAACATCAGCCGCCGGCATAAGTTACCACCCACCAGACAAAGTCTTGCCGCCAAGCGATTCGTCGTGTTCCGGCATGATGTCTGGTGAAGCCGTACGGAGAACGGGTCTGAGCAGTTGTGTTGCGATGTGTGCCGGGTACGATGTGCCTAATGTTGTTGTGTCGGGAGTTTGGTCGTGAAGGCTCTCCAGATCATCCTCTGGCGCAGCATCGTTGGTCGTGTTGTTGGGTTAAACATTGCATCACCTCGCTCAACTGCCGTCTTCCTTCCTATTCACTCAGTTTTTTGAGTGAATAGGCTTAATAAGCTAGTGTGCTTTACCATCAACGATTGCATCACTGCTTACCATCAGGCGGGATTGCAGTCAAGCACTAGTTTATAACTATTAAAAAAAAAAAAAAAAAAAGATGCTTTACATCTATGTACACTTATCAACCTTTACTCAAATTCCAGACAAAGTTTTGGCGCTAAGCGATTCATCGTGTTTCGGCATGATGGTGAACGTGACGGGTCTGAACTCTGAACAGATGTTTTGCAATGTGCGCCGGGTACGATGCACCAAATATTGTTGTGTCGGGAGTTTGGTCGCGGTGGGTGTCCAGATTAATCTCTTTCTGGGACAGCATCGATCGTCGGGTTTGCATCAGATTGCTCAACTGCCACCTTCCTTGTCCTTCCTATCCCCTCAGTTTATTTTTTTTTTTACTGAATAGGCTCTTAATAAACTAGCGCGCTTTACCATCTACTATTGCATCACTGCTTATCATCAGGCGAAATTGCGGTCAAACTAGTTCATAATATGAAAACAAAAACCAAACAAAAGGACAGAACACAAAAAATTTAAACTGAATTGATAGTTAAGAAGATGACTCACCTTTGTCGACGAGGAGCAGCGTTATCGTGGCGGCGCGACCAGCGGCGCTACACGAGTAGGCGCCGGCGTCGCGCGCGCGTAGTTCCGCCAACGTCAGGCGCGACTCGACCCGCGCCGGCCAGCGCGCCGTGTCCAGCGCCACGCCGCCGCGCGAGCTCTGTGACATAGAACGCACATTATCCAACGTCAGGCGCGACTCGACCCGCGCAGGCCAGCGCACCGTGTCCAGCGCCACGCCGCCGCGCGAGCTCTGTGACACAGTACGCACATTATCCAACGTCAGGCGCGACTCGACCCGCGCAGGCCAGCGCACCGTGTCCAGCGCCACGCCGCCGCGCGAGCTCTGTGACACAGTACGCACATTATCCAACTTCAGTCGCGACTCGACCCGCGCCAGACAGCGCACCGTGTCCAGCGCCACGCCGGCGCGCGAGCTCTGTGACACAGTACGCACATTATCCAACGTCAGGCGCGTATTACTTTTTCCTACTAAACACAACACCTTCTAATATAATGTAACTTACGATTACATTGTTACAACAAAATTTACAATATTATGATAGTTTTAACAAACCTGTTGATTACACCATCATCGCCTTTTCTTTGATGGCTTGTTATTTTTTATGTGATTTATCATCCAAACTCCTTAAAGTTTAGGCAATATTTCAAAACCATGGCATGATTTTAGACCACATTAGGGAGTACTCCTGTCCAATCTTAGGTGCGTTTACAAACATTTAAACTCACATACACAAACAGCCAGACCCGGGACTACTACCTATCATTATCATCAACCTTTTTATCGTCTCACTGCTGGTCGCAGGTCTCCCGGCATAGAGAGAAGGATTGAGCGTAATCACTACGCTTGCTCAATGCGGGTTACAGTCCAGGTTTCTTCAAGATGTTTTCCTTCACCTTTTTAAATCAGTCATTGGTATCCGAGATCGGGGGACATGGTAGTGCCCCCGCTAAATCGAGCGAAAAGCAAACACCGCCGTAACACAGTCTAAAAATCATACAATCATCCAACGAAGACGTCTAGACAGGGCAATCGTGCTAGGTGTAAGGGGCGAGACGCGGGTAAGCGGTTGCCGAACTGCGAACAAATTGATGTTAGAAGTTCGGGACATATCATCGCGTTTTTGTTTCTTATTTGTTTATTTAAA
Organism: Sesamia nonagrioides; assembly: GCA_017933935.1. Lineage (NCBI taxonomy): Eukaryota > Metazoa > Arthropoda > Insecta > Lepidoptera > Noctuidae > Sesamia > Sesamia nonagrioides. The sequence continues at coordinate 314,712 of JADWQK010001823.1, forward strand.
ATGGTGCATACGATACATTCACCCCGTGTGGTACCGGGCCTAGAATAGTACCAACCCATATCCTCCCGTGGGTGTCCTAAGAGGCGACTAAGGGAAATCACCAGGGAAGCGGGCAGCAGCGCTTCTCCTGTGTAATATCAAATTACTGCGATCCCCAACCCGCCTGCCAAGCGTGGGGATTATGGCAAACCCCCCAATGATGCACACGATACAGCCCAGGCCCCTAGTCCCCGGCAGCTCCGCTATTCCAGTCTACGGTAGCGGACTCGGTTACGGCGGAGCAAGGGGTGCTAAGAATCTCCGGCAGAGATCCGGCTACCATCACCAACGACGACCTTTGGCCCTGGCAACATTTAACACGCGTACACTACGGACCGATGAGAAGATTGTCGAACTGGAGAAAGAACTGAGCCGGTTGCGCTGGGACATTGTGGGGTTATCTGAAGTCCGAAGAGAGGGTGAGGACTCAATAATCCTGAAGTCTGGCAACCTGCTCTATTTCCGGGAAGGCGACCAGCTGTCCCAGGGTGGCGTCAGGTTTATTGTCCCACAAGTCCCTCGTGAACAACGTTGTTAAATTCGGGAGCTTTTCGACTCGGGTGGCGTACCTTGTACTCAGAATAACAAAACGATATTCGTTAAAGGTTGTACAGGTCTACGCCCCGACGTCGAAACACTCTGACGATGAGGTGGAGGCTATGTATGAGGACGTCAGTAGAGCCATACATTCCTCCAAAACCCACTACACCGGGGGACTTTAACGCAAAACTGGGCATGCGAGAGGCGTCGCATGCAACCGGGCTTACCTGTAGGTTGATGGGCTGGTCACCTTTCTGCCAGCGCACATCCAGCGGCGGCAGCAGCAGGGCGCGCGGCGGCGGCTCGTAGCGCGCCTCACACGACAACGTGGCGGCGCTGCCTGCGGGACCGCGCACGACTGCCTCGCCCAGCACCGCCACCACCACTGCGGGCACCGGCTCGTCTGCAACATCAATACTATTGTGAGACACAGCACACCTCTGAGAAACTCGTCATGATGTTCGCCACTCTGGGACGGACTTTCTGTCAGACTCTTACTGTTTAAAACCATCCTAGTGTTCCACCTCAATATGACCGTGGGGGTCACTGGAACTAACGATACTTTTACAACCCCCGACTGGTGCCCGTCACTGCGGGTTTGAGATGTTTGACTTCCCCGCGTTGTGTCATTGCGCTACCACCTCGGGTCCTGACGTCTGGGGAGCGACACACCTCCCCGAGTCTGTTGTCAGACGTGCCCGAGATTTCACTCTCTGTTTTCGCAGCCTCGGTAGTAGGAAGGCAGGACAGCGAATATACTCAGTCAAATAGCTGACAATACGCTAGAGGAATATGCCCATCGGATAATATAAGGAAGGGTACCTACTATAAAATACATTCAGTTTAAAGTAACATATTATCGTAAATTTCATTGATATGCAGACTAGATTTCCAATAGAGTGAGAATAAATTATCGAAATCTGGACTCACCCACAACCGTAAGGTTAAAGAAGAGACTCATTTTGGGCTCGGTGTTGACCTGACACTCGTAGCGGCCGGCGTCGGCGGTGCGCAGGCGTTCGATGCGCAGCGTGTGGCGGCTGGCCGGCGCGCCCCCCTCGTGCCCCCCTCCCGACGTGGTCGTCACGCCCGACGTGGCGGACACGCGTGCATCCGCCGTGAACACCGCGCCCGCGTGGGACAGGATCTGCAAGTCGCGGGAGCGCACCCACGATACCTGTGCACAATTACTTACTATGACATAATATATCATGATCATCCGTCGTGCTCGTGTCACCATCGAGGTGCCAGCTAGAACCCAACGGGTTGCCAAGCAACGATGACAAGAAACCAGATGAAATCACTATAATGTATAATCTGTATTTTTGATCAAGGAATAAGCATCTCACACAACGTAGCAATTCCGCCAGACTTTTTCGCTACTTTCTCTGTAGATGGCTATACGGACAATTTTTTTATTACTAAATAACCACGCATTCAAACTTGATGATAGTATTAAAACCACTTCAATAATTGAGGCAGTTAAACAAGACGTTCTGTTTAAAAACAAAAGAAATTACTTTTATATCAAAAAGTCAATCGTCATGCAAAGTTCCAAATGTAGTGTCAATCTCATCTCAGCGACAATCACTAAAAAACTTTCCAAATAACTAATAATATCATTTATATAAGTGATAGTTTTGGCAGATTGTGACGGAAATTAATCTAGGAACAACAAGCTAATAAGTATTAAGTCTATTATTGTTTAAATTATTTAAAAGCTTTTTATTTAGTTTTTTATTGTTTATTATTTATATTATTTTAAAGAGTGTCCATGGAGTTTCTTGCCCGTTCTTCTACATAGGTAGGTCTCTTTGGAATGGGCGACTAGCTTCATCTTATTGACTGACCGACCTTCTGACAATTGAAAAGTGCCTGTAACTGGTTTATTTGAAATAAATGCTTTGATTTTGATGATTTTGATTTTATTATCGTGTATGGTTCTCTATGTTTAAGTAGATCTGTAATGTATTAAAATACCTTGTTATCGCATTGGGTCTTAATAACCTGTAATGTTAACACAGAAAGGATTAAATAAATAAATAAATAGAACTTCTCCCAAAACTATTTTCTTATGTTCTTTGAAAAAATTATCACCCATTTAATTAGGATTATGTTTAAGAGTTTTCTTTTCTGTTGCGTATTGAGTACGATTGCCCGTTGTCGAACCCACCATGACCTGGCTGCTGTCCCAAAGATTAGCTCCGGGAGAGGACACTTCTAAACGTTGTCGAACCCACCATGACCTGGCTGCTGTCCCAAGGATTAGCTCCGGGAGAGGACACTCCTAAACTTTGTCGAACCCACCATGACCTGGCTGGTGTCTGCTGGATTAGCTCCGGGAGAGGAAACTTCTAAACATTGTCGAACCCACCATGACCTGGCTGCTGTCCCAAAGATTAGCTCCGGGAGAGGACACTTCTAAACGTTGTCGAACCCACCATGACCTGGCTGCTGTCCCAAGGATTAGCTCCGGGAGAGGACACTCCTAAACTTTGCCAACCCACCATGACCTGGCTGGTGTCTGTTGCATTAGCTCCGGGAGAGGACACTTCTAAACGTTGTCGAACTCACCATGACCTGGCTGCTGTCCCAAGGATTAGCTCCAGGAGAGGACACTTCTAAACTTTGTCGAACCCACCATGACCTGGCTGCTGTCCCAAGGATTAGCTCCGGGAGAGGACACTTCTAATCGTTGTCGAACCCACCATGACCTGGCTGCTGTCCCAAGGATTAGCTTCGGGAGAGGACACTTCTAAACGTTGTCGAACCCACCATGACCTGGCTGCTGTCCCAAGGATTAGCTCCGGGAGAGGACACTTCTAAACGTTGTCGAACCCACCATGACCTGGCTGCTGTCCCAAGGATTAGCTCCGGGAGAGGACACTTCTAAACGTTGTCGAACCCACCATGACCTGGCTGCTGTCCCAAGGATTAGCTCCGGGAGAGGACACTTCTAAACGTTGTCGAACCCACCATGACCTGGCTGCTGTCCCAAGGATTAGCTCCGGGAGAGGACACTTCTAAACGTTGTCGAACCCACCATGACCTGGCTGCTGTCCCAAGGATTAGCTCCGGGAGAGGACACTTCTAAACGTTGTCGAACCCACCATGACCTGGCTGCTGTCCCAAGGATTAGCTCCGGGAGAGGACACTTCTAAACGTTGTCGAACCCACCATGACCTGGCTGCTGTCCCAAGGATTAGCTCCGGGAGAGGACACTTCTAAACGTTGTCGAACCCACCATGACCTGGCTGCTGTCCCAAGGATTAGCTCCGGGAGAGGACACTTCTAATCGTTGTCGAACCCACCATGACCTGGCTGCTGTCCCAAGGATTAGCTTCGGGAGAGGACACTTCTAAACGTTGTCGAACCCACCATGACCTGGCTGCTGTCCCAAGGATTAGCTCCGGGAGAGGACACTTCTAAACGTTGTCGGACCCACCATAGAATTTTTATCTTCGGTCCTCAACAATGCGTTGGCCTAGCAGCAGTGATCATAGATTCTAGGCAACATACGCAGTATGAAAAATATAGTGTTATTTCAGAAACGAAACCGAATGCTTTAAGTAGTCAAATAATAACTAATTGTCTTCATTCTAAGCTAAATTTCAATGACAAACTGGTAATATGTTTGGGAGAAAATGATTACAGTGTAAGGAATGTTTTATCACATTTACAAACTGTACTAGAGACATTCTATAACAACACGATTATAGTATTAAATGTGTTTAAAAGTGAGTACTTAGACATAAATAAGCTTAATTATCGCATAAAAAATATATGTAAAAACTATAAAAAATGTACATTTCTAGAAAGTGGAACCTCTAAGATAACTGAATTGTGTAAACGTATCAATTATATTATAGACTATAATGATTACAAAAACAATTACTTAAATCCTAGGGAACTTATTAAGAAAATAGCGAAAAACAAAGAAAGCCAATGGAGTACTGACAAAAAAAAGCTACCAAACCTAAAAAAGGAACAATTCCGTTCTATTTCCACCGTATGGTTTCTAACTTGCAACAACAGGAACATCTTATCGAAGATCCTGTAGGAAAAAGTCAGAGAGGAACCATTCCATATTATTTTCCTATCATAAAACGGAACACTACATTTTTTCGAGACCCAACCCCTTATAACTGATACCCCTAATAAACTTACAATTATTCATCAGAATATTGCCAGTATTATATGTAAAAGAGAAATTTTTGAACTAACTTTGCAAGAACTGCAAGAAGCTCACAATGACCCAGATGTAATATGCCTCTCAGAAACCTTTATAAAAAAAGGATACAAAAACTATATTAAAATTCATGGCTATGAAATGGCAGCCACCTATTGCAGAGAAAAGCAAAGAGGTGGCACTTGCATCTTAATAAAAGAAAATATTTTCTTTAAAGACCTGCCATTTGTAAAAACGTATGCAACGCAAAACACGTTCGAGGCTTGTAGTATTGAACTTACATATCATAAATTAAATATTATTTGTATTTATAGAACACCTCAATCGGATCCCACTCAATTTCTAAGCAAATTAAATAGCCTCCTTCACAATGTAATGCAACAGTATAAATCTAAATTTAATATAGTTTTGGCAGGTGACTTTAATATCAACACTTTAAAAAAAAAGTCATATTGCAAATCAATTACAGGATTTAGCTTATAATTATAACCTAAATTTTCATGTCAATGGGCCAACACGTAAATTATCATGTATTGATCACATTCTTAGTAACATATCTGACGCTACTGCTGTTGTGATGCCCCTTCACTTATCAGACCACGACACTGCACAAATGTTGACAATTCCGCTGAAATACAATACACAATAATAAAAAGTAAAAAAAAACTAAAACCCAACTACGACAAAAAACGACGCTGAAAAAGTATAAAACAAGATTTTCAGAATACTGAACTAAACAAAGTTGCAAATTTTTTGCTAGTTTTCATGTTTGGAAAGGCGTAGTCACACGTTGTCAAAGTGCTACGGTAGGTAGGTATATGTAACGTGTGACTACGCCTTTCTAAACATGAAAACTAGCAAAAAATTAGCAACTTTGTTTAGTTCAGTATACTGAAAATCTTGTTTTATACTTTTTCAGCGTCGTTTTTTGTCGTAGTTGGGTTTTAGTTTTTTTTTACTTTTTATTATTTGTACTATTTTGGTGTTAAAGTGTATTTGTGGCGCATAATATTAACAAAAGTTAAATTGATGAACTAAAAATAATTCCTGTAATTACGTACCAACATAAAGTACTCGTGAAACTCTTTCAATTGATACCAAACACGGTATATTTATTTTAATTTTATATTTACATAGAACTTTTTGTCCGATAGAGGGCGCAATACTAAATTTGATGAAAAGCTTTATAGCTCATAACCAACAGAATATCAAGGCCCTTCTAATGGTACTGCAGTGGTCTTATTCTGATAAGTAGTAAAGAAGCTATGAACGAAAAGATGTGAATTATATGCAATCAGCCCATGAATACAGGTAAAGTCACAAGCAAATGTTAGCAATATATATATATATTCAAAATGTACAAGTAAAGCGCTTTCTTATGATACCAAACACGGCATATTTATCTTAACTTTAATTTTTTGTCTCTGTATGTTTTGACCGTTAGAGGGCGCCACATTAGATTTTGTGAAACCCCATATAGCCTATAACCAGCGGACAATTCGTCGCGTTCCGGCATGATGTCTGGTGAAGCCGTACGGAGAACGGGTCTGAGCAGTTGTGTTGCGATGTGTGCCGGGTACGATGTGCCTAATGTTGTTGTGTCGGGAGTTTGGTCGTGAAGGCTCTCCAGATCATCCTCTGGCGCAGCATCGTTGGTCGTGTTGTTGGGTTAAACATTGCATCACCTCGCTCAACTGCCGTCTTCCTTCCTATTCACTCAGTTTTTTTGAGTGAATAGGCTTAATAAGCTAGTGTGCTTTACCATCAACGATTGCATCACTGCTTACCATCAGGCGGGATTGCAGTCAAGCACTAGTTTATAACTATTAAAAAAAAAAAAAAAAAATTAAGACGCTTCTAATGATATGTCATTTGTCGAATTCTGATAAGTAGTTTAGAAGTTACGAGGGAACAGATGAACATACATACATACATACATACATACATACATACATACATACATACATACATACATACATACATACATACATACATACATACATACATACATACATAGCCTGTCAAAATCATAACCCTCCTTTTGCTTTGCCGTAGTCGGGTAAAAACTACCGACATATTTTACATATAAAAGAGATTTCAGCAAGGATAATGTTCAAAAGTTTAAGGAATGCTTATGTAGTTTATCATGGTATGACATATATACAGTTAGTGACGCAAACGTGGCATTTAATCGTTTTCATGACATGTTTTGCTTATTGTACAATCTCTGCTTCCCTAAATTAAGAGTAAAAGTCAATATAAATAACAAAAAGAAACAGACTTGGATAAGTAAGGGCTTAAGAAAAAGCTGTAAAACAAAACGTTCACTACGCCATAGATTCTATAAAAATAAAACGGCAATTAATAAGATCAAATACATTAACTATTCGAAAATCCTTAAAAAATGCATCTTCAACTCCAAAAAGAATGCAAATATCAACTTTATTGCCAAAAATGGCAACAAATGTAATGCTACTTGGAAGGTTATAAAAGACGAGCTTAACAACACAAACGCCAAAAGTAATGTTAGGAATATTAAAATTGACGATACATTCATTTCCAACCCAGTGGAAATAGCATCCGCTTTTAATAAGCACTACATCAATTCAACTAATAAATTAATAGATACAAATGTTGGAAGTATCTTTGTGAAAAACGTAATTGTTTATTCAATGTTCCTTAGGCCCATGACAGTAAATGAAGTTAGACAAGAAATAACGCATTTGAATAACACCAAATCTGAAGGCTACGATGAAATCAATACAAAAATCATTAAATTATGTACTAACGAAATCATTGACGTACTGACATACTTAATTAATTTGTCATTCAACTGTGGAATTTTTCCAGAAGCACTGAAGTTTTCCATTATTAAGCCTCTGTACAAAAAAGGAGAAAGACATGATATGAATAATTATCGACCAATTACACTGATACCTATTTTTTCAAAAATATTTGAAAAATGTATGTACAAGAGACTTCTAAATTATTGTAATAAATTTCATATAATAAAAATTGAACAGTATGGGTTCCAAAAAAAAAATCTACTACATTGGCCATCTATGAACTAATGAAAGTAGTATTACCTAGTATCAATGATAATAATTTAACCACGGGTCTATTTTTTGATTTATCAAAAGCTTTTGATCTAGTTTCCCACGATTCATTATTACAGAAACTAGAATCACTTGGAATCAGAGGGCCACCCTTACAGTGGATAAAGTCATACCTTCATAACAGAAAACAATGTGTCACTATACCAAATATAAATGATGATAAATACTTAACACTATACGCATCTGAATATATTTGCAACAGATTTGGTGTTCCTCAAGGAAGTATACTGGGGCCAATTTTATTCTTATTGTACATAAATGACATTACTGAAATAACTAACCATAAATGCATTTTATTTGCTGATGACATTTCTATTATTGTGACATGTAACAAAAATAATAATACAATTTCTGACCATGAAGCTGACATTAACAACACAATTGACATCTTAATTAACTGGCTTAATATTCAAAATTTGAAAATAAATCTTGACAAATCAGTGTACATGCAATTTAATAAATGTAATAATAACAAATCTAATATCAGTTTAAATATACCCAAACTCAAATCTGTAACACTGACCAAGTTTTTGGGCGTAACTATTGATGAACATTTAAATTGGAAAATGCATGTTGATAGTGTCTGTAGTAAAATAAATAAATTTGTATATGCGCTCAGACAAGTAAAACAAGTTACAAATTTAAAAACAGCCATATTAGTTTACCACGCATACGTGGAATCTATACTGCGGTATGGACTTGTAATATGGGGCAACAGTACCGACCAACATAGAACATTTATTGCCAAAAAAAAATGCATTAGAGCTCTATACGGACTTCAACCTGACGAATCATGCAAGCCAGTATTTAAAAAACTATGTTTGTTACCGCTACCTTGTCTATATATTTACGAAACATGCATGTTTGTGTGGAAACATAAAGAATTGTTCAAAACAGCAAATGATATATGTCTTCGAAACCGATGAGACCCTTATATGCTCGTACTAAGCAATGTTCCTAGGCTTGCAAAGTATATATAACAAAGGCTGCTTAGCTATGTATGTACGGATTTATAATAAATTGCCTGGTGACTTTAAGTTGAAAAATACAAGATACTGTTTTAAGCGGAAATTGAGTGCATGGCTAAACCAACATAATTTCTATAGTCTGAAACAATTTTTTGACACGAAATGTTAAGTAGGTCCTTTTTGTTCTTGTATTGTATTCAGCGTGCTGAGTCTAAACTCGGCAAAACATGTTTGTACTACTGTTATCTTTAAGACCTGGTATACCATGTTTTGAGCAAATAAATATTATTATTATTTCGTTTATTTATTTAACATACATATAATTGATATTTTTAAATATTTATATAAACACATAAAAACATTTTAAAATATACAAAATAGTAGCCCACCGGTATCGGGAACAGGGTCCAAGCTACCGGCGGTCAGGGCTCCAGAGAGAGGAACTTCCTGACGATTATTATTATTTCTTTTATTTACCTTCCTTACATATAATTTACATTTTTAAATATTTGTATAAAAAAAAACAAAAACATTTAAAAATATAAAAAATAGTAGCCCACCGGTATCGGGAACAGGGTCCAAGCTAGGTCAGGGCTCCAGAGAGAGGAACTTCCTGACGATGCGAGCCGTGTCCAGCAGTACCGCTTTCTGAATCAAGCCCTTGATCCAGCCGCCTAACGAGAGCCTCCTGAGGTGTTGGTAGAGGCTCTTGGCTATTAAGCCATTGGCTGTCACGACTATCGGTACAATGATTGCTGAATCCACTTCCCACATGTCGACAACCTCGTGAGCCAAATCAAGGTACTTGATTTGTTTATCTTTCTCGGCTTTCACGAGGTTCTCATCATGCGGGATGGTTATGTCAACAATCATTGCACGCCGTTCTGATCGATCCACCATCACTATATCAGGCTTATTGGCAACAATAGTCCTGTCAGTGATGATGGATCGATCCCAGTACAATGTGATAAGGCCATTTTCGAGAACTGGGTCGGGCATATACCTGTAGTACGGCACCTCCGATTCCACAAGGTTGTATTTCAGAGCAAGTTGTTGATGAATTATCCTGGCTACAAGGTTGTGTCTATGCAAGTACTCTCCATTAGCTAGACGAGAACACCCAGAAATAATATGTCTGATTGATTCACCCGGCCGGTGACATGCCCGACAGATGTCAACTGTGCCGTCTTTCACAATGAATTTCCGGTAATTGTTCGTCATCATAACTTCGTCCATAATTGCACAGACAAAACCTTCGGTTTCCCCAAAGAGGTCACCGTAACGTAGCCAGGCTACGGACGCTTGAAAATCTACATCCGGCCCGCGTAGGGCTCGGAAAAGCGTCCGTGAAGCTCCTTGCTCTGCCATACCTCCATGCGATCGTTAGTTTCAAGCACTACTGGTTTGCGCCAGTTCTCTTTAGCCAAGGAGAGCGGAGTGAGGCCCTTGTCAACCGCGACCACATCCCGATGCATTCCCACGTCAGTTTTCAGGAAGTATTCCCTGAGACTGCATACCTCGCGATTGTGGAGTGTCTTAGCGTTTAAAAAGCCTCGACCTCCACATTTTCGCGGGATATACAGTCTCATAACCGATGACCGTGGGTGATGCAATCGATTTGCAGTCAACAACGTACGGACCCTCTGATCCAGGGCGTCAAGTTCGGTCTGAGTCCATTTGAGTATGCCGAAAGAGTACATCAATACCGGCATGACCCAACCGTTGAAAGCACGCACCTTATTTCCGCCTGATAGAAGACTATTAAGTACTTTTTTCAGGCGGCCAAAGAAGCGTTCCTTCAACGATTGCTTCATGTCAGTAACATTGATACCCAACGCTTCCGACATACCCAAATACTTATAGGTTTCGGATGCAGAGAGGGATCTAAAGTTTATGGAACCAGTGAGTTGGGTTCCCACGGATTCCACAATCTCTCCTCGCTGTACATGCATGACCGCACATTTGTCCACACCGAATTCCATCCTGATGGCGCTACTGAAAGTTTCAGTAATTTTCAGTAGCTCCTTCAGTTGTGAATTGGTGTGAGCAAAAAGTTTCAGGTCATCCATGTAGAGGAGGTGCGATATAACATGACCACCTCTCCTCAACCGATAGCCTAGACCTGAATCCTCCAATAGTGTGCTTAGAGGATTCAGTGCTAAGCAAAACCAAAGTGGGCTCAAACTATCGCCCTGAAATATACCTCGCTAAATCCTTATCGGTTCGCTATTCCTCTGAATATTTCGACATCCTGGATAGCGAAGGACTGTTCTCCATTGTGACATACATGTCATCAGGAAGGTGCGCAAAGTTGCATCTACTTTATACAACTCTAGCACCCGCATGAGCCATGTATGTGGCACAGAGTCATAGGCCTTCTTGTAATCTATCAAACATGTCGACAGATCCTTTCGGGAACGACGAACCTGCTGGCTAATGGCCATATCAATAAGGAGTAGCTCCTTAGTACCGCGGGACCCGTTCCTACATCCATTTTGAGAGGCAGACATGATGGAGTTGCTGTCAATATGCGTATTAATTTTAGCTTTCAAAATGGATGTAAGAACTTTATAGACCGTCGGTAAACACGCGATCGGCCTATAATTTTTGGGTTCCGCGGTGCTACCTGATTTATGGAGCAGGTGGGTTATTCCTGTTGTTAGGAACTGGGGTAGCGAACCAGACTCTAAAGCAGTCTGGAACTGAGATGCCAAGCAAGCGTGCGACCCGGAAAACCATTTAATCCAAAAGTTATGCAGCCCATCCGGCCCTGGAGACTTCCAATTAGGCAACGGACGGACTGCACGAGCTACATCTTGGGGGCAGATGGTAATAGCCCCCATTTCTGGTACTGGATCGCAGACTCGCTCAACATCCCGAGTCCAACCACCTTCGGTGTGACTGACAGGCACCGACCAGATATTGCGCCAGAATGAACGCGTGGCATCATCATCCGGTAGGCACGTGTCAGTGACACCTTGGTCTGATCGCTCCCAAGCTCTATAGACCCACCTTTCATCGCTTTGGAAATTGCGATTCTGAGAATACCGCTCCACTCTTCGCCTGTACCGACGAATACGGTTTGCCCATGCATATATTTTTTGTTTAAGAAAGTCGATGCGCTCTGTGACGCGTAACAAATAGTCTCGGGTACTAACATCAGTCCCCGAGAATGCCCGCCTCACAAAGCGCATCACTCTAGGGCGTGTATTGCCCTCCCTGAAACTAATAAGCTTGCCAATGAGTGCTCTAGTCTCTCCGATACGACATTCAATCCTGCACTGCCAAGCTGGTACAGCTGGTTTTGGTCGTGTGGCTCTGTCACTGTCTGGGAATTTGACATGAGCCACACGACATATCGCAACAGCTCCACAGTACAAGATTGAATGTGTATCAGCCAGATCTTTGCTGTCCTTTAAATAATTAGACAGCTGAGAGTCTAGAGCACACACCAGCGCTTTGTTTTTTTTATGCATGGGCAATCGAGGTAAACGTGGTCTAAGTGCAGGCGGAGTAGAGCGGTACTCACGGAAAGCATCCTCCAAAGCGCTCCTTACTTTTTCATTGCATTGAGGAGTCACGGATATAGCCTCATCATCATCCTCTTCATCGACGAGGTTGGGTCGCGATGGAACACTGTTAAATTGTACCGCGACCAGTGATGAAGCAGGCGCAACATGGCTATTCCGTGACTCGAGGCGTAGGCGATCAAGCACCACATCATCCAGCATATGGTTACGCTGGATGACCCGCACCTGATCCGACACTCGTTGCGCCGACACGTTGACAGCTGGCTCAAGCACCTGAAACAGAGAGAGCATCCGACTACGGTACGCAGTCAAGTTACTTCCCCCCTCTGTAGCCCCAAAGTATGCGCGCATGACGTTCTCGTTGATTGATTGAGTCCATTTCATGCGCTGCACATTTCCACCGGTAGCGGGGGCCCTATCAGAGGCCGGTGGGCCTCGAGGTCCCAAGCAGTCCGGCGGCCGGCGTCCTCCCCGACGGCGAACAGGTGGTGGCGTCGTCGGCGGAGAGAAATACTCGTCGCTCGAGCTCAACGCAACTGCCGCGGCCGGGGTCATCACAGCGTTCACAGTGGGGCTGGAGACCGGCGGCGGCGAGGCGGAGCTGGGCGACGAGTCCGGAGGTGGTGAGCGTGCACGGCGAGCGGCAGATCTTGTCAACATCTTCGATATTATTTTCTATTTTTTCCAATATTTCTCGGTTTGACATAACAGATGTCACAGGTTTTCTGGGCTATTTTTGTTAAAAACATATTCAAAAATTTATTTGCGTTGTATAGGTATAGCTTCTGATTATTACGTCTTTTTACTTCTTAAAATAAATATAAAACAGCTTCTAATAAAATAATTTTAAATATAAATACGATGAGAAAAAATAAACGTTGACGTTGACGGTGGTGTTGCCGTGTTTTATTATTATTATTAATTTAAAAAATAACGTTGAATTCACAGAAACAGTCAACTTACTCTCGTTAATTTAAAAAATAACGTTGTGTACACATAAACAGTCAACTTAATCTCGTTAATTTAAAAAATAACGTTGAATTCACAGAAACAGTCAACTTACTCTCGTTAATTTAAAAAATAACGTTGAATTCACAGAAACAGTCAACTTACTCTCGTTAATTTAAAAAATAACGTTGAATTCACAGAAACAGTCAATTTACTCTCGTTAATTTTAAAAATAATATTGTATACACAGAAACAGTCAACTGGACATAAATGACATAGGTAATTATCATGTCACATACGCCCTGTACGAGTTACTAACGTATGGTAGTGTGGTAGTACTCTCGAACATATCTCAGGAGAATGTTCGAGCTGGGCGCTGCAGGCTGGCACACGTCCCCCACATAATACTACTGAGATCGTAAAATGACGGATTACTCACTCAATTCTAAATTGGAATGAACCATAAAACCAAAGCCCCGAAATGAGTATCGTAAACAATTCTCCCGCTATCCAGAAATATCATCGGAATGAATCGACGACGAGTGTGTAATGTGAAACACATTACAAGATTACACGATATGAGGATCGTGGGCGCGGGCACGCGCGGTTCCGCAGCATCCTCGCTCGTCGTCACCGCGCGGCTAAAAACAAACACCTGACACTGATCATGAGCGATTTGAAAAATGCCGGTCAACGACTTGTTCTTTTCCCTCCTCTCCCCGAGCCACGCGTACCGCGCTCCACATATAGCGGCACGCGCCGGGCCGGCCGCGCACGCGCCTCACGCCCACTGCGCATGCTCCCGGAAGCGGCCGCTGCCAACACGACGCTATAACTTTCGCGAAATGTTTGCATCTCGACGTAATCACATTTTTGTATTTACTCATTCACGCCCACAGTGAGTAAGCTGAATTTGATCGTACTACAATTGTGTTGAATTTTGAATGGATACTGGCCAAGTGAACCCTATCCTTTATTAGGTACGGGCTCACAGTTTGTTGTATATATAAACAACGATATATTTTCTTTATACGAAACCTGAATACAGTTTGTTCAGAAGAAGCAACTGAATCGATTCCAATAAGTTTTACACTAGGTATGTTATATTTTTTCCCAAATATGTTTAAAAAATGTTGCAGTGTGGTTACAGAGCGCAACAATACAGTTCACAACGGATCATAGTGTCCCAGCGCCCGCCGCATTGAGCATGTTTGGGACAATTTAAAAAGAGCTGTATATGCGAGCAATCCTGTGCCCACGACAGTGGCAGCACCAAGAACAGCACTTTCAGAAGAATGGAACAATATTCGGCAAAATCTTTTAATAATCCTAATAAAATTTATGCGGAACCGATTACAATCCATAATAAGGGCACGTAGAGGTCTCAATCATAAAATCACATCTTAATAAAACATAAATAAAGTTAGTCTATTGTTAAAACCATTTTTTTTATTAAATAAATTTTCCTTAAATTTCTGTTTTTTCTTCAAGAAAGTCTTAAAAGTCCTTTCCAGTACAAAAACTTAAACTTAAGGATATGACCCTACGCTGTTTTAAAGTTCACGAACCAATCTAGAGGTTTCAATTTAAATCTAGAAAGTTTGCATACTTGGTTAAAATATTTATTTCAAAGCCGTCTATTACTTTGAGCAGTTATGAGTCCGTCAGTGTACTTTAAAAAAATATGACGTGTTATAATGATACACACAAGTGATACACACACATTTTTTATATTCTGATTTAAATATGTTTTACATTTATTGTTATGTCAAGTGGACATTTTACAAAGGAAAAGCAGATTAGAGCGGTAGCATGTTGGAAACTGGCGCTATACCGCGCGTGGTTGATTAGAGCGGTAGCATGTTGGAAACTGGCGCTATACCGCGCGTGGTTGATTAGAGCGGTAGCATGTTGGAAACTGGCGCTACACCGCGCGTGGTTGATTAGAGCGGTAGCATGTTGGAAACTGGCGCTATACCGCGCGTGGTTGATTAGAGCGGTAGCATGTTGGAAACTGGCGCTGTAAACCATCCAAATTAGAGCGGTAGCATGTTGGAAACTGGCGCTATACCGCGCGTGGTTGCTAAAACTCTGTAAACCATCCAAAATGTAATCTCCGGGTTATGGTCACGTTATTGTACTACAGGCGATATTGCTGAACGGCAATCAGACAGAAATCGCATCACCACTCCTAGACAGGACCGTTTTCTTCAAGATATCGCTAGGAGACAACCCAATATTACGGTCATGCAAATGATTTAAAGGCCACCAATTGCTACTGACCAAAATTAAGGAAGAAGATTACATGAAGCTGATCTTCATTCTCGCAGACCACTTTGGGTTCCAGCCTCTCATTTAGGACTGGTATACTGCCCAAGTCCTGGAAGCTTGCCAACGTACAGCCAGTGCCCAATAAGGATAGTTGTGCCGATCCTACCAATAATTATCGGCCGATATTAGTTACCTCCATACTCTGCAATATTATGGAGCGTGTGTTCAACTCGCGCCTCTTGGCATACCTGGAAGGTAATGATATTAGTTACCTCCATACTGTGCAATAATATGGAGCGTGTGTTGAACTCGCGGCTCTTGGCATACCTGGAAGGTAATGATATTAGTTACCTCCATACTCTGCAATATTATGGAGCGTGTGTTGAACTCGCGGCTCTTGGCATACCTGGAAGGCAATGATATTAGTTACCTCCATACTCTGCAATATTATGGAGCGTGTGTTGAACTCGCGGCTCTTGGCATACCTGGAAGGTAATGATATTAGTTACCTCCATACTGTGCAATAATATGGAGCGTGTGTTGAACTCGCGGCTCTTGGCATACCTGGAAGGTAATGATATTAGTTACCTCCATACTCTGCAATATTATGGAGCGTGTGTTGAACTCGCGGCTCTTGGCATACCTGGAAGGTAATGATATTAGTTACCTCCATACTGTGCAATAATATGGAGCGTGTGTTGAACTCGCAGCTCTTGGCATACCTGGAAGGTAATGATATTAGTTACCTCCATACTGTGAAATAATATGGAGCGTGTGTTGAACTCGCGCCTCTTGGCATACCTGGAAGGTAATTGTTGGGGTTTTTCGCCCTTGACGATACCCCAGAGTTGTTGTAGGTAATGAGTAACACTAAAACCACCAGTATTGAGCCGCACTTGTTTATTTACACCTGACCGCGTGACGGAGGTATATTTACGACTGTTTTACATTGTGTTGAAGTTCATTCTATATACAATAGTATTTTGCTGTATGAGCATTATTGGCTCGTACATGCTCCCGAGGGAAAGGTAAACAGAGATCAGTTAACAACATATGTTACAAGGTAAATAAAGTATAAAATGGAACAAAATGTTACAAGTTGAATAAATTATAAAGTAAACGGTAAAGGAACAAAACAATGAGAGAAACAGTTATTTAAATGAATTATTAAAGTTCGAATCTACTTCCTACTGGGTTCTTCGAATGCTGATCTATTGCAGCGTAGGTAGTAATTTCCTCCAGTTCTATATCTTCTGCCTTCTTTCGAGGTTTTGTCGAAAGTGCCTGTTGTTTCTTCGCTATATCGCTTTTCTTGCGTGTGGCAAGATATCTTCATAGTTGCCATACTCCAATAGCGACGACGATTCCTCCCACCAGCAGAGAGCTTATCGTATAGTTGCCGATGTCGTGGATACTTAACTCGCTCGGTATGCTTTCTCGTTGTTTTTGTGTGATTATCTGATTGTCCAGTAGTCTATGTTCTTCTGATAATTCTAGTTTAGGCAGCACGACCTTTGTGTACTTTAAAGTTTTCCACATGTCATTTGGTGGATCAATAGTTGGTACTTCCAAAGTCATTCCAATATTTGTATAGCTACTAAAAACATTATGTGAATACCTAGCTGTTATTTAGGCAATAAGATATGTATGTAATTGTATAAGAATATTTTTGTAGCTTTGATTTTACAATGTTGTGTAAGTTTTATGAATAAAGATTATTATTATTATCATTTATTTGACTTGTTCTTATCATCAATCACATATTTACATGTTCATTGTAGCCACACACAAACATCAATTCAATGTTGACATGCGGAAAAGTACGCGACTATGCTAAATTGAAACTACGTTTACGTTACGTTTTTTAAGTTACCATATACATATAAGCACAGAGATTTTGGTAGTGTATGTATGCATACCCTACACAAAACCTCTGTGCACGCCCCTGTCTGAAAGCAGCATTTGCTATAACAATAACAAAGCCGACAGACGCTTAAAGTTGCCGGAGTTCAATTAGAAATAACATGTTTTTCTCATACACGTGAGCAGTGCGTGAGTTCTATGGAAAATCTTTATGTTTTGGCAAAAGAGAGCAAAACAAAAAAAGTTGTTTATAAAACCGTACTTACTTAAATGTGCTCATATTTTATCAAGTACAATAATTTTTAACCCTTATTTAGAAAAGAAAGAAAGAAAGAAAAATGCATTTATTGACATTACAGCAAAAACATAAATTTAAAACTATTCATACTATCGCATATCCAAAACACCAACCAACACAAAATAATTAGAAGTATGATATTTGATGTTTATTTTCTTTGCTAAACCTTTAAACCTGGTAAAATTAACGTTGCTATAGACCTTATGTATCTATATACTTCTACTAATAATATAAAAGTTAAAATGTGTGAAGATGTTTGAAACCCTGTAGTAATGTAGGCATATATCTTGGCAATCCCCCGGAAACGGGAACCACCGCGCGCAGTAAACTGAAGTCTACGCGGACGAAGTCGCGGCTAATAGTTACTTACAAATGTACTATATTACTACTTACTACATTATAAATGGATTTGTAAAGCGTAGCCCTATCCTAAAGAAGGGACTTACCGCCGCTACTATGGCGTGCTCATCCACGCTACAGTAGCGGTGGTAAGTCCCCTCTTTGAGGAATAGCTAGAGAGGCATACGGCGTCTTAACATCGAACTCCCGGCCACCGTGCACCGTAGGTGCGAGCTTGCAGGAGTTAAATCAGTGTTGCGGGTTTCGGGACCTCTTCAACGCCTGCTACGCGTCGGGGAGGTTCCCGAAACCTTGGCGGGAAGGCCAATTATGCCTCCTCCGGAAGGAGGGACGGCCGGCGGACTCCCGCTCGGCTTACCGGCCCATCGTCTTGCTTGACGAAACTTTAAGAGCTATACTGTTGCTTGGAAGGTAGATGTATTCTGTGAACCGCATTAAGATTTTGATGGAAAAATAATAATAAATATTGGGGGCTCCCCATACTTAGAACTGAAACTCATTTTTTTTTTTTCATCAAGCTCATACGTGTGGGATATCTATGGATAGGTCTTCAAAAATAGTATCGAGGTTTCTAAAATATTTTTCTCTAAACCAAATAGTTTGCGTGACTGTCGCTTCCAAAGTGGAAAAAAAGATGCCCCCCTAACTTCTAAAACAAAAAAATGAAAAATGTAAAAAAAACATATGATGGACATTACTATTAAAACTACCAACGAAAATTGTTTTGAACGAGATCTAGTAAGTAGTTTTTTTTTAATACCTCTTAAATCGTAAACCGCTTATTACCGCGTAATCTTTCGTATAATAACTTCAATCCTTTAATTTCATAAATCAATGGCACGGAACCCTTTGTGCGTGAGTGCAACACGCACTTGGCCGGTTTTTTTATGAATGCATACATACAGTCATGTACCTATAGGTATAGTACTTCCATGTTGGTACCTTGCGTGACGTTTGTGAACCGGTACCGGCGCCAACGTAAGGACCTGTACTTGATACCACATACATACAGTCATGTATAGGTATAGTACTTCCATGTTGGTACTGTGCGTGACGTTTGTGAACCGGTACCGGCGCCATCGTAAGGACCTGTACTTGATACCACATACATACAGTCATGTATAGGTATAGTACTTCCATGTTGGTACTATGCGTGACGTTTGTGAACCGGTACCGGCGCCATCGTAAGGACCTGTACTTGATACCACATACATACAGTCATGTATAGGTATAGTACTTCCATGTTGGTACTGTGCGTGACGTTTGTGAACCGGTACCGGCGCCATCGTAAGGACCTGTACTTGATACCACATACATACAGTCATGTATAGGTATAGTACTTCCATGTTGGTACTATGCGTGACGTTTGTGAACCGGTACCGGCGCCATCGTAAGGACCTGTATTTGGTACCACGTCTTTGTATATCATTCTCACATGTGTAATTTCAACTTCAATGAGATAATAAATATATTTTAACTTAAAAGAGATTGAGATGAACTTTTTTGACAGTTCTTTTTCAAAAGAACTGGTTTGGAATGGCCGTCTCTTCGACACTTCAAATTGTCTGCAATGGAATAAAAAGTATACTTAGTGTTACTAACCGACTTGTCGCGCAGGCGCAGCACACGGCAGTCGAGCGTGGCCGCGTGGCCCACGGGCGCCAGCACGCTGGTCCGCTGATGCGCCGCGAACGCCGGCCCGCCTCCCCCTCCCCCTCCCCCTGCCGCTTGCTCCACCACTGACACTACCTCGCCATCGGCATACCATCCCGCACGACCTGCACATTAAAAATTACTGAAACTTTCTCATACCGCGAGGCTACCCGCGATGGTTGGTGTTCCGCGGTTCAAACCTAGGCAGACACAAGTTTATTATTTTTGTTTTTAGATAAGTTTATAGTTTTTTTTGTTTTTGGTGACACTTAAAAAGAAAATTGTACATATGAACTAAAAGGGGGAAAAAATAAAAATAAATATTTTTTTTAATTTAATTTTTTTTATATAACTAAAATTGTACCTACTTAAGAACTAAAAGAGAAAAAAAAAATAGAAATAAATAAATATTTTAAATTTTAAACTTTAAGGGACTGAAACAAGAGCTCTAGGGGTAGAAAGAATTTTTAATTTTCTCTTCACTTCTTTAATTAGGTTTGTGGTAAAAAGTGGATATTGTTGCAATAATATACTGTCAAATTAAAGACCGTGTAGTGACCTATTGAGTTGTGCAATTGTTATGTTGTTACAGTTCGATCAGCAGGAGTGCGGCTCGACGTTCACCGGTTCTATTCTCACAAAGTGGACATTGGTTTTGTGCTACATTACATTGCTGACATAACGCTGAGGAATCAAAGATATGAAGTTCTTTGACAATTAATCCCGCCGAAGTGTAATCACTTCGGCGGGCGCGGGCCCATACTAAATCACTCAACGAAAGTATAGTGGAACCAAGTAATAATTCCAGTGACTCGTCCATAGATGGCACCATACGTAGTTTACCTATTATATCGGATGACGAAAACGACGAAATCACACGATTAAAACAATAAATAGACCAGATCTCAACTCAGAATTACTGGCGGCCCATGAGGAAATAAACAATATATCATGTGAAAACGCTGAGTTAAAGGGAACGATTGAATCCCCAAGCAACAAACACAAACTTGTACAAAAAGTAACTAGGAAGCTAATTAATGACGTTGGAACACCTATTAAAAACCAAGCAACTCCTATTCGAAAATCAAATCCCCAAAACAAAAACTGGAAAGTTCTATGATAACTTTAACTCTAAAAAATGTAAATACCGTCGATATAAAACAAATTAATAAAACACAAAATAGTTCTTCACCCACCCTCACACCAGATATGGAGGTAGTTAACAACAAACAACAAATAAAACATAAATTGTGTATACTAAGTTCTAATAAGACAAACAAGATCCTATCAATAACAGAAAGAACATTCCCTGATTATAATATATGCCACTACATTAAGCCATATTGTGGAATAAAGAATCTCGTCAACGGTATTGACAAAAAATTAACTACTTTTACGACTGACGATTACTGCATAATCCTCATCGGAGAAGAGGATTTTAGCATAACAAAAAACTATCACGATTTAGTTCATCAATTACGTGAAACACTTGTAGCTGTTAAAAACACAAATATTATTGTATGTTTACCTATGTATAAATTCAGCTATTACTCCAATATGTACAACTTCAGAGTGTAATTGTTAAATAACCTGTTATACAATGATATTCAAATTCACGACTATGCATTTCTGTATGACTCTAATTTCAATCTTCCCTTTGATTATACAATGTTCTCTGTGTTGAATGGTGTGATTAATAATACTGGTGTGAACAATATTTTCTGCAATTTAAAATATAATATTGACATGATTTCTAATAATATTCTAATATAAATATTAACAATGTTTCTAATGAAATAGATAATGCTGAAACTGTGAACAATCAACATTTTTGTCTTGTATGATCACATTCGTGTTATTCATCAGAATACTAACGGTTTAATAAGTAAATTAATATGAAATAAGGTGTGCGTGAACCAACGCGGCTAGATAGGGGTACATGCATTGACAATATTGTACATAACGTAAGGGGAAGTGCATGTGAGGTATTGGAGCTAGCCGTCTCTGATCATTCAGCTCAGATTATAAAATATCCCTATAAATAGTTTTAGAAAGTGCAAAAACATAAATATGACCATTTATGAATTGATGAAATAGTTACAAATATGGACCAAAAACTACCTGTAACAGCCTTATTTATGGACATGACTAAGGCTTTTGATTTTGTGGACCATAAAATCCTTCAAGAAAGCTATGTAAATATGGCATTAGAGGCAAAGTATTACATTTAATAAAGTCTTACCTCACTGGCAGAAAACAGGTAACTAGTATTACAGCAATTGATTTCCGAACTAAACTTGAAGTTAATTACCAATCGAGAGAGAGGTCAATTTATTATGGCGTGCCTCAGGGTAGTGTACTTGGCCCTTTATTATTCTTATGCTATATAAATGATCTTCCGAAAACCATACCACATCCTATGACCCTATTTGCTGATAACTGTACTGTAGTGTTTTCTGGTAAAAATAGTGACTCGTATGAAAATGACATAAACAGTAGCTTAAGTCTAATAATTCAATGGCTAAAGAATAATAACTTACAGATTAATTTTGACAAAACTCAAATAATGACATTTAAACAAGAACTAATCCTACAATTTTTGACATTAATTATGACCAAAGAAAAATTTTAAAAACGGTACAAACCGAATTTCTAGGAATTTGGCTAGATAAACACATGACATGGAAAACGCACATGGAGATTATGATAAAAAAAGATTCAACAATTCTGTTATGCTCTATACAATTTAAACAAGGTTGCAAATCGTAATACTGTTCTCATTGCATATCATGCATATGTCTCCACAGCTCTTGGTTACGGCATAATGTTTTGGGGCAACTCTACCAAGAGAGAAATGGCATTGAAAGCCCAAAAACAATGTCTCCGAGCCATATGCTTGTTAAAAACCACCGACAGCTGCAAACCATATTTTGTTAGTTTAAAAGTACTTACGTTGCCATCCCTCTATACAACGTGTAACATAGAGGTATATACATAACAAAGGCATGGCATCTTTACATGATATCAAACGATATTGGAAGGGTTTTTTAATCCTATCTCTATGTTAGGAAGTTATGAGGAAAAACACCGCCTGTGTTAGGCTACTATCATACTAGTCGCACAGAGATATTGAAGATATTTATCTGATTTTGGCAAGTAACGTGACTGGTAACGAGTAGTTATTAACGTATGTAGTGTGCTGCCACGTTTGTTATGATTTGATTTTAAGAAACACACGAAACCGAAAATTTGGTCCAATTTTTTGAGTATTTTATTTTAAGCTGTAACCCTTCCGATATCGTTTGATATCATCTAAAGATGCCATGCCCTTGGTATGTATATACCCTTTTTGTTACACGTTGTATATATGAAACTTCAACATTTGTTAAGGAGAATGTGTCTAAATTTGGAAAACTTAATACTAGACGTCACCAAAACACACTGAAGTCATAAAAACACAGCACTGCACTTTTTTCAAAGACCAAGAACCAAAAACTTTAAGAAGTATGACTAACATGAATCGTTTTATATTATTCAATTTAAGAAATTGTTGATTGACAAAGCTTACTATTCCATCAATGAGTTTATAAATGATAAGAGTATAAAATAAGAAAATGTTAACTTTAATGTCCAATATTGTTTTTAATTAATTTGTACGCCTTGCAAGGCGAAACATAGTGATACAACACAAATTTTATACCATGTATTACCTATATTTAACAAATAAAATACTTTGACTTTGAAAAGAGGTGTGATATCTTTGTTACAAATGTAGATGCAAAACTTTCCGTGGGTATATTCCTGAATCTGCTGTACATGTGTACGTCACTGAATTCCTCCTAAAGGGCTGCAACGCGAATGTTTCTTCTTGCGTTTATTTTTGGGTAATATTCCTGGACCCACTTCCTTCCAATACTTGCGAACAGTCAGTGGCATTATGTACGACACATATCATGATGTCATGATAAGTCGTGGTGGCCTAGTGGTAAAAACACCAGCCTCTCAAGTATGAGTGCGCGGGTTCGATTCCAGGTCAGGGAAGTACCAATGTAACTTTTCTAAAGTTATATGTACCTACTTTCTAAGTAAATCTTGGACACCAATGACTGAAGGTGAAGGAAAACATCTTGAGGAAACCTGGACTTTAAGTTTGAAATCGCCAACCCGCATTGAGCAAGCGTGGTGATTACGCTCAATCCTTCTCTGTTGAGAGGAGACCTGTTCCCATCAGTGGGACGATAAAAAAAAAAAAAGGTTGATGAAGATATCATGATGCGTGTCGCGAATTACATTTGCTGGAAAATGATAACCATTGAGATATAACACTTGCAGATGTAGCATTGAGTTCCTCTCCTCATCAAATTCGCCAATTATAAAGCTGAATGAACGCGCTAATCTAGAATCTATGTAGACTTAGTTTTTATTTTTGTTTTTTGTTATTATTATTGCATTTTTATGTTTTTGTACCGATTCGGTGTCAGTTGTAATTGTTTGCTGCACCGGGTGACGTCTTTACGTCGGAAACGGCTGTCGCTGAAAACCAGCGCTGGACTTTGTTTTGCATAGGGTCGCAGCATAATGCTGAGCGATAGCCATTTTGCGTGGATGTGACGCATGTCAACTATTATCACTCAATTGTTTTTGTACACTTTTACGTCATGTTTACCGCTAATAAACGTATTTTCTTTCTTTCTTTCTATGTGACCACACGCCGCAACATCCACCCGACTGGGGACACGCCACCCGACGAATCAGCACAGTATGTTTCTAGTTAACACCCAACGTTTTTATGGCGGATATAAAAAAGACATTTTTTGTTTAAAAATTGGTTTAAGATGTCCGATAAAGAATTAGTGAAACGGTACTCAGATCCCCGCGGTTTCACCCGCGTGGGTTTCAATATATTATGTTTTTTTTTTTTTATATGCTCCTCTCCAATTGGTTGCAGCGTGATGTTATATAGCCTATAGCCTTCCTGGATTAATAGGCTATCAATCGCAAAAATAATTTTTAAAATGGGAACAATAGTTCCCGAGGTTAGCGCGATCATTCAGCTTTATAATTATATTAGTATAGACGAATACGTCATTTATTATTTACTGTTTCTGTACAAAATATATCCCCAAAATCTGCAATAACTCTTCTTCAAAATCTTCATCTAGCTCGTCTTCAAGCAGAATCGAATCCATGGTCACGTGACACGTCAATACACTTCAGCCTTTTGTGAGAGACTACACTACACGATACGTGTTGTAGCATCGCATGGCGTGTTGCCTATGTGCAAGACGAGGGTCGGGTGTCGGCACAACACATCGCGTTGTGTTTTCATAGTACGTGTGGAGGTATGAGGAACAGGGAGTAAAGTCCACTCATCCTCCATAGAAAAGGGAGGATCCCCCGACCAGACGGGTGTCATGTCTGGCGGGCACTTGCCCAATGCTTGAAATTGGGAAGTTGTATGTATGCTAGTTGCTCGGTAAACTTTGATTGCGAGATGTAGAATGCGTGTGACGTTACCATGACGCATTGTTGATTAGTGGCATTTGTAGGTACCGCCACATACCTACGTTTCGACCTTTAATTTATTAGAGGCTGTCATTTGTAGGTACCACCACATACCTACGTTTCGACCTTTAATTTATTTGAGGCTGTCATTTGTAGGTACCGCCACATACCTACATTTCGACCTTTAATTTATTAGAGGCTGTCATTTGTAGGTACCGCCACATACCTACGTTTCGACCTTTAGTTTATTAGAGGCTGTCATTTGTAGGTACCACCACATACCAACGTTTCGACCTTTAATTTATTAGAGGCTGTCATTTGTAGGTACCACCACATACCTACGTTTCGACCTTTAATTTATTAGAGGCTGTCATTTGTAGGTACCACCACATACCTACGTTTCGACCTTTAATTTATTTGAGGCTGTCATTTGTAGGTACCGCCACATACCTACATTTCGACCTTTAATTTATTAGAGGCTGTCATTTGTAGGTACCGCCACATACCTACGTTTCGACCTTTAGTTTATTAGAGGCTGTCATTTGTAGGTACCACCACATACCAACGTTTCGACCTTTAATTTATTAGAGGCTGTCATTTGTAGGTACCACCACATACCTACGTTTCGACCTTTAATTTATTTGAGGCTGTCATTTGTAGGTTCCGCCACATACCTACGTTTCGACCTTTAATTTATTAGAAGCTGTCATTTGTAGGTACCGCCACATACCTACGTTTCGACCTTTAATTTATTAGAGGCTGTCATTTGTAGGTACCGCCACATACCTACGTTTCAACCTTCAGTTTATTAGAGGCTGTCATTTTCCCGTTGCTTAGTTATAAAATTAGAAATTAATTAATCACGTGTCCAATAAATAATTTAGTGGCTAGACTTATAATTTCCCCTTTTTAAATACCACAACATTTTTAAAACCGGCCAGTAACGTGTACAAACGATTGAAACCTTTTTTGTTTGTATCTTTTTAAAGAGAATGAAAATCAAAACCGTCCGTTTTTCACAAATGGGTCCATAAACCCGTCTACTGTATATGTATAAACTAATAACCCAATATTCTGAAAGTTGACGCTGTTTTTTGCGATGTTTCAGTTAATCCCTGGGTTCCATACCCGTCTCGATCCCATGGGACGGGTATGAGCTATTAAATTGTCCAATTGTTTGATTAGTCTCTTGTTATCATTTATTACTTTTTTTTCGTTGTCCTTAACGTACAATATCTACGTAACAATTGCAGGGTATAGAAACTGCTTCGCAGACAATGAGCGCAGGCTCGTGCTGGTGGTGGCCTAGTGGTTAAAACAGCAGCCTCTCAAGTATGAGTATGCGGGTTCGATTCCAGGTCAGGCAAGTACCAATGTAACTTTTCTAAATTATACGTACTTTCTAAGTATATCTTAGACACCAATGACTGATTAAAAGGTGAAGGAAACGGTGAAGGAAACCTGGAATTTAAGTCTGAAATCGCCAACCCGCATTGAGCAAGCGTGGTGATTACGCTCAATTCTCCTCTATATGAGAGGAGACCTGTGCCCATCAGTGAGACTATAAAAAAAGGTTGATGATGATGATGAGCGTGTTATATCTATAACGAGTCATAATTCTAATAAAAGTATTGTATTGTGGATTGCTTAAGTTTAGTTGATTCCGAGGGTAGAATAACTTTTATAAAATTATAAAAACGGCTCGATGGTACTCTGAGAGTGGCATTTCCTATAAATACGGTGACTCGTCCTTTAGTAGGGAGTCTCCAACAGATCCTACGTATCACTGAACTTATACACGCAGGATTCCTGCGTGGTATGTATACAGGCGTAGTTTACTTTGACGTAGCGAAGGCGTTTGACAAAGTCTGGCACAACGGCTTAATCTATAAGCTGTACCAACTCGGTGTGCCTGATCGTCTCGTCCTCATCTTACGGGACTTCCTGTCAAACCGCACCTTTCGTTATAAAATCGAGGGAGCACTCTCCTCCCCTCGCCCCATCCATGCAGGTGTCCCCCAGGGCTCTGTATTAGCCCCCCTCATTTTCACGCTTTTCACCAGCGATATCCCGAAAAGCAGTAAGGCACAACTCGCTCTGTTCGTAGACGACACAGCCATCTACTGCTCTGGACTCAATCCAGACCGGATTCGCCTCCATCTTCAAAGAGCGGTCAACTACCTTGCTGACTGGTTTAAGAAGTGGAGGATCGAAGTCAACCCCCAAAAAAGCCAAGCGGTACTCTACATGAAACCGCGACGCAAAGTCACCCTTCCACGGCCCATCACCATGGACGGCAAGCCGATCCCTTGGGAGAAGCAAGCCAAATACCTAGGTGTGATTCTCGACCAACACCTCAATTTCTCAGAGCACATTAAGGCGGTCCGCTCAGGCGCCGCCTTCGCTCTGGGTCGACTCCACCCCCTCCTCAACCCGCGTAGCAAACTGTCGCTCAGGTGCAAAATGCGCTTGTACACAGCATGCATACGCCCGATTATGACATACGCTTGTCCAGTCTTCGCACATGCCAAGCCGCGTCATATCCATAGGATGCAAGTAGTCCAAAACCGTTTCCTCCGTAAAGCCACAACCGCCCCTTGGTTCGTCCGTAATGAGATCCTCCACCTCGATCTCAAAATCCCCACCATCCGGCAGTTCATGAAACGTCTTTCCAAACGCTTCTTTGACACTGCCGCCAAGCACCGCAATCCCCTAATAGCAGCGGCTGCTAACTATACCCCCTCCACCATCTCCAAGCTTCACCGTCCACGGCATGCCCTCACAGACCCCGATGACCCCATAACCCTCCTCCAAGAGGCCAATAGGGCCACCAGCACAATACACAAGAAAAGACCGACCTACCGACCTCGCCGCCGGGGTCCATCGCGACGCGTTCAACGTAGCAGCCCCCTCCCCCGTCCCTTGTCCGATGACGGCCAGCCCGCGCCGCAGCCTTAGAGCATCAAATTTGATGCTCTAAGGCCGCAGCTGAGCCAGTAAATTTAAACTCCCAACTATGACCTCTGAGTTTGTTTCGGACGTTTCTTCTCAGAGCTAGTACTAGGAAACGCCGCGGTCATCAAACCGAATCAAATATAAGAAATCGATCCAGCCGTCCCTTGCTGTTCTTCTAGTGACACCCTAAGCCGAGGTTCGTACCCCACTATGGGGTGCCCTTAGCGTAGTCGCTTAGCTTTTAATAGCCCTGGCTGGAGGCTTTAAATTCATTTAAGGCAGCCACAGGATAGCCCGGTTAAATAGTGACGACCTCTCTAGGTCAACTATGAGATGCCTGATCAAAAAAAAAAACTTAGTAGGGAGTCCTCATCGAGCCGTCGGACCGAGCACACTACCAGTTAAGTATTCTTAATATTTGTTATAGGCACATAATTCTTATGTACCTGGCCTTATGTATTGCTGATATTGCTGATGATTCTAAATATTCCCAGTGTGTAATGTTATAAGTAAATATAGACATAATGTTTCTTCTATAATGTCTGCTTTAATATTATTTAATAACCCACACTCTGCTATCTTAACAAGCGCATGTGATAAATGTCAAAAAAAGAAGATGAAAAATGATGTCAAAATGCATGTGTGTGGCAAATGCAAATAGCGAAGATCGTTATTCAAGAAATATTGTAGCAGCAGGTATTCGGCTATTTTTTTATTTTTGCTTTTATTTTTTGGTCCTCTCGAGAAGCCCAAGTGTATCTCCTTCTACTCGCAAGAGATTCGTTATACCGTGTACACAATAATTCCGCCACAATGATAACGGCAGACTAAGAGCCCGAGATCTTATGTATTGTATGTCGCTGGTCGCATCATCGCATGAGTAACTAATGGTTACTAACTTGTTCATTGTATTGTATTCGTAACTAATGGTTACTAACTTGTTTATTGTATTCGTAACTAATGGTTACTAACTTGTTCATTGTATTGTATCCGATGTATCGTATGTCGCTGGTCGCATCATCGCATGAGTAACTAATGGTTACTAATTTGTTCATTGTATTGTATCCGATGTATCGTATGACGCTGGTCGCATCATCGCATGAGCAACTAATGGTTATAAACTTGTTCATTGTATTGTATTCGTAACTAATGGTTACTAACTTGTTCATTGTATTGTATTCGTAACTAATGGTTACTAACTTGTTCATTGTATTGTATTCGTAACTAATGGTTACTAACTTGTTCATTGTATTGTATTCGTAACTAATGGTTACTAACTTGTTCATTGTATTGTATCCGATGTATCGTATGACGCTGGTCGCATCATCGCATGAGCAACTAATGGTTATAAACTTGTTCATTGTATTGTATTCGTTTGCGTTCGCCGTACAGAGACGGGGAGGAGGGGAGACGCGGTGAGGGGCGGGGTGCGAAATACATAATATAACTAGCGACCTGCCCCGGCTTCGCACGGGTGCAATACTGATACTAAATACACTACGGAAAAACTGAACGTTGTATAAAAAAAAATTGCCGAGAACGCCGCGCCATATACCGCCGCAACCGCGACACTCCGCAATTTTTTTATCCGTAATATCTTCGAAAATATTCATTTAAATCATGTGCTGTATAGGGCGACATAGATCTATATTAAATCAATAATGTATTTAAGGTATTACATTGTATAAGGATTAATGCTGTATTGGTTAAAATCGCTTCGAAAATTAACCGGTATTTGTCCTAAAAAGTAAATGACAAAATAATGTTATTGTGGAATATCCGTAAGAGATAGACATATACCATCGCGGACGTTTTTGTAGGCCTTTTTCAATGTGTACAATATTCAGCCTGTGTTTCACTACAAACGCGGAAAAAGTGAAATTATTTACGACATCACATTAGAAACCTCAAAAGTAGTGTTGTTAAATATTATACATACAAACCTTCCTCTTTAATCACTCTATCTATTAAAAAAACTGCATCAAAATCCGCTGCATAGTTTTAAAGATTGAATCATACAAAGGAACATAGAGAAAGAGAAAGTCATTTTGTTTAAGCCGGCGCCAGACACAGACAAATATTTGCGCGTGTGTAGCAGGCTACGCAACATTTGAACACAGACAACTTTGAACGCTTTGATGTGCGCTCGAAACCAACAACGAATGGCAAACATACAAACGTTTTAACAAAGCTTTGAACAAATACTCAAATACACGTGCTACACATGTGTCCAAACAAGTGTTCAAATAAGCGATCAAATATTTGAACTATGTCTGGCGCCGCCGGCTTTATAATAATTGTAGTCATCGCAGGTAGCGACTTAGCTAGGTTGTTTGTCAACTTCTAAGCGTAATATGATGCTTCAAACATTTTAGAAAAGAATTATTATTTGTATTTTCAAAGTCAAATACCAGTCTGGAGATAACTTGTAGACGATTCTTGTAATAGTAAAAAATGTTCAGGACATTATTTCGCCTAAGAACCAAGTATTATTTTATTCTGCCGCCTCTTTCATTTTTGGGTTCGAAATGAATGAATGATTACCTATCACTCCTTGTTACAACCCCTTCCCACTACTCGTGATGGGATTCAAATAGACATCTTTTCAAACTTTCCATGTGTAGTATCTATAAGTCTTCCTTTAGTTATCACTGTCCTTCGTGGGCCCGTTTTTAGGATTACGTACTTCGTATGTCAACTCAATGTAACAAATAGCCAGTAATGTAATACGGTGTACCCGCTTCGAGGGGCTCTCGGTTCTCCTCCGGTAATTTCTAACCATTTATTTTTTGTGTCGCCTCCGTGATTAGTAAGTTGATGAGGCTCGTTGTGCCATCGTTCCGCTAGTCTACGTCTTTTCCTCTTTCAGTTTAGGCCTTTCCAAGTTGTTCTAAGAGCCCGTCTGCTCTCTTCTGATTCAGCCACATATTTTTAAATAATGGCTCTTCTTCACCTATCACATACTTAATCATAAATTAAACTTTTATCAGCGGGTGCCACAGGCTATCACGATCAATAAATAGAAAATTAACAATCACATTTTTTTCATTTCTTAGAGAGCAGTTAGTAAGCAGTCATTGGATATTCACAATTAAATTACTGTATAACGAATGACACATGCAAGCACAGGGTGAGGAACGATGTTCGGAGCGCGGCGGGCGCAAGGCCGCGGCCGCGCCGTGTGAATGGAGACTGACGTCATGCGCCGTGTGACTGTACTCCCGCACGGTATGTCCTTGTGACCGTACTCCGCACGGTATGTCCGGCGTCCGGGGAGGGCGGTGCGCCCGGAGCGTGGCTCTGATTCACTGCAGTTATTCGCCATCAACAATGTAAACTATGCAATTCTTGGAATTGCTGTAAATGCACGCAGATCCACGCTACCTCGGTACGGTATTCATTTTAGCAACCGTTTTGATTCAACGTCATAGACATTGAACGCTCAGCGTGACGTTTACGAAACTTGAAACAGAGTAATGGCAAGACCAACTCTGTCATCACAATGACTACCAAACCATAACGTATTGTTATGTAGTTAGTATTCGCTAGTACATCATCATCATCATCATCATCAACCTTTTTATCGTCCCACTGCTGGGCACAGGTCTCCTCTCGTACAGAGAAGGATTGAGCGTAATCACCACGCTTGCTCAATGCGGGTTGGCGATTTCAGACTTATAAAGTCTAGGTTTCCTCAAGATGTTTTCCTTCACCTTCAGTCATTCGCTAGTACATACCTACTAATTATTCTATGTTAGTCTGGCGATGAGACTGTGTGGTTGGTGGAACTTGCTCAGCTTCGAATCCAAAACCTCGTGCTTGGGCACCACTGAGCGATCACGACTGCCTAAATAAGGTAAAACTGATAACTCTTAAGTAAAGCGAGTGCAGTGCGCCCGTAACGTTGGAGGTGTTAAAACGC
This sequence comes from Sesamia nonagrioides, assembly GCA_017933935.1. NCBI lineage: Eukaryota > Metazoa > Arthropoda > Insecta > Lepidoptera > Noctuidae > Sesamia > Sesamia nonagrioides. The sequence continues at coordinate 346,869 of JADWQK010001823.1, forward strand.
CAGCGAGGCGCTTCCTGTCGCGCCGCGAATGAATCAGACGGAAACGTTCGCAGGATGCCGCGCACGTGCTCCCGCCCACCCTCCTTACTATCAGTAGTCATTCATTACGGAATGACTGGGCTCATGTATCACACCCCTAACGAACTGACATGCTCGCTGCTGACGCTGACGGGGCCACGAAGCGGCAAGTCGGCAACTCGGTCGTATTGAATTCACCGTTAAACATTCAATACAAGGAACTCTCGAGTCATGACCGCCAGGAGTCACTGGACCGTCAAGGACCAAATAAAACATTCGATACAATTTGAGACAATGAAGGAACTGTTAGCGATGATGTAAGTAAGCGAAAACTTGATGATAGTCGCCTAGCAAACGGTTACAGGCTACGGCTTATACGTGGCGCCAAAATAGAAGCAATTAACCGCATTGTGACACTATGACATTGCCGGTTCTGTTTGTGGAGCAAGCGCCCGAAATAACAGCGCGGCGAGCTACTGAGAAGCATGCGTACCTACCGACATCACATCAGACGAAATAGCAGTCAAACACTAGTTTATAACATTAAAAAAATAAAACTCTCATGTGAGCCAAATGTGTTTTATGGAGAGGAAGACGTCCGGGTGACGAGAGACCACCTGGTGCTTATAATTTGCTGGAAAATAATGTACATTCCCCAAGGCAAGTGCAGAGAGAGGGTTGTGAACAATGCAATGCCACACAGCATGCGCCAGGCATGCGGGCCGCGGAACACCGCCACCAATGTGGTGCGCAGTTTACATCATCTAAGCACCTACTCAAAAATAAAAAAAAGGGCGAGCCCATTATAAATTCTGTTCGACACCATTAAAGATAATAGCTACTCCCTACTGCACATAACATACCTCCGGTACAGTTATAGGGCAGCGTGCTGCCCCGACCTACAAACGTTGGCACACGAAATTAGTACAATATTGTTTCTTCGAGCACAGAAACTTAAGATGAAAGGGGCGCTGGTTAAAATGTTTACACATCAGTAGCTCCGCCGCGAACACGCGCCGGCCGCGCGGCACCAGCGCGGCGGTCCAGCGCTCTGGAAGCTGAACGCTCGTGTTTACTGGCTTTTTATACGGACAACGACATACAAGTCGATACACACTGTGATTTCATTCTACATAAGTGCCGGCGAATAGACGTTGCACCATGTGCGCGCTGTCTTCTGTTATATTACGACTGTTTGCGCTTTGTTTATGATAACATGCTGCTCAAAAGTTCAAAGGATTGCAGTCATGACAACTTGGACGTGTGTCTCTCTCACTCGCATCTTCTCGACATTTATAAAATTTATGATTGATGAAATAATATTGACTGCTAGGTTACATATGGTAAATAATTTAAATTATTGTTTTGTGTTACCTACGTAATACTAATATGAGTGGTGGCCTACCGCCTGGGGGCCGGCGCTCACTACCGCCTGAGGGCCGGCGCTCACTACCGCCTGAGGGCCGGCGCTCACTACCGCCTGAGGGCCGGCGCTCACTACCGCCTGAGGGCCGGCGCTCACTACCGCCTTGACATTGTATACAATATGTTAAGAAAACCCTGTCCGACCCGTAAGGATAGTAAAGGTTAGGTAAACGCATGAGCAAATAAAATATGAAATTTTACATAATCATCATAGTAACAATACTAGTGAATTTGAAAATAATCTTTTTTTCCCGCGAATTAATTCCAACTTCCCCATAATTTGGTAATTTTTAAAAAGTGACAACATTATTTTTGACGGTATCATTCTGATCAAATAGCGATGCGACCGCGTGCCGCGTGCCCTGCCCCTCTTCGCCCTCGCCTGTATGGCCTACCGCACATGTTTTAAGTTACCTCTTTTTGCGAAATAATATTTTTTTTTAGGGGGACTTTTTTTTACCTTTAGCCCGGCTTTGTAGGCATTAGTAGAATCAGTTATCGATACCTAACAATACCTTCACGGATCGGACAGGGTTTTCTTTACATATTGTATACACTGATGCGAACGAACCAGATTAATCAGTTTTTCTTCGTCCATTTTTCCGTATTTTACGTGAAGGTAATATTACTATATCGCATACGCACGTGCTAATCACTTGCCACGCTCAGTCAGTGTGAGAGACAAAAAATCGCGCGCGCCAGTGTGTTTTCTCCCAACCTTATATAAATTACAAACTAGCGCCTGGCTGCAATCCCGCCTGATGGTAAGCAGTGATGCAATCGTTGATGGTAAAGCGCGCTAGTTTATTAAGCCTACTCACTCAAAAGAACCGAGTAAATAGGAAGGAAGACGGCAGTTGAGCGCGGTGATGCAATGTTAAACCCAACAACACGACCAACGATGCTGCGCCAGAGGGATATTGATCTGGAGGCCCTCCACAATCAAACTCCCGACACAACAACATTTCGCGCATCGTACCCGGCACGTATGTACATCGCAACACAACTGCTCAGACCCGTCCTCCGTACGGCTTTACCAGACATCATGCCGGAACACGATGAATCGCTTGGCGGCATGACTTTGTCTGGTGGGTGGTAACTTACGCCGGTGGCTGATGTTGTGGCCTACCACCGAGAAAATTTATCGTGGCATTCCCCCGGAATCGGGAACTGAAGTCTACGCGGACAGAGTCACGGGCAACAGCTAGTGCAATTATAATCATTTATATTTTATACTAGCGGCCGACGCGACTTCAGCGACTTCATTGGCGTGGAGTTAGTTATGATCTGCTCCTATTAGTCGCAGCGTGATCTTATATAGCCTAAAGCCTTTCTAGATTAATGGGCTATCCAACGCAAAAACAATTATTCAATTCGAACCCGTAGTTCCTGAGATTAGCGCGTTCAAACAAACAAACAAACTCTTCAGCTTTATACAGTATGTTAACTAACAGAGGGCGTTCCCGTTAACCCGAAATAGTATAGCATACATACATGCTAAAAAAAATATTTCCATTCGAAAACAAAATGTTTTAATTTTTTTTTTTCCAATAAGAAAATATTCAATAAAAATTTTAAATTGACATGTAAATGAAACACACTGTACACGCGAAGATGAAAGACGGCAACGTCGCAATTTATTTATTTTGATTTAAAACAGGAGGTTTCAAATTTATTTCCTATTAGAATTTTTTTATTCGGATTTTTTATGCTTATTTTTCTATGCTGACATTTTTATTTTAATCTATTAATGATATATATTAACGAGTTTAAGGGAACGCCCTCTGTTATTTAACATACTGTATATTAGTATCTAATAGATGTTCGCAAGTACCAAATTTTGTATTCAAAAAACGCATAGTACCTACAATACATTGAATTTGCCCTCACTTGCAGGGCTGGATATCTGCATAATAATGCAAATAAAAAACGCAATCCTGCGCGTGGCTGCGGGGTAAGTCGCAAACGTGTGCACACCGGGTTCTGCAGTATGTAGTTAGTAGGAATTTTTTGGAGTTTACTCCTTAAGAATCGATTTTCATATATAAGGCGCCCGGTATGAGAAAAATCCGAGGGGTAAAACCTACTAACGAGTAACGAATTTTAAGCGTTACTATTTAAGTGCGCACCTTCGGTGCGCAACTTTCTAATCTAAAAAAGTGGCATAATTATCTTTTTACAACTATATTTTGTTAGTTATTAAGATAATGGCGCCGATTCTGTTGTTCACAAACTAAACTAATTTTAAGTTATGTGCATCTTTTTCTTTCCATTTCGTTAAGAAAAGGATAGAAGATAACATTTTAATTTAATCCTGTCAAATTGAGATACTCCATAGACAGTTTAGACGCGATTATAAACATGGCGTCTAAAATACGCCAGTTTACGTCAGGAGCGCACTAATTTGACAGGTCCAAACTGACATTTTATCTTCTGTCCTTTTCTTATAGAAATGGAAAGAAAAAGATGGACTTAACTTAAAATTAGTTTAGTTTGTGAACAACAGAATCGGCGCCAATGTTATATTTAAAAAAAATTATTATAATAATTTAAAAAAAATGTTTATAAAAAAAAATATTATCAACTTTCTTAAAATTGGTTAAAATTTTCATAAATATGCATTTATAATTTTTTTAAATTTTTTATGATTTATTTTATAAATAATTTTTAAAATAATATTTTTTTTTATTTTTTATAAAGGAGTAAACTCCAGTCGTGCGTCGGAGCTGACACACTTTTTTATTAGTTAGTTATGAAACAGTATTTTTCTATTTGGCAGAATAGAAAAATACTATTTCATATATCGGCGCTGAGCACCGTCTGATAGCGATATAGTTTTAAGTTATCCGATTAATCGACTTTCTAATTTCTGAACGAAATGAAATGTAATCGTGTAGTGATTCCTAAACGTAACACCGGACACTGGCACAAAAGAAGAAACAACGAGGACTGGTGACAGCTGGTCTACGGTTATCTAGAATGTGCGACTCGTGTCAAGTGGAACGTTATTTCTTAGGAAAATTATTGTAAAATTGGAGTGATCAAAGTTTGATTTAAAGTTTATCGTTATAATTGATTATCTCCTTGCCCGATAACCTACGCCTACAAAGGATCCCTTGCTAAATAAAGACGGAGCTTCCCCAGATGATACTTTTGTACCGCTAACCTCTTCTAATGATGGCCATCTTCCCCAGATGATATTTTTGTACCGCCAACTTCTTCTGATGATGGCCATGTGCCGTTATCAGAAGTGGGATGCGAAGGGCAAAGCCCAACTAAGGAGATAAACATTATTCTAGGTCTAGACCTGATGCATTACCCGCCAGCTTTCTCAGTGAGTTGGTGATACAGCAGTGGAGTGCGATGCAGTTGTTCGAGCCTATCAGCTTCATCGTCCGGGATCGCTCTGCCGGAGGTCGGTCCAGTCCTCCCGGATGCCTGCTGTGCAACGGTTGTCGGCTTCCAAGTGACAGGTATTTGCGGGAAATTGCAACAATCCGGTGAGTCGTACTATTTTTATTTTGATTCCGGTGCTGAATGTTCTCTTGTCGAACAATCTGTAATTTCATTGTCACGTACACACGCGATAATGCATATGGGTTGCGCCAGCGTATTGTGTACTGAACAATTTCTTTGCGACGTGATAATAAGAGAGTTGTTTGCAAATTTTATTTCTCTTACTACCCGATAATTTTATTGTTTGAATACGATGTTTTAATGGACAGAGAAATTTGAAAACATTGTTTTAAAATTATGATGTCTGGTTGTCTTTGATTATTTCAAAACTAAAATTCACTGTGGCCTATAGTTACGAGCTCACTTGAGCTTCTGATAGGATGTGTGGCTACACTATTAAATCTTCTCAAGAGAACAAGCAGTAACGAACATAGAAATGAGTGCTATTTACGAATAATTTAAATTTGTTAGAAATGAGCTAAAGTAATGAAATTTAATGTTGGTGAGTTGTTTGATGGCGATGATGGCGATCGTTACCTATTGAAATCGTTGATTGGAAACAGAACTTATAAGTACCCCCACGATCGCATACGAAAGATTTCTCCAAGTAATTTCTGCTGAGTTAGACTTTCATAATGTAGAAGATGGTGAGGAGGGTGCCTCCACCAGCAAATAGAACACGTATCATGGCTATATGGTCGCACTGCACGCACTATTCTGTGGTGTCGTGACTGCAACCCAGTGACGGGTTGTGCAGGGCACGATGGGCAGCTAGTGGTGTGGCGGGGACTCGAGTAGATATGGTCGCACTGCACGCACTAGTCTATGGTGTCGTGACTGAAACTCAGTGAGGAGTTGTTCAGGGTGCGATGGGCAGATGGTGGTGTGGTGGGGACCAGGATCTCAAAGGAGACTATTAGTTGTACGGTCATGTGTTGACCTGGGAGTCGTGGACTCTTAGTCTCTCGTATCAGAAGAGGTGATGACGATATGGGTGTCAACTATGACTTGTCACTAGCTACTGTGGTAGCGGGCCATGGTGTGTTTTCTTTTTGATAATTAAGATTATGATTAGATAATTATGAGGCTTGGAGGAACCTTTTGTTTTCTTTTTGAAATCTGATAATGACCAGGCTTGAAGGAGCCATTTGCACGTCGGGCCACGTTATCTCTCGTTTTTTAAGGTTTGAGATAACTGGTTGAAGGAGCCATTTGCGCGTCAGGCCCGGTTATCTCTCGTTTGCTAAGGTTTGGGGTAACTGGTTGAAGGAGCCGCTTGCGCATCGGGCCAGGTTACCTAGACCACCGATCCAATTATTACGATGATTTATTGTCAGGAATGGACGAGCAGTTAGAATGTTATTTGGAGCCTCAGTTGTTTAATGCTTCGGATGGACGAGCCTCTATCTAAGCGCACGAGGACGTGCGATAGTCAGGTTGGCCGTATCGGCGCTGAGCACCGTCTGATGGCGATATAGTTTTAAGTTATCCGATTAATCGACTTTCTAATTTCTGAACGAAATGAAATGTAATCGTGTAGTGATTCCTAAACGTAACACCGGACACTGGCACAAAAGAAGAAACAACGAGGACTGGTGACAGCTGGTCTACGGTTATCGAGAATGTGCGACTCGTGTCAAGTGGAACGTTATTTCTTAGGAAAATTATTATTGTAAAATTGGAGTGATCAAAGTTTGATTTAAAGTTTATCGTTATAATTGATTATCTCCTTGCCCGATAACCTACGCCTACAAAGGATCCCTTGCTAAATAAAGACGGAGCTTCCCCAGATGATACTTTTGTACCGCTAACCTCTTCTAATGATGGCCATCTTCCCCAGATGATATTTTTGTACCGCCAACTTCTTCTGATGATGGCCATGTGCCGTTACATAAATTAATTTATACATTTGTATAAGTATGTATTTTCTTTTTTGTAGTTTATTTATCTTTTACCAGTGACGTCATCGAAAGAGTGCGATAAATGGTGGCGATTAAGCGACTAAACTATATTTATTGTTTTATTTTTGATTTTGATAAATAAATAGAAGCCAGGCCATAGCTTATGGTTGACATCATTTTCATGACCAGCGCCACCGCAAACCCCTGTCACGACACCCAAGTCAAAATATCATGAAATTTGATGTCGGCCATCTTAGATTTCAACAATGACGTGTGTTTCGTGAGCAGCACCCCCGAAAACCCCCTTCACGACACCCATGTCAAAATATAATAATTTTTTTTTTTTTATAATTATAAACTAGTGCTTGACTGCAATCCCGGCTGATGGTAAGCAGTGATGCAATCGTTGATGGTAAAGCGCACTAGCTTATTAAGCCTATTCACTCAAAAAAAAAAACTGAGTGAATAGGAAGGAAGACGGCAGTTGAGCGAGGTGATGCAATGTTTAACCCAACAACACGACCAACGATGCTGCGCCAGAGGATGATCTGGAGACCCCCCACGACCAAACTCCCGACACAACAACATTAGGCACATCGTACCCGGTCACATCGCAACCCAACTGCTCAGACCCGCCTTCCGTACGGCTTCACCAGACATCATGCCGGAACACGACGAATCGCTTGGCGGCAAGACTTTGTCTGGTGGGTGGTAACTTATGCCGGCGGCTGATGTTGTTGCCTACCACCGGGAGATAGATATAATAAAACTGATGTCGGCCATCTTGGATTTCAAAAATGACGTGATTTTCGTGATCAGCACCCCCGAAAACCCTGTCACGACACCCATGTCAAAATATCATAAAATTGGTGTCGGCCATCTTGGATTTCAAAAATGACGTGTGTTTCGTGATCAGCACCCCCGAAAACCGATTTCACGACACCCATGTCAAAATATCATAAAATTGGTGTCGGCCATCTTGGATTTCAAAAATGACGTGATTTTCGTGATCTGCACCCCCCAAAACCCCTGTCATGACACCCATATCAAAATATCATAAAATAGGTGTCGGCCATCTTGAATTTCAAAAATGACGTCATTTTCGAGATCTGCGATCCCGAAAACTCCTATCACGACACCCATGTCGAAATACCCAAAATTCATCGAAATACCAAATTTTAGGCGAAGGTATTGGCAAACAAACATTAAAAAAATAATTGAACATAAATTTTCGTTGCGAATCAAAGTTTATTTATTGCAGTTTTTTGTAATCTATGGGTTAAATACGATGTCATCAAGTCTAGAGCACTATGCCGTATGCCACGTATGCCGTATCTATACAATTTTTCGAACAGTAATTTATGATCCACATGGTCGAAAGCTTTAGTCATGTCTATATACATAGCCATTACTGGTGTCCTATTGTTCATATTTTTGTAAATTTTACTAAGAAGATCGTAGATGGCCACATTGATAGCATTGCCTTTACGGAATCCATTTTGTTCACTGACAAAAAGATTATAGTTTTCAAACTAGTTATAAAGGCTATTGTGGATTACTTTTTCAATTATTTTGGAAAAAATTGGGATTAAAGCTATTGGCCTGTAGCAAGAGATGTCCTCCCTTTTACCCTTTTTGAACAAAGGCTCGATTTTTGTTTTTTTAATAATTATAAACTAGTGCTTGACTGCAATCCCGCCTGATGGTAAGCAGTGATGCAATCGTTGAGTGTAAAGCGCACTAGTTTATTAAGCCTATTCACTTAAAAAACTTAGGAATAGGAAGCATGACGGCAGTTGAACGAGGTGATGCAATGTTAAACGCAAGACCAACACGACCAAACGATGCTGCGCTAGAGGGAGATTGATCTGGAGACTCTCCACGACCAAATTCATTCGATTATTGTCATTTTTAGCTTACTGGGAAATATCCCGTTTTGGATGAAAAGATTAATCAAATAGCTCAGAACTGGACCAATGGACATTGCGACGGAGGGTCGCTAGAGGGCGCTGATAATGTCAACACGAATCCGTTAACAGCTCGTGAATAAAAAATAATAAAAATAGTTGCAGTGTAAATATTACAGTGAAATATTGTACAATTAAAGCCACAAGTGAATCAAATAGGTGACGAAAGTGACATCGTAAACAATACAGTGCAAAAGTGCTTTTGTTATAAGATAGTGTAACAACGACTCGGTGAATAATGAATGGTCAATAAACTAAAATAGACAACAAAAATAAGCTATAGCAATATCTATTTCTCAAGTAAAACGCAAGGCAGTGCCGAGATAACTATTCCAAACAATAAAAAGTGTTAAATTCAGTATAAAAAGTAAAACAAAAACTCGTTATTTTTTTTAAATTTTGCTGAATCATTAACCTCTAATAGCTGAACATAGAATAGCGCCATCTGTCAAAAAAATTTGAACTACTGTACCAACACGGCTACTACCCTCAAAATTTTTATTATTTTTTTTTTGCATTGATCTTGATGCACAAGAACAACAATAGTAAACTAATTAGCCGATAGAGGCCACTAGTAGTATCACAACAAACTATAACTGATAAAATTATTCCGAAGATCATTAATTAAAAATTAAAAATGGCTAAATGCGCAGGATGTAATAGTGATCTTCTAGAAGAGCAATATCTGGTATGCCATATCTGTCAAAGTGCTTATGATCTGGAATGCACAAATATTAATAAAATCCAATTTAATTCCATGACGACTCGGAACAAAAACGAATGGAAATGCCAAGCATGCGTATGTAGCATGCCAAAAAGAGATAATACTAATACCCCAGTAAGGCAGACCTATTGTGAACCCACCTGTACCACCCCAAACAATTTGAACGTAACCTTAAGAAGAAAACCAAAAAGTAACGATGTTACGACTGAACTCTCACCAGATGACATCATAGGAGATACACAAATAAGTCAATCATTACATCTTATAAACGAAAACCATATTGGCACATTAAATAACAGCGATTCTATAATATTAGAAAAATTTAGCCAACTATTAGATACTAAGCTGGAATGTATGAAGATTTCTATAATTCAAAATGTAAAAAACACAATCCAAGCTGAATTCACCAACGCAATAAATAAACTCCAAAATGATTTAATTCAAAGCAAAAGCATACTAGCCACAGAACAATCCACCTTAAAAGAAAAAATATGTACATTAAATAATAAAATCGATACTATTGAACAACAACTTCAGATACTAGAAAACGGAAACAAAATAGTTCTGTATGGACTTCAAGAAGAATATTATGAAACAGATAACGACCTCTATGACCGCGTCTCAAGAGCGTTCTACGAAATAATGAATATAGATATTAACCCGTATATAGAAGAAATAAAGCGTATCGGCAAGCGAGGAGAAAAAAGACCATTGCAAATTGACCTGATAAGCAAAAGAATGGCTAAATATATAACGGAAAACGGAAGAGCTTTTAAAAATACAGGGCTTTCAGTTGGTAAATTTTTGGATAGGAAAGAACTACAACATCGAAATGAACTAAGAAAAAAAGTCAATCTTGCTAGAAAAAATGGCCAAAGAGCATATATAAAAAATAACAAATTATATATAAACGGAAAGGAAAGCGAGGACTATAATGAACGGACATACATAGAAAAACAAATACCAACCACACACGACTTAACACTCGGAAATGAGAGCATATTACACTACACACAACAAGCACCCACCGATTTGATCACCCCACATCCAGACAGCCCCACAAAATCAACTGAAAAACAAAAACTGAAACAGACATTTCGCTACTGATCTAACATTATCGTTTCAAAATATACAAAGTATTGGTAATAAAATGGATATACTTGAACAAACACTGTCAGAGTCTAATATTACAATATTATCACTATCAGAGATATGGAAAACATCATCTTATTGTGAAGCAATACATCTACCGGGATATAAAATGGCATCTTCATTCTGCCGCAAAAACCGTGAAGGAGGAGGAGTTTGTTTATTAGTTAAGGATAACCTAGAATATAAGGAAAGGAAAGATATTGTTAACTACTCTAAAGAATTTATAATTGAATTATGTGCAATTGAAATACCTAGGATTAATTGTATTATTATAGGATTATATAGAGCTGATCGCCATATTAATATTTTTTATGAACAAATGGAGAAAATATTAAATAGTTTAAAAACAAAAAATAAAAACGTCATAATAGGAGGCGATTTTAATATAAATATTCTATTGAAAAACGCTCGGTGTAAAGAACTATTAAACTTCATGCACTCGTTCAACCTTTGTCAAACAGTTAAGAAACCAACAAGAGTAACAAAAACTACATCTACTTGCATAGACCTCATATTTGCAAACAATAAACAAATAATAAACAAAACTTATGTACACGACTATGGCCTCTCTGACCATAAGTCTACAAATGTTAAACTAAACCTAACAGAAAATATATTAACAGATAACAAAATGTGGCGAACAAGGAAAAGAATATTTACACAAACCAAAATGATTAATTTTAAAAAAGCGTTACAAGAAATTAACTGGGATACAATAATAAACCCAGATAAAAATATAAACGAAAATTACAATGGATTCTCTTTACAAATAAATGAATTGCTAAATAAACATATACCCACTCAAATCATAAAAATAAAAAATACACATATTAAAGGATGGCTGACAACGGGTCTAAGAAACTCATGTAAACATAAAAGAACACTTAAAATATTAATAAACGAATCAAAAAACAACGAAATTCTAAAAACGTACTATAACTTATATGACACTATATTAAAACGTAGCGTAAAACTATCAAAAAAGCTAGAATTTATACGACTAATGGACAAATCAGATAACAAAACAAAAACAATGTGGAAAATTATAAACACAAAAACTAGAAAAATAAAACCTAGACAACACAAAAATATAACACTTCAAATAAATAATAACATAGTAAACTGCCCGAAAACCATCAGCAATACTTTTAATGATTTCTTCGCTACAGTTGGCGAGACTGGATCCCAAACAAAGAAATTCGGACAACCGGTGATAAATACTCCATCTTATTCGATGTACCTACGACCAGTAGATCGAAAAGAGATCATTAGGGTAATCCAAAACATGAAAAACAAACATAGCTATGGAATCGATGAAGTGCCACCCATCTTAGTAAAACAATGTGCGGTAGAACTCTCTGAAGCTCTCACACTTCTAATAAATCAAAGCTTTCGAGACGGCATATTTCCAGATTTACTCAAAACGTCATTAGTAAAACCCATACATAAAAAAGATGACACAACCACCCCAAGTAATTACAGACCTGTAGCTCTTTTAGTTACCTTCTCAAAAATTTTTGAGAAAGCAATGTGTAATCGGCTATATAGTTTCTTGGAAAAATATAAAATATTAGACGACTCCCAAAATGGATTTAGAAAATGCAGATCAACTACAACCGCAGTTTATAAGTATGTTCAAATGGCCCTCCAACATATAAATGACAAGAAAACAGCTCTAGGAATACTTTTAGATATGACGAAAGCATATGATAAAGTGTCTTACAATATCCTGTTAGGTAAACTTTATGGTTCAGGAATACGTGGACCCGCATACAACTGGTTTAAATCGTACCTAAACAACCGAAAACAAATAGTACAAATAAACTACCACAATAATAAAACCCACAATATAGAAACCATACAATCTAAAACTCGAACTCTATCCTGCTCTATTCCCCAAGGAAGTGTATTAGGATGTATATTATTTTTAATATACATAAATGACCTGCCTAAGTGCCTCAATACAAAACAAATCCTACCTGTTCTATTTGCAGATGACATATCACTATTAATCAGACGTGAAAACACAGAAAACATCAATAATATCCTAGAAGAAACATTAAAAACAGTCACACATTGGCTCCATGACCATAACTTAGAAATAAACTACAGCAAAACAAAAATAATGCAATTTAGATCTTACAAAACACCTTCTGAACAAATTACCTTTACATTTCAAAATGCGCAAATAGAACTAGTAGACACTTTTAAGCTACTCGGAATACAAATTGATACACATATCAACTGGAAATGTCACGTGGAAGAACTAAAAACCAAACTGTCAAAATTTACCTACGCACTATTCCAACTAAAACATTGCACTAACACAAAAACAGCTCTACAAGCTTATTATGCTTATGCCTACTCGTGGCTAAGCTATGGCATCATGTTGTGGGGAAATAGCGTTAATATGCAGCAACTGTTCGTATTACAAAAAAAATGTGTTAGAATCATAGCCCAAATAAATAACAGACAAAGCTGTAAACCCTATTTCTTAAAATTTAACCTACTCACACTACCTTGCATATATCTACATGACATTTGTATGTTTGTTTTTAAAAACATTGATGGATTTACCAGAAATAAAGATATCCATAACTGTAATACTAGAAATAAAAATAAATTATACCAACCCCCATCTAAAATAAAAATGTTATACCACAGTCCAAAATACATGGCAATTAAAATATATAACAAATTGCCGCAAGCAATTAAAGACGAAACCAGAATTGTCCCATTTAATAATAAATTAAAATCCTTTTTACTAAAAAACTGCTATTACTCTATTGAAGAATACCTAAATCAGAAACCTTGATAATTTAATCCACGCACACACATTATCTCCCTCACACGCACACGTAGTTGTGCTCTTTCGCTCTCTCTCTCACACAGATACACGATCATACACAACGTTTGACAATATATACCTACACTTATATAAATGTTACTACTTAGCAACACTACAATACTACAACATAATTGAATAATGAAGGCACCGACCAAAATACACCTACCCACATTTATAAAATTAATACGGCGATCATAAAAATAATGACTACTTTGATGTATAAAAAGTATTGTTAATATAAATTATAATTATAAATGTTGAAATTAAAATATTGTAAGCCTTACTAAACTCAAATTTTGCAATGCCTGAAAAAGGCCGCTAAGTTGTAAGGACTAATTGTTACATAATATTTAAGACCACTAATGTACACTTAGTAAGCAAATAAATACATTGAATTGAATTGAATTGAATTGACGTATTTTATAATTGACGTAGATATATTATCATATCCAGTACTACATGTATTGTTTAAAGATTTTATTATTTTCAAAATGTCGGATGGAATTGTAGGACTAATAAATAAGGAATTATAATTATTCTCAATCAATGTCAGCGTTTTGTTATAATGTGAAGTCAAAGAATTTAATGTCAAGGGTTTTGTAGGTTTAACAATATTAAAAAAGTAAGTATTTAAAGCTTCAGCAATTTGTTGCGGATCCGTTATACATTTTCCATTTATATTTATTTGTGCAAATCCATCTTTAGGAATATTGTGCTTTGTGGAGTTAATTATCTTCCAAGTTGTTTTAGTCTTATTATTGGATTGTTTTATACTATAGCCATTTTGCGATTTTCGAGTCAAGTTTATTATTCGCTTTAACCTTGAGGAATAATTTTTGAATTTATTATGAACCGCTTTATTAGATGTTTTGCGATACGTCCATAATAATTCTCTCTTCCGTCGGCAGCACTTGGCTATACCCTTTGAGATCCATGTAGGTCTTTTGGTATGTGTATTTCTCATTCTTATAATAGGAAAACAAAGTTTATAAAACAAATGAAAGTTATCAAAAAAAAAAAAAAATTAAAAGCTATTTCTGCATCGTTTTATCCAAAAACGTCAGAAAACGTGAGACTATCTATACACTGCTTAAATTTTGCCTTATTACTGTTACTGAGATCTTTTTTAAACGTGTACCACTGTTTAATTCGACAGGTTTTTTAACTGGACATGACAAAATTTGTGCAATATGGTCCGAGAGGGCAAAATCAATGATGTCGCACTTGCTACCCCTAATATTTTTGACATTATTATCGATACATGTATCGCTACTTAAACACGTTGCTTCTCTGGTACCAAATTTTAAATTATAGTTTAGGCTAGTATTTTCAATTTCTGATGATAAGTATGTTCTTTTTTTAAGATCTATGTTGAAGTCGCCACAAATAACTATTTTGAAATTTGCACAACGTTCCTCGTTATCAAGTATCTTAGTCAAGGTTTCAAGAAAGATATTTATATCGCTTATCCGAGACCTTGGCACCCGATACAAGCATACAACAACAATGGGATGATCTATTAGCTTTACAGCACAGCATCCTTTTAAATTTGGTATACCTTAACTTTTCAATATATTTAATTACTTGAACTTTTAGATGTTTTTTATAATGATACATGATCCACCATTTCTGTTATCACGAACATAGTTAGCCACAAGAGTGTAATTTGGTATAGTAAGAAATATGAAATCATCTTTATTTATGTTGTGCTCTCTTAAACAAATTTTATCTACAGTTTTATCTATTTTTTCGAGCTCGTCCAGATGTACAGTGAGTAGATTTGCTTTGTTTATCAACCCATTTATATTTTGATGCATTACAATTAGTTTGTGATACACGAAATAAATCATTACCGATCGCATTTGAATTATTGACATCTTTGGACTGATGGTTTACATTTATATAATCACAGATTGTTGGGTCGGTCTGAGTACATTGGTCATTGTATGTTTTTTTATGTTCAGTTTTAAAATATATTCATCAAATTTTATTTTATTTCAATGTGACATAATTCTTTCAGAATATTACGAGAGAGATTAATACACTGTAACCCATATCTATGTATATTGTACTTGAAAACTTGCAACATTATTATGTTATGACATTGTTCAGACTATTGTCTTAATACCATAATTTAGATGACGTAAATTTTGAGACTTTTTATAGGGTATTTCCGAAACGATAACATTTGTGTTTCTGACTTTTTCTAGTCATGTTTTTAAATTACCAGTTGAACTATATGAATTATCATTTATACCCGCCAACACCACAATATAATCATTTTTTACTACGGAGTCGACACCGTTGTCGGACATGCTACGTTCCTCTAAATTATTTCTCCTAACTACGCTATCGAAGAAAAATTTCTTGAATTGTAAGTGCTTGGCTAGTAAAGTACATACAGAAATACAATCACTGTGTAGTGTTTCACCCCTTCGGTACCGGAAATCCTTGCCTGGAACAAGGTTTCGGATTGGCACTTCCAGCTAGCTATTCAACAACGAACGTCTGGGATACCCAACGCCTACTACTGAACACGCTCACCGGAATATTATACCAAGGCAGTGGTCTTGATTCATGATACTTGTGACACTTTGGTCTTAGGGGGTACTAAAGAACCCACTGTCTGTCCTTTACTGTTATTATTATATTCACATGTTTTGTTAACGGTTGTTTTATTTAAATCTATTTTACCTAAAAAAGGACAGGGTTACAACAATCTGGGTGATTTGTCCGTATATATTGTAACACTTTAAATAAAAAGTAAGAGGGGTGTCTACTCCACCCTACCCGGCAGTTACAGTAAATTTAATTATGTAAACAAATACTTGGCAGCTAGGAGCATTAAATAAAACAATAAATGGTTACAATTATAAATTTATTTTTATAATTACCCTGCGTCATAAATATATGACAAAACAAACTCCTAACTTACCTAGCCGATTTCCTGACTCACTCCGTCTCGGGTCGGAGTGGGGCAGGGAATCCGCATGAGACAATTCAGCGAGCTCAGGGTCGCTTGATGAGGATTCGTGAGGTGAACCGTTGTGATCACGGCTCAGTCGTTACCAAAGTATCTCAGGTTATGCACACAATATCAAGCCAATAGCCTACTTAAATGCAACCTGTCGGAAACCCACTCTCAATCACTAGATACATCAAAACACAGAAACAAGGACAGGGAGTCCACGCTTCTAACTAACACTTCTAGATTACTCCTAGATTACGTTACTGGATTACTCTTCTAAATTACGATAGCTCTCCTGCCTAACGCCTCTGGATTACGGTACAAAGACCCTTGGCTTCACTAACTGACGGGTGTCAGATTAATGCACGGTTGAACGCGGCCTGCGGGAATAGGTATCTCGGGAACACCATGGGCAAAATAATCATGACAGCTTATACCTGTCTAGTCGTCGTCGAAAGAGAACTTGATGTGCCGTACCATCAGGGTTCAGCCACATCCACTCCAACAAGCCTGATCCAATGGGAATCAAGGCCACCAAAGATAAATTAACGCGACGCCTCCCAAAACGGGTTCCCACCCTAGGCCCGCCAATAAAGCCAAATCTAGAACAACATTTAACCTAATTTAGTACTACAGAATCACGGAGACACGTGGAGAAAATATTCCGGGTACAGGAATGAATACTCACAGAGAGATGAGCCAGACTTCATGTGCACCGCCCCATGGGGCTTATTGCACCAAACGCCGGCCTTGGGTAACGGCTATTTCCACAAAAGACCTCGCGACACCACGCAAGCTTCGGTCGTACTTCCTTCTCGAAATTTCTCTCTGTTCCGACCGACCACTCCCAATTGTCTTTTCCTGAACCATAGACTCGTGCGTTCCGCGACTTGTATTTTATTTCAGACTCATGATTTAATATCTTTATTTTAAGTCCTTCTTTTATATTATTTAACCCGGTCGTTCTTTATTTAAATTTATTTATTATATTAACGACCGTCCTTTCGGGCAACGCCATCTCTCGGCTCGATGTAAAATGTGTGACCCGAGTTCAGCCCTAGTCCACGAGATGTCGCCTGCTGCTACATTTTGCTACGTGACAATATTTATATTTATTTATTTATATTTCTCTTGGTCATTTCTCTTTTCAATATTGGTGTTGTAATTTTTGTGGTGATTATGACTTTAGCTAGGTAAATATTGCAAGAGGTAGAGTTTCCTTCAACGTTGATGGGCGCACTGGGCTCAAGCATTTCTGTATTACTTTTGCTCTGTGGTTTAATTTTTAAGTCTTCATAAACTTTGCTGCATGTTACTATAGTTGAATGAAGCGGAGAGACTCTGGGTGTTGTTATTCGACTAGTAATAAGTTTCCGTGTTAATGGTGCGATATTGCGATCGCGCAGATGTGGGACACAATGTAGTAGGGGTGCTAACCTTTTTTAATAAGCCAATAGTTTTTTCTTTATCTTTTAGACTTTGTTTTAATGTGTTAATCTCTATATTTAAATTTTCAATTTCAATATATGCAGCAACAAGTTCGGAGTTCGTATTGGTTAACTGCTTTTCGAGGTCTATAATGATGGAATTTTCGACAGT
This sequence comes from Sesamia nonagrioides, assembly GCA_017933935.1. Lineage (NCBI taxonomy): Eukaryota > Metazoa > Arthropoda > Insecta > Lepidoptera > Noctuidae > Sesamia > Sesamia nonagrioides. The sequence continues at coordinate 364,927 of JADWQK010001823.1, forward strand.
AGTAATGTCATACAATACTATTCTGAAGTATGCAATATTCACTATGTAGAGATAAATTTTCATGTTTGGAAAGGCGTAGTCACACGTTACATATACCTACCTACCGTAGCACCTTGACAACGTGTGACTACACCTTTTCAAACATGAAAATTTATCTCTACATAGTGAATATTGCATACTTCAGAATAGTATTGTATGACATTACTACTGTGTCCATTTACTTGTAAGTACATTAGCAACTTTGTTCAGTTCAGTATTCTGAAAATCTTCTTTTATACTTTTTCAGCGTCGTTTTTAGTCGTCGTTGGGTTTTAGTTTTTTTTTTTTTTACTTTTTATTATTTATAACATTTATATTACGAGGACTATGTTTACACCCACCAAGTTTTTTTTTTTTTTTTAGTAATGTTTAATTTTCTAGTAATGTTTAATTTTCCAAAATTCATAATATTAATTTTTGTTTTTATAATTTTTAATTGTTCTATCTCAGTTGTTTGAAAATTGTTAAAATTAGTATTAATGACTGTTGTTTTTGTGATGTGATTGAACAATTTTAATTAATTCATTAAGTAAATTTTTATTATCTATACTAATATACAAAGCTGAAGAGAGCTAATCTCGGGAACTACTGGTCCGATTTGAAAAAATATTTTTGCGTTGGATAGCGCATTAATCCAGGAAGGTTTTAGGCATATAATATCACGCTGCAATGAATAGGAGCGGAGCATATCTAAACCACGCGAACGATGTCGCTGGCGGCCGCTAGTTTTTAATATTTGCATGCCTTGTCAAATGACAAACATGTAGAGCCAATTTATATTTGTTATCCTGATAACCCTTTAATCCGGGAAGGCTTTAGGCTATATAACATCACGCTGCGATCAATAGGAGCGGAGCATAACAAAATTAAAATTAAAAATTACAATGTATGCTGTTTATTTTGGGGTTAAAATAAAATGTTCAATTAACTAACTCCACGCGTACGAAGTCACGGGCAGCCACTATCGGTTATACAGAAGAAGACCACTTAAAGATGGAGGCCGAACAATTACCATCAGAACCCGCAGCGGAGCTTTTGAAACTATGGTCAACAGATGGATTGTACCGTAATCCCCAATTTTATGTAAAATATTTAATGCCCGTTTAAATGTGGAGGCCTGGGGTTCCGTGCGCGCTATCATATATATTTATAAATATATTAACAAGGGAACCGATAAGCCGTGTTCAATTTTATACAAGAAGCTGGATCGTCTGTCATAAGCGAAGTGCAAGCTTTCCAACAGGGGCGTTATGTAAGCCGCAATGAGGCAGCATGGTGACTTTTAGGATTCCCATTACATGAAAGGCACTTCACTGTCACTCATTTGGCCGTGCATTTAGAAAATGGAGAGCGTCTGTATTATAATGAATGCAATTTTCATGAAAGGATCGCGCTCCGCCAAAGCCAACACTGACCGCATTTTTCCAGCTTTGCCGAATCGACCCATTTGTAAAAACCCTTTTGGATTTAGAGGTTTCCCGATACTACACATGGAATGCTTCTAGAAAAGAGTGGAAACGTCGCATTTAAGGCACCCGTACAGTAGGAAACAGGCCCCGGGGTAAAATCAGGGGATGCTCTTAGTCGTGTATATACTCTTCACGTGTGCAATTATGAGTGTTTTTGTTTAAGAATGTTCCTGCACCATGTTATGTTATGCACAGGAACCTTAAAATTGTAAAAGATCAAGATTGCATAACATACAAAGAAGCATTTGAAGTTCTTGGTCTGTTGGAGAATGATAATAATCATTGGGAGGGAACCATGATAGAAGCAGTGCAATGCAGATCAGCTACAAAAATAAGAGAGTTGTTTGCAACCTTGATCTCAACCTGCAGCGTTTCCAATCCTCAACAGCTATGGGAAAAATACAAAAATGATATGGCAGAAGATGTTTTAAAAAGATTGCAGATGACACACCCGGACATCACGTACAATGATTTTATTTACAACGAGGTTCTCATTAAAATAGAAAATAAAACTATGGAAACTATGGAAATAATAATAATATAATAATAACTGAGTGAATTTGGAGTTATTAGCCCACAACGATCAGAGTAAAGCGTAAATGACATTGCCAGAGAGCTAGATAATAATGATACCATACTGCAACAGCAGGTAAATGACATGGTCCCACAATTGTTATCAGAGCAAAAAATGTATTCGACGAAGTTACACGCTACGTAGAGTCAGGGAATGGCGCACTTTTCTTTCTTGATGCTCAGGGGGGCACTGCTAAAACTTTTTTGCTGAATCTTAAGGCTCATGTCAGAAAGGATAAGAATATTGCAGTAGTCTGTGCAGTAAGCTGCCTCTAAATCTTGCTCAAGAGGAATCCCCAACCTGCAATTTAAATAAAAATAACGGTCGGGCCGCGATGCTGTGCCCGTGTATGTTGTTAGTTTAAGATGATTGTACCATGCCGCACAAAGGAGCTATTGAAGCTCTCAATAGGACTTTGCAGGATATAAGGCACTGCAAGAGCATAATGGGAGTATTGGTAGTTTTATTAGCAGGTGACTTCCGGCAAACACTTCCAGACATACAAAGGGGGTCTCCGGTTCTCTGTTCCTCCACGAACTTTAGGTAAATGTACTCTGCCTATCCCGACCACTGATGATAACCTTCATCTTGGTGACTTGTAAAAACAGCTGTTAGACTCTAAGAACATGAAATAATGAGATCTTGACTTCCATCCACTCCTGGCTCCATACTTTATCACATTACTAACTAAGATCAGAGGAGAGCGCGGTACCTGAGAGCGCGGACAACGCGGCCAGCAGCAGCAGCGCGGCGGCGCACATGTCGCGCACTGGCGGCCGGCCCACGGACACGGGCTACGGCCTTCCCTGCAACATACCACACACTACATGTTATCATCTCGCTAGCCCCACTACTTCTGCTACCGCATTTAGTGCTAACCTACATTACACGTTTCATTTTGACAATCCAACAACATTCATGGCGGTATTTACATTCATGGCGGTATTTACATTCATGGCGGTATTTACATTCATGGCGGTATTTACATTCATGGCGGTATTTACATTCATGGCGGTATTTACATTCATGGCGGTATTTACATTGATGGCGGTATTTACATTCATGGCGGTATTTACATTGATGGCGGTATTTACATTCATGGCGGTATTTACATTGATGGCGGTATTGACAGTGTTGAATAGACTTGATTTCGAACATATGAAGCAATGGATTAGCAGCATTTTTTAAAAACAAATTAAGTTTTATTTGTGTAACATAGGTAATGGAGCCCGGGCTCCAACGCGAAAGCCGCGGGTGACACTGGGACTAAACGCGGAGATGATGATGATGAAAATGGGTAGCGAATACTGTTCTTAAAGCCAAGTTTATAGATCGCTATGATATGCCAAGAAACGTTTCTTTTTTTTTATTAGTTATAAACTAGTGCTTGACTGCAATCCCGCCTGATGGTAAGAAGTGATGCAATCGTTGATGGTAAAGCGCACCAGCTTATCAAAAAAACTGAGTGAATAGGAAGGAAGACGGCAGTTGAGCGAGGTGATGCAATGTTTAACCCAACAACACTACCAACGATGCTGGCCCAGAGGGTGATTGATCTGGAGACGCTCTATGACCAAACTCCCGACACAACAACATTAGGCACATCGTACCCAGCACACATCACAACACAACTGCTCAGACCCGTCCTCCGTACGGCTTCACCAGACATCATGCCGGAACACGACGAATCGCTTGGCGGCATGATTTTGTCTGGTGGGTGGTAACTTATGCCACGTACAAATATCCATGCAAAATATAAAAAATATTAATCAATCACGCTAGATGTAAACACAAATTAGTCATTATATTATATCAAAATGAAATTTAATGATGATAAATAAATAAAAACAAAGTTAGAAATGCTCAATAATTAAGGAGTTATTTTGCCAGTCAACGCATAATTAAAAATAAATAAGTCTACATCAATTTGTCATTCAGCAAAATCATCACTCCTATAATAGTATCTATCAATTAATAACTGTTTTAAGACGCGGTGAACAGACAACTTTTAGGTATTTGAGGGGGTGAAGCAGACGAAGTGGGAGACGATTAGCCCCGCCCACTGCGGAGCGCTCCGCGCGAATACTTCGATGCGTCGTGCATCGAGAAATACGCACGTTCTTAAATCTATACCAGCTATTCTCCATTTTTTTTTTTATATATATATATGTATATTATAAACTAGCGCTTGACCGCAATCCTGCCTGATGGTAAGCAGTGACGCAATCGTTGATGGTAAAGCGCACTAGTTTATTAAGAGCCTATTCACTCTAGCCATGAAGACACTCAAATTGTAGTCCGACGGAAACACCGCCGCTGGCAAATTGTTCCAGTCCCTCGATGTACGCGGTATAAAGGAGGATCTCTATTCCATCTATTTAGAATCGTAATATCACAATCCAAACGTGAAGCATGATTGACTCTGCGCGTCACTGTCCGGTTTCGCATTAGACATTCGCGGCGATCACCAGGATCGAATCTATCTCTATACTCTATATCTCGAATACGTTTACTTTATCTTGCGATTTTCGAAAATGTTTATTCTTTGCATATTTTAATTTTTTTTTCTTTTGCTTTTGTTTTCTTTTTTATTTTTGTAAAGGGGCTCTATTCGATTTGCTTAAAAAAATTGTGTAATGTACTTTTTATTCGTGAAACTGTTAGTTTACATCATTCTAAGCACTGTAGTACAAACCCGACTTCGATAAAAGTTGTAGTTTTACAACTAAACCTGGGGTTTGACCCGAACATAACATTTCGGTGCAGAAAAAATCTACCGCGAGAAAATAAAAAAAAAGAATAGTTACAGAAAAAAATCTAACAAAATATCGGCAAAAGTACAACAGTAAATTAAAAAGCATTTATTTCAATTAAAACCTACAAAAAACATATAATGTAAACCTGGGGTTTAACCTGAACATAACATACAGGTGCAGAAAAAATCGGCCGCGAGAAAATAAAAAGAAAGAATAATTACTGAAAAAAAAAAACAAATAATCGGCAAAAGTACAACAATAAATTAAAAAGCATTTATTTCAAATAAAAAAAATCACAAACGTAATACGAAGTTTGAACCCGGGCATTAGAGCGGGCCCGGAAAAATAATTACTCTAACTTACGACTACAACACTACTTGGTAAAACTAGTTGTTTCTTTACACAACTTACGACAACATTGGATAAAATATACGCACATAAACAGAACAATACAAAAAAAAATTATATATACGAAATATGATTATTTTCATCAACAAACAGACGCGTAAATTTAATTATTTTCTGTGCGGAGTAAAGCATAAACTGACATAAGTCCGTCAAGCAGCGCGCCTCAGCGGTCACTGTCGCTCCGCGTATTAGTGAAAGAGAGCGAATGGACGCCATTACGGCGCGAAGTTTGTTCGCGTTATTTATCATAGAATACGTTAATCCTTTAAAATATCTCATTTAAATCGATAAATAAAAACAATAGTTTTCTTTATTATTATACATCGCTGTTATAAATTTTAACAAGATTCGTTGATTAATAATACAGTTACAATAGTTTTAAATTCAATTTTAGTGGTTATTTTATGATTTTTTTCTATCGAGAAAATTAATTGAAAACATGTTTTGAAAACAATGGTTTCCTCCTAAATATGATCAAGACTAACACATCCAACCAAAAACATTCTGTAAAAAAATGCCAAGCCTCACTGGAGCTGCTAGTTTATCTCTAAAAAGTAATGAAATCTAGACAAAGCCGTGCCAAGTTGAAGGTTCCTTATTGCGATTTCTTCAATATTATTATAGTTAATATTGTGTGACTTGGCCGTTGAACATTATACGTTAATGCGATTTTGTTAACACGTAATGTTATATCTGTTATAACTACCTATGTTTGTTATGTGAGAATAATAGCCCATACTGGTATTTGTAATTGGACTTAAGATATTGTGCAACACATGTATTAATCATTGACAATGATGACTTCTGTTCTTTTTGGAGAGTCAAATCGACCACCTATCTAATATAAAATAAACGTACAGACGAATTTCTATGAATGATTAGTCCATCTGTACTGATAATGACTTTTTTTCTGTTCGTTTCCGGCTCATATATACATAATTATTTTTGAAATGCGCAACTTTATCAAGCCCTGGTTATTGAATCAACGTTTTCCAAGTGGCAATTTTCCATGGTCAACGGGTAGCGGTTCTGGCGACAGATTGGTGCAATGGTGTCATGGAGCATCTGAATTTGTAGCCTTGTATACCCTTCAACGGCCAAGTCACACAATATTAACTATAATAATATTGAAGAAATCACAATAAGCAACCTTCAACTTGGCACGGCTTTGTCTAGATTTCATTACTTTTTAGAGATAAACCAGCAGATCCAGCGAGGCTTGGCATTTTTTTACAGAATGTTTTTGGTTGGATTTCACTTCTTTTTGTAGAAGCGTATTATATTGATTTTATTATTTAACACAGTTTTTTTTCTTTTTAGAAGTAGTTATTACAAATCTTCCTTTTCTTTTTTCCGGTTCTGATTCTTGTACAGTAGCAATAGTTTTATGTATTGCTCGTTCGCCTGGCGTGCGTGGTTGTATTCAGTGATCGCTGAAGCTTGAGTTTTTATACTCTGGAAGTCAACATTTATGTTTACTTCTTCAATCAATATGAGGTGCGCCCAATGAAAATTTTATACTCGTGAAAGCGCCATATAAGCTTGGCCACGAGAGAATATGGAGGTGCCAATGTCCATTTTTTAGAGTTAGAACTTGGCTCTTGTGAAATGTTAGGTCATACGCCACACAGATTGGGAATTGTTGTCTGTACAAGCATGCCCGGAGTATGATCTCAAATTATAACTTACATAATAAGTAATAATTCGTGAATCAAATTATAAGCAAATTTTACTAACAATTGTTTAGGCTTTATTTGGTCTTCCGGGTCCCACCTCATTTGTACTAGCCTGTCAAACCATTAACTAAACCAAATATCAATGTTTCTCTTAAGCATTACTTTAGCTCCCTGTTCAATGCTTATAGTTTCTTCCAGTCCAGCAGTCACCGTCGCATCATCCTCATATTTTTGTTAACAAGCCCGGGCTTTTGTTATCATACATTTTGAACAATCCAAGAAATTTTTAGCAATTAACTTTAATCTCGGATTGCGGGACTGCTTTGAATATAGTATTATGCATACAGATATTTCTCGACGGTAGTAAACAAACAGTACCTTCTGGTACGTCCCTCAAACATTGTGTTACATATTTCCAATAAACATTCCTTCATTAGAATGCGAGAGCAGAGGTATCAATCGGTTAGGCAGTATATCTCTGTCTGATTGAGTTGTCAATCCTACTTTGGTTCTTTTTGACATCTTTACAAACTTAGAATCATCCAGCGGTCTAATATACAACGTAAGATCATTGTAAAAAAAAATCAGTACAAAAGATTGGAATTTTATTTATTTTAATAATTATAAACTAGTGCTTAACTTCAGTCGCGCCTGATGGCAAGCAGTGATGCAATCGTTGATGGTAAAGCGCGCTAGTTTATTAAGAGCCTATTCACTCAAAAAAACTGAGTGAATAGGAAGGAAGACGGCAGTTGAGCGAGATGGTGTAATATTAAACCCAACAACACGACGAACGATGCTGCGCCAAAGGGAGATTGATCTAGAGTCCACGACCAAAATCCCGAAACAACAACATTTCACGCATCGTACCCGGCATAAATCGCATCACAACTGCTCAAACGCGTCCTTCGTACGGCTTCACCAGTTATTATGCCGGAACACGACGAATCGCTTGGCGGCAAGACTTTGTCTGGTGGCTGGTAACTTCTGCCGGCGGCGGATGGCAAGACCTACCACCTTTCTAAGAGGATTAGTTTTTTAAACGGCGACTTTTCTCTGACGACACCCTAATTACGTAACACACTCTTGATGTTAACTGAAATCATTTTGAAGTATATTGCTAATCCATTGCTCCATAAGTTTAAAAAATGAGTGCTCAAAATCGTTAATAACGCAATGAATGTTGTTGATCTGTCAAAATGAAACCCATTGCTACTGATGGCGTTTTACGTAATTACACTACTGGTTTGAGTTGCAAAAGATCCCCAAACACTAAAATATGTTTTTTTCCAAACCAACCATCTTCTAGATCAGAAGAATCAAACACTTTGCATAAACGAAGATTTATGTAGGTTAATTAGATATCATAGACAATTCACCTATAATAAATAGTTCGATATTTTTTAAGTATGTCCTTATGCGGGTATCACCGCCACTCGTAAGTCCAATGCACTATAAGTTGAAGCTTTCTAAATACATGATTGTGGTACTCTAACTTGCGCTTGACCGCAATCCCGTCTGATGGTAAGCAGAGCAGTGATGCGATCGTTGATGGTAAAGCGCGCTAGTTTATGAAGAGCCTATTCACTTTAGCCTTGAAGACACTCAAATTGTAGTGTGACGGAAACACCGCCGCTGGCAAATTATATAAATACTAAATACTACTAAATTTAGCTGAAGATTTACAAACTTCATTGGACCTTATATCTATAATAAGATAAATAAAGCAATCAATATCTACCCTTTAACGAAAACTCAATGTAAGGAAAATGTTACAAAATACTTACAAAAACTTAATTACGAAGAGACTGAGTTAATACTACTGACTACATATACCACAGTGATTGACTATTTACCACATACACACACCCTCTTACATTCATACACACATGATCATATCACACAAATAGAGGACACACGTAGGTACTGTTCAGAGCTTATTCTTAATTTAATCTAATTTTAAGTTAATTTATTATTTCTGGTAAATTACAAAAATATTAATTTTATTTGGTATGATGTTATTTTATTTCATTTCATTAAATTTGATTGATTTATTCTATTTTTGAACATGTAAATTTACAAAGTGTTGACTGTACTCAATGGCTACCTACATACGAGTATATCTAGTGTCTACTTTTAAGGGATTGGGCATTGATAACTGAAACACAGGCTTTTGCCTAGTTCGGTTACAGATGTGTAGTCCGATTGTAACAATAAATTATAGCCTATAATATATTTTGTGTAACAATGTAAATAATTTCTGAATAAACGTTATTATTATTATTTAATTGTTCCAGTCGGTAAAGAGGGAGCAAAACGCTTCGTCGTTGAATTAAATCATGCAATTCCCTTGCACACTGATAGAGCAGCGGTGGACTAGTAGTATCGTCCGCGATTTACAAGTTGTAGGCCGTAAGTTAGAACCCTATCAGGCGCTTTAATTTGTGTAAATTATTTCATCACTACTGCTCTCAAAACGGTGCAGTGAAGGAAGGAAAACTTCGTGAGACAACCGGCATGTTTTAGAAGCAAAAACTCCGAAGGCATGTGACATTTATCAACCCGCACTGTGCCCGCCTGGGCCGCAGTGGGCCGTAATCTACACGGGTAGATTACGGCCCACTCTATCTCATCGAGAGGGGGCATGTGTCCTAGGAGTGGGAATATTTTAGGCTGATTATATATTCCTGGTTTCTGTCTCAATATGTCAAAAATGCATCCAATTTCTCTATATTTATGAAAAAAAAGAAAAGTGTGTTTGTTCCGCTTTCACGCCGTAACTACTGAACCGATTTCTTTGAAATTTTGTAGAGACAAAGATAAAAGTCCGGATTAAATAATAGGGTAGTTTTTATCCCGGAAGAATCGATATTCCCAAGGAAAATCTAAAAAGCGATATAACCTACCTAAAGCTAGTGGATTATATTTTGACCAAATGTTGAGTGAAATTTATTTTAGGGTAATTTGTTCATTTCATTTGTGTAATGTTTATGTTCGAGTTGAAAAGTTAGTAGTACATAATAATCGTTCGACTACTTCTTCGTGTAAACTAAAAAGTATAAAAGCCAGTCTAGTCTTATCCACAGTTTTTATCAAAGCAGAAGGGGAGGCATTTCCAGCAGTGGGGCGCTCTAAGCTAGATTAAATTAGAAGATATATGTGTCCCATTACGCTGGATTTTTGCAATGACAATCATTTTTTTTTATGTAGCAATAGTAGATTTGATTATAGATTACTGAACGACGAACATTTATTCTTTCTGATCTAATTCAAAGGTTACTGCAGACCATAATTTTTGCCTATATAGGTGCAAAGTTCTCATCAATATAAATGAATTAATTCCAAACACAAAGTAGCTACTGTAAACCGTTGGGAATCCCCTAACTGCCCTTCGTCTTTGTCATAAGATCTCTAATGACAATCCTAATTTATCTAGGTATAAAGCTCTTATCAATACAAATTAATCAGGCACAAACACAAGGTAGCTGCTGTGAATCGCTGAGGACTTCCTTCGTTTGTCTCTCGACTCCATCATCAAATCTACTTCAGACCTTCATTATAACCCATATGGGTGCAAAGTCCTCATAAATGATATAAGTCCAAACACAAAGTAACTACTGCAAACCGTTGAGGAGTACGCGGGACTGACCTTTGTCTTCATCATCAGAGCCTTTATGACAGTCACAACCCATCGAGGTGTAAAGTTCTCATCAATACAAATTAATCAAACGTAAACACAAGGTAGCTGCTGTGAATCGTTGATGAGTTCTCACGACTGTCTCCCAGCTTCATCATCAGATCTACTCCGTACCTTTATTAAATTGTAGTGTTTTCTAATACTTATTGAAAATACTTAGAAATGCACTAGTCACCCCTACGATTTTTGAAAGTTACCCTTGATTTCTCTGGTCTTCCATCATCAGATCCTGACCTGGTAACTATTGGACCACCTGGAAAGTGACCCCTTAAGACCCCTTTCAAACAAAAAGAAATTTGAAAATCGATCCAGGCGTCTTAGGGTAATCGGTGAACACACCTACATAAAAAAAAAGATTACGACGAATTGAGAACCCGCTCCTTTTTTTGAAGTCAGTTGATGAAGCGGCCCACCAAGTTGAATATTTTATTGACGGTGGTACGTCAATCTCTACTAGTTTGGTAGGGCTCTTCTGCTTTCTAATCAAGGTCACCACGTACTTCAGATCTTCGATTATTTCAGTTTTTATATTTTTTCCTTTATGTGACCATTAAACCCTGGCTCTGTACCAAATTTCAGCTCTCTGAGTTTATGGGAAGTACTACTTCTATTTTGATGATCATGAGTGAGTGAGTGTCGAAAACACGGAAATTTACTTTCGCTTAACTTCAGAAGTGGATGAGCTACAGACTAGAAATTTTAGATTTGAAGTGTGTTAATACAGCTTACTGGATGACCAAACTTTCAGCGTTCTGGTACTATCCAGAGGTTCTTAATTAGGGGCCTGAAAATGCAGCGAAATGGTTCGGGTAAAGATGGTACGGCAGTGCTTGCTTCGCGCTCGACTTGGCGAGGGCACTCCCGTGCCCTCAGATAATATAATAAGGACACTTCCTTATCGCTTGACAACTTATTTCGATATTCATCACGTTCCTTACATCAAAAACAAAAGTTAAAAGCTAGTGTTTTTATCCTAAAGCAAGTTTCCTTTTCCCTTTTCTAGGTAGCCCTCGGCTGGGCTGGTGACCAGCCTTGGTTGAACGTGACCAAAACTTACGCCGTCTGCCTCATCATCTGCGGATCATCTGTAGCTGCGTACCCTTTCTTCATCACTAACTACTGGGCCCTAGCTGTCATATCAGCAATATTTGGCCTCTCTTTCGCCAGTTCCTATTCGTATACTCCGACTATTCTGATGGAGTTGATGCCTCTTGATAATTTTACTGTGGCATATGGACTTATTCTGTTGAGTCAGGGTATTGGACATTTGGTAGGACCACCAATTGGAGGTAAGGACTCTCTCTTTTAACAAGGATAATTTAACCCTAAACACATTTTAGAATATTCTGTTATTTCCAGGTATGTTGTACGATGTCACCGGGTCTTGGGACCTGACGTTCTACATGGGAGGTATCTGGCTAGTCATATCTGGTCTTTTTGTGGGTGTCATCGCATACACCAAAGATATACGTTTGTGTGGCTCTTCTCCTCTGATGAAAGAGGCGGAAGAAGCTAGAATTGAGAACGGACCCGCCGACGTATGATATTGTAATTTATGACTTCGTAATAAAGTTCGTTTTTGAATGTTAAAATTTGTTTCTTTAGACCTTTCTGATCAGTACTAGCTTGGCGGTTAAGTACATAATAATACTTCATTCAAGCAATGTCAACCATATCTAATCATAATTAATCGTCCAGCCGGCCTAATTTTAACTAAAAATACTTTGATAAACTGAAGTGATGTGAGCATGAAGTGAATTGACCTGTAGTAAGTAGGGGTTGGATGAAGGTAGTCAGTTTACATTTATTAGGGCATCTTTTTGCCAGAACGATACTACAGGACAGTAATTATCCTAAGGACTGGCTAAGCAGACCCTTATTTTTTGTCATCAGAACGGTAATTCCGTTAATTGAAAACTTTCAAAATCTAACATCAACTCCAACTCTTGATCAATGGCCTCTGTGCAATAGATAGGTATCATAATTTTGTCAAAAACACGTGTAACAAATTATAGGGAATTCATTGACAATTTTATTTCACAATAATGGCGGATATCGCCAATGATTGTTGAAAAAGACGGCCGCGTGAACCGTTTATTAGGGAGGTTTGAGGCACTCATGATGAGGCCACTATGCTGCGATATTTCAATATTCTTTATGAATTATTTACTGAATGCACTTTTAATTACATAAAACACGCGTTTTTATGTAAACGACACTATAAATCATTAAAAAGTCCAATGCAAAATGGCGTGGCACTCATCTTAGCTTTCCCGTCAAAAACTCCTTTCAAAATTTAATCGCAGTCACATCTCGGCGAAAAAAAAATGTCAAAAAATTTACAGTCAAACTAATGACAATAAAATGGCCCGAGTGACGGTTTTTTTTTTGCGTCACGGAATATATCGAAGTTTAACCAAAATCAGCAGTTAGACTGGTAAAGCGGACCCCAGACTCCAAAGTTGAAAAGCTACGGATGCGACTGGGATTAATGCTATGATGATGATGAGACAGATCAGCCCAATGATTGCGACTAAGTAGTTGGGATCGTTTGGACCGCCCATTGGTCCTTTCGGTCCAAACGATCCCGCAATGGTTTGGCAAAAATGTGTTCGCCGATTAGGGGACAGATTGTGAATGTTTTTAAAACTAAGCGAAAAGCTAGTTTTCGCTCTGGGATTATTTAACAGTTCCTCAAAGCATGCATTGTTCAGTGGCGACGCGTGTATATCAAACGATATCATCGTAAGTATGTCATGTACATGATACCTACTGAGTTCTGGAAACTATCAACGTCGGTAGCTAGGTAAATAAATTAACTAAAGTAAACTTACTGACATTATCAACAGCAATTATGTTAGCCAGTCGTTCCAGAGTAGCGATAAAAAATTAAATGTTTATGTATGTTTAATGATATATGAACTGTTTAATGATGTTGCAGTCAAAGTCAATGATTAAAACTGTTAGTAACAATTTTATTTCATTAATCGTCATTTGTTCTATTAATTTATAGTTTTCGGTAGTCTGTTTTTGTTGCAGATTGGCTACCGAGCGCACAACACAGCTGACGGTAGATCATAGTACCAGGCGCGTGCGCATAGCTGGACAGCCGCCCCACCACGCCGCGTCGCAGTAGGCGCGGGCGGTCGAGCGGTGCGTTGATCATATTTTTGTTAGGACAACCAAGTAAGATAACAAGCTCATAAGTTACAGCTAGCGGTAGATCATAGTACTAGGGACGTCGTTTTTGGTAGTCTGTTTATATCAATGTTTAGGTAAAACATTTTACAAACAACATTATTTACTTTATACTAAACCTGATTAAAGTTTCTTCAGAATAAGTAACTGAATCGATTCCAATATTTTTTACACCATTTTATATTTTTCCCAAATACATTTAGAAATTGTTGCAGTGTGGTTACCGAGTGCACAACACTGATGACGGTAGTTCATACTACAAGGCGCGTGCGCATAGCTGGACAGCCGCCTCCCCGCGCCGCGCCGCTGGTAGCGCCGCCGGCGCGGCGAGCGAACGGTGCGATGACCATATTTTTGTTGGGACAATAAGATAAGATTAGAAGCTGACATTGGCAGATATTGTGATCTTTGGGGTCGGCAACATGCCTTTTTCTTCCATACTTCTCTATTACTCGTCATCTCGGTAGTTTAAACATATCACCATTCACACATTCCATTCATTTTTTCTTTGGTTTCTACCTTTTCTTCAGCCTGAAAAATATCTACTCTCCTTAAGACTTTTTCCTCATTTTTTCGTAACACATGTCCATACCATGACCATCGAATTCTATACAACTTTCAGTTATCGATGCCACTTGTTAGACTTCCTCTCATTTATTAGTGCCCCCGCAGGCCGCACCAGGCTCCGACCAACTGACTGTTCCATGACATAAATGTAAGTGCCGCTGGACGCCTAGTGCGCAGGCGTCCAGCGGCCAGCGACCACTTATATTCCGCATGGCTAGCGCTTTCACATTTTACTCATCAGTCTTAAGATCACGGTCCCATTTCACATGAAGTATTTATTACCTCGGGGACTTGTGTGTCGCGACAACTTTCGTTATACGTCGTGTAACATAAAGGGTATATACATACCAACGGCATGGCATCTTTAGATAATATCAAATGATATAGGAAGGGTTTCAATTGGAAATAAAATACTCAAAAAATTGATACCAAATTTTCGGTTTTGTGTGTTTCTTAAAATCAAATCATAACGAACGTGGCACCACACTACATACGTTTAATAACTACTCGTTACACGTCATGTTACTGGCCTAAATCCGATAAATGTCTGCAATAATTCTGTGCACCTAGTATGGTACTAGCCTATCACAGGCGGTGTTTTCCTCATAACTTCCTAACATAATGAAATAGGATTAAAAAACCCTTCCAATAACGTTTGATATCATGTAAAGATGCCATGCCCTTGTTGTGTATATACCCTTTATGTTACACGTTGTATATCAGCGATGCTCTTGACACAACACATTAGCGTTTGATATACATTTTTTTTTACATTTTTAAAAACTTTGCCTCACTCTAGGAATTACACCCGTATTATAGTTGTTCCGGGTCTGGCTGTTTGTGTATACAGGCTGTATACACTGCCAGACCCGGAACAACTACCTTTGTATAGGGTAAGATATTAGAAATAAGTTTTCAACATTTTTGTAACAGAATTTACTCAATTTGTATTAAACCTCCATCGTTTAAACAACTCGTCGTTTTTATTTATTAAAGTCTTCCAGATCTGCCCATGAAACATAACTTAAATGTGTTTTGTGTGTATAGGTGACGATTGATATTGATCCTTTCATTATTATGTCAATTCGTGTGACGTCACACATCCACTAAGCCACGCTTTTCTTTGCAAAAATTTTCTACTTATGTCACTGGAAAACGTGACTTAGGTACCTAAGTATAGACTTAGGACGCACAGTGCTTAACATACATTTAAGTCACACTGTGCTTACCATAAATTTAGGTGACACACAGTGCTTGCTATAAATAATTTTACCAAGCGTAATGTATAAAAATACCTAAGCCACATCTAACGGTCTTTCAAGTTAATATCAACTTCCTGTTAGATAAAACGGAAGCAAAATGTGGTTAGCATAAAGGAGTAGGTACCTACAGACGACATCTAACATCAAGCTAATACAATCTGTCAGATTTCTTTATTAGATTTTCAACTTTATCTCTAAAGTACTAAGACTCAAGGTTGATAGGAAGTGTTAGACAGTTTCGGGTAGCTTAAACCGGCAACCGGCTGTCGTCCGTAGCAGGATAAATAAATAAGACACAAATAGAAACTTTACATTAACAACTTTATTGTGAAGGGAACAACAATTGAGGAAGTCACATCTGTCAACAACAGTTGATGAGTCTACACCAAGTCAGATACGTTCGTACTTACGAAATATTTATATAGACATGGTAAATACACAAAGAATGCTGGCATCAATATTTTACAAAAATACGACGATAGCTCTACTCCATTTTGACCTACAAAAAGACCAGGAAAGAAATATACTTCGTTCTCCTTCCCACCTTTACCGCAAAAGTTTTTGCTTCAAACGGAATTCCTAAGGTCCACTCCCGCGCAGACGTCGGTCATGTCAGATAATTTGTTTATGTTTAGCTTAAAATGTTAGGACTGGCTTTAAAGGCGCCTATGGAAAGCAAAAATATAGTAGGTATAATAAAAAAAAAGAACTGAATATGTAATTAAGGAAATACATTATTTTAACATCGTGCTTTTATAGGATGCCTAGTAGATTTACGTATATAAGAAAGAAGAACGAAAATAGAACAGATAAACAAAACGAAATTTAACAATGTTCCCGAGCTTGTGGCAAATCTCGTAAGCATTTCGCCTGAGAGAGTTTTACGAACTAACACACAGAAAGAATAAAAGTTCTTTTACATTGTTCGTTTCCATCTTACAAAGAAACAAGTACTTTGACCGGTTGGATGCTGTAAAAGAACAGTTAAAAGCCATTTTTTTTTTAAATTCTCGTGTCATAGTTTTCGTTCCCATACTCCACCGAAACGGCTTGACCGATTCTCATTAAATTTTGTGAGCGTATTGAGTAGGTCTGAGAATCGGCCAACATATATTTTTTATATTTCTACTACTTACGCGGGTGAAACCGAGGAGCGCAGCTAGTAAACTAATGATATAATGATAGGGAAATTAAAAAATAGTTCAGTTATAAACTTCTTTTCTAAATTCGTATATAAAAGTGTCATGAATCCTTTATTATTCAATATATTATTCACATTATACATTATTATTCAATGGTAGGTACACAAATACATTATTCAATGGTGTTTGGTGTGTCTTCTCTCCCCACAATCGAATCTACCTAGCCTGTACCTATTATCATTTGCTCGCTGCAAAGCCTTCGTCTACCACATAATGAAGAACCCTAATATAAGCCACAAACAAAAAATGCTGGTATTTAGCTGCATTTAGTTATACTTACTGGACGCCGACCCCAATATGGTTGTAAAAAGTTAAAGCCGATGATCGTGATGCGATTTATTAACGCATACAGTTTTGATACCCGGTGCCCATAAAATATTCTATTGCTTTAGTGTAAAATGTTCTTTAAAACTTTAAAAGTAATGCTCCAAGAGGTAGGTACTTATATTACATTTGGAATTCACAGCTCCTCCATTAACTTTGGGCTAATATTACGTTGACCTGTGATCGCAAATTTAATGGCGACGATAAAATGGCAAAGTGCCACTCCAAATAGGAATATGTATCAATAAAGTACCTACAGATTATAATTATGCTAGTTAAAAATGAAACAATCGTCAAAATATTGAAACATCAATACATAAGAAATATGAAAATGACACAAATAACAGTAAGGGAATTATATTTAATGTTTGTTTTTAATTTAACACTTAGTTAAGTGAATAATAAATATGGCAGTTTGACATATTTTCTATAAAAGAACTGCCAAATTGCAATATTTATTTCTGTGATAAAAATCATCTGGGTGTTCAATTCTATTATCAGACCTATCTAAGGAAAGAAGTTAAGAAATCCTAGAAGTCAATGACCTATAACATATTCAAAATTATTGACGCTCTGTCAAGGACATTCGACAAACATTTTACGTTGAAAAGACACACGTTCATTAGCATAGTAACTCTATGAGAAAGGATAGACATACAGACAATTGAATGCTCATACAAAATTCATGAATGAATACATCGGTGACTTCAACCATGACTGTTATTTTAGAGGGCATAATATCTCAGGTATTTATGCAGACGACAGAACATCAAGCTGCTACAATCTGTCCAATTTATTTATTAGATTTACAACTGTATCGCTAAAGCATTAAGGCTCAAGGTGGATTGGGAATATTTGACAGTTTCGGGTAGTCGACCTGTTGTCGTCCGTATATGTACTCGGTATCTCGAAAACCAATGTGTGTCTTCAATATCATATAGAGAGAAATCAATGTTCATCTTAAACATTTTGATCTTTTTTTAGACATGGCTTTGTAAAACAAGTTAAGATATGTAGGTATGATAAAGTAGGAGGAGACGGAGCGCAAGAGGGAGCGGGAATCACAGCACCCTCACGCCTCAAGCCACCGCAGGAGACGGCCTGGTCGGGAGACAACATCGGAATCCCGGCCACCGTAGGCGCGGGCTTGCGGTCGACGGTCGCCCGGTAAGAACCAAACCCGGGTCGAGATATCAGCACGTGACGGGATCTACGAGGACCGGTGCCTCCTGGGCCAGGGTTGCGGGTTGTTTGAAAGAGATACCGTGGCCTTGGCGCACAGGGAAGTGAAGGAACACGGGCGGTTTTTAGTCAGTAAAAGTCTGACACGCCCTTTCGATCCGCCCAGAGCGGGAAAGGTCATTTGATGATTTCCCATCCAAAAAAAGGTAAAATAACCTTAAAAAAAAACCTAAAAAAAGTATAAAGGTAAAGGTAGGTAAGGTAGGTGGTAAATCATCGGCTAGGAGTCGAAGTGGTCGCAGTGGCCGAAATCGGTCGGGAACATCATCATCAAAGGTAGGTAGGTATAAAGTAACCTTATGTTATTATTATTTTTAATTTGTAACTATTACTTTAGTTCATTAGTCTGTTCGCATGTTTTCTAATTAAATATCCCAGTTGCACAGGGAAACCTATAATTGGCCATAAAAAATTGAAAAGGTACTCGTATTATTTTGTAAAATATTTATATCTCGCTGTTAATTAACTAAATAAATAATTGGATTTTATTGTACATAAGTACTAACACAAATTGAAATAAATAAAATTCATTAATATATGGGGTACGAAATAATAAACAGATATGGAATTAGATACGAGCATAATATCATCATATTAACAATACATATTAATGATTAGGTACATTTTCGGCTTTTTTATTTTAAATTAGGTATCTGTGTTATTCTTTTTTTTACAAAATAATCTGTCACACAACACAAAATTAATGTTCCAAAAAAATTTACATTTACAACGCACTGACTTGGGGTAAACTCGGAGACTACAATACACGAACGTATTCTATTACATTTTCATGAACTGCATTTTATTTCTAAACATATAATTATTATGGTTACAACTTACACGTACCGTTAGTATATTTAGTTCTCAGGTTTAGTTATTTGTAGTAGTAGTAGTTACGTAGTAGTTAGTACGTTTAGTTCACAGATTTAGTTATTGTATAGTCGCTCAGTGATGACTTAATTATTCTACCAAGATTAGGGAAAAAACAGCACCCTAATTGCATAACATAGGTACAATGGAATCAATCAATTGGAATAACTTTAAAAGCTTATTGCTAATCCATTGTTCTACATGTAGGAAAAATATGTTTTTCTACGACCATTTGGTAATTTGCCTAATACATAACCATAAGTCATATCTCAATAGTACTCATTCCTGCCAAGTCGTGTTACAATGACCACTTCCACATGCGTAAACCGTACTATAATGGAACTTTTTTTTTATGACTATGACATCAAAAAATCAACATATGATTATGTTAAAAAGCGCGCGTATTTGCGTCACGACTAAACATCGCACGTTATTAGACTGTATGGATGAATTGCCTTTGCCTTTCATTTGTGGGATTATAACAACAAAACAACATTGCGCGTGCCGCGCTATTTTCACGCCATTGATTGACGGTTTTTTGTATTTATTTATTTTAAGGTCGTACAAAAACGCCTGCCTGCGACGTGGAGGCCCCGGGTTCGATCCCTGGCCTGGTCATGATGGAAAACGATCTTTTTCTGATTGGCCCGGGTCTTGGATGTTTATCTATATAATATATGTATCTATTATAAATATAGTATCGTTGAGTTAATATCCCATAACACAAGTCTCTAACTTAGTTTGGGGCTAGCTCAATCTGTGTGATTTGTCCGTATATATTTATTTAAGTACCTAATATCGGTTCATCTAGCCATTTTTATATAGCCACGGAATTACGTATTTAAGTTAAATTTAATTTAACAGCTAAATCACCATTTCTTGTCAAACAAATGACAGATGTCATGATCGTATGATGACCTCATCGTTGAAGCTGCCTAGAAATATCACTTTCTCTTTTACACACAAGCGTGATACCTAATAACCTTTTTATTAGGTACCATTGTCATTTATTTCATTTTCATCGTATGTTAGATGTCGCTTTTCTATCCATAATCACTTCAAATAGGGACTGCATATACAACATGTAAAGAAAACCCCGTCCGACCGATCAGGATAATAAAGGTTTGGTAATCACATGAACAAATAAAATTGAAACTTTACGTAATCGTCATAATAACAATACTAATAAATTTTGAAACAATCTTTTTTTTTCCGTGAATTAACTCCAACTTCCCCAATATTTGGTATTTTTTTTTAAAGTGACAACAACTTTTTCTGCGGTATTATTGGTAGATTGTATAAATGAATGTACAATACTGGCAGTATTTTGTTTTGACCACGTGCCCTGCCCCCCGTCGCCTGCGCATGTGTTGCCATGTAAGTTACTTCCTTTTGTGAAATAATATTTATTTTTAGGGGGTATTTTTTTAAGCTTAGCCAGTAGAATGTCCATATTCATATAAACGTTTGCGATCAATGACCCCAATTCACTCTACCTATTCCGATCACTGCTCATAACATTCAGCTCAACAGCAACAGGTAGAGGACTTTGCTCAGCAATGAGTTGATGCCTAACAGTATTAGGTACAATAAAGTTTTATAATAGTCTAAATAGGCGTCCGACATAATTCTACACCCACTCTCTATTTGACTAAGTGGAAGTAGTATTTAAAGAGCTAAGGATAGAAGTGCCACCATTTCCACGACCTCTCAATGTTATGATGAATATACTTCACGATATTTTCTCTGAAGAGATTGGCAGAAGTGTACTGCACTCATGAAGTGTGTTCCCCGACTAGAAAACCCCGGTTCTTATAATAATTGGGGGCGAGCCAAAATCGACCAGACTTTTCATTCAGTTCAGAAACAGAACTTTCAATATTTATGAACTTTTAAACGAAACTGAATAATATATCGTAAAAGTCAATTCTAGTTGGTGTAACATATTCCGAAAAAACATCCTTTCAGATACGGTAAAAATCAATAAACGGGTTTATGACATCATCGCAGACATCATGCGGACATTCTTATTGATGCTAATACGTAAACATAGCAAAATGATCACGGGTAGTCACAAGGTTTGGATCATTACAACCTAATATGCTTACGATATGCATAAAATAAATTACTACCTAAAATCTATAGCAGTACCTCGGACTTAATCTTATTTTGATTTTTGTCTTAATCTATCACTGAGCAACACTATGCAGTTTTATCGATTATAAATTAATTAATAAGGAGTCATCAAGAGGTGCAAAAAATTATCAAGATTTTGACGATCTATTATTTAATTAGCTGTATCCAAATGTGGTCACACTCACAGCCAAATTATGATTATTGAGATTATTTTTAAACGGGGCTTTAATTCAATTGTGAATCATAGCTTTAATTTATCGAAATATCAGACTGAGGTTCTTGATTGAACGAAGGAAGTTAACTAAGACTATGTGTTCATAACCCTGTCTGTGGAACAATCCAATCAATACACAAGGTGTAACATAAAGGGTATATACATACCAAGGGCATGGCATCTTTACATGATATAAAATAATATCGGAAGGGTTTCAACTCAAAATAAAATACTCAAAAAATTTATACCAAATTTTCGGCTTCGTGTGTTTCTTAAATTCAAATAATAACAAACGTGGCACCACACTACATACGTTAATAACTACTCGTTACACGTCACTACTACATACGTTAATTACTACTCGTTACTTGCCAAAATCCGATAAATGTCTTCAGTAATTCTGTAGGCCTAGTATGGAACTAGCCTGTCACAGGCGGTTTTTTTCATCATAACTTCTTAACACAAAGAAATAGTATTAAAAACCCTTGCAATGTCGTTTGATAACATGTAAAGATGCCATGCCCTTGTTGTGTATATATCCTTTACGTTACACGTTGTATAAATAACTTGATTTGGGCGTTTTGACGACTGTACTCATTAGAACGTATCAATAGCGTATCACATTCATAGAATCGGGTATAGACAAAAAATTATGATTTAGCTGTTAAGCTAAATCACCATTTCTTGTCAAACAAATGACAGATTTCATGGTCGTATGATGACCTCAACATTGAAACTGTCTCTATTATTAGATAGTTGATATTTCAACTTTAATAATTAATCGACTTCATTATCGATATCTATGTTATTAATACAGTGATAATGGATATGTATTATACCGTTATTATCAATCCTAATTTATTTGGAACTATGCTAGATAAATTGTCCAATTAAAACAAACTAAACCAAGGTCTATTTAGGATTTTCTAATTCAAACAGAATACAGAGATACTAATAGTATATTGTAAATTGATGACGAAATTACACTGATATACCTACGTAATTACAGTTGCCTATCTCCACTACGTTTACCCAAAGCTTTCTTGACGCGCCCCGAGATGAAGCCACAGGTCTTTCTAAATCCGTCACTTTATCGGTCAATATCCATCAATAGCGTCGGCATTACCTACAATTACTATGCCATTATATGTGGCTGGTGCAACACTAAAATTAGCAGTTGGAATAGCGCCAGAATGAAAGTACATTCCTGTGAATTGTTTCTACAGTATTTTGAAAGTAACTTCTAAATATTATTGCATTGCTTTCTTCTGCCCATTCGTAGGTCGCTAAGTGATGGTTTGCTGTTGTTTATAGTTTGTTTATTACTGGCGTTGAATCAAGTGTGAATCTTTTCATGTTAAGTCCGTGTCATCTGTTAGCTTGCTCTATAAAAATCAACAGGTGTTTAGTTGGAAGGGTTTTTATTTATATATTATGCTGGTTGAATTTTATTAGGCATAATTGATAATAATGGTATTTTATATAGCGTAAATATTGTGAATTCTCTTTAGACAAAAAAGAAAGTCATCTTGGCAGAATCTCTTGACAAGTTTGCTGCGAAAGAAAATATTAACAAATGAAATCTTAAAGTTATTTTACAATGATAGAAAAAATACAGGACTCTTTAATAAATCATAATTCAATTACTCCTTAAGCACCTAAAATGTACTAATAATAATCTAACATTGCATAATTCTATTAACACGAATCAGTTTCTCGTGGTTTTTGTTCTGTAGTACATACATATACACAATTTAGGTGGCACGAGTAAGAAATTTAAACATTTCTGTGTGATATGTGTTTCTTTTTTACTTTCAGTATGTTACCAAACAAAAACCTTTTATATTTAGAATATATTCAGTATATTTTACATTAAATTTTCGTTTTCAATATTTTCACAAATCAGACACGGAAATGTATAATTACAACGCTTATAACCGTAACATTACATAAATATAATCTTGATACTTATTAGATTTTTAATTCTTTAGAATATTTATTGAAGAGGTAGATCCGAAGATTACTTTTTAAAATATATTTTTTATAATTACGTATTTATTAAAAATCCTTATTGGATATTTCATAAGATATTAAAATCGAAGCGTAGTCGTGTTGAAATATTCATAAGTAGATACATATTTAACAACGGTTGGAATAAACTACAATAGATAATAATATTTTTCTTGTACCTACAGTTTATTGTAATCTAATCCAATCGTTGATTAAAATATTTCAATCTTAGGGCTACTAATTTAAGTAGATAAATTAGGGAAAGGTAATTAGGTACAAATCATACTTCAGACAAAAACAACTTAATAAATTATAAGATTCTTATCTACAAGAGTCATAATTAAAATCTTAGTTTAAATAAGATAAGTAGTTGTGACAGCCTTTAGTGATAATACTTTTAAAATTGTGCTTATAAAGATAAGTGGAAAATCACCAAAATATTTTATATAATTTTGTAATTCCTATTTAAAACAGCCAGTAATTTTAAAATTTATAATGATAATAACAGTACCTACTTTTATACTTTAGATAAATACTAATTACCCTAAACTTTGCCACAATCAAGCGAACACTTATGAGACTTTAAGATATGATTCGCGATGTAACATCTTAAAGTAGCATTCTTAAAATTGTGAAGTTGACATTGTCTAAGAAGAAAACAATGCCTGTAGACGACAATGATCTCATCTCGACTGCACAATACAATACATTAAAATATTTAATAACTATAACATTAAATGACATAGAAAAGGACGTAGAAAAGACTTACAGACAGTATTCTCACTTGAAATCACGTTTAGTTACGTCAGACATCATGAAGAAGTTTCATCATTCTTAAAACTCTAGGAAAGAACAATTATGTTACCATCAAATTAGTACCTATAACTATAGATCATAATACTGTCACAAATCATACTAATTTATTAAAACAGTTATGCCAAATACTATGGAGTATTTAAAACTTAATATTTTATTATTCACCATCAGACATATTCAGTAAAATACTCTTTTAAATAAACTAATAATATCTTAACTCTATATTTTCAATAACTGTCAAATTGACCATTCTGATAAAACAGAAACAATCGAATGTGGTAAAACGGGTCTTATTATAACTCCTTGTGGTACACCCAAGGTCTTAAAGTACATTATAACTAACAAGCACGGTAGAATAACAGGGGAAATATATAAGACGATCGTGTAAAAGCTGTCGAAATGACAATAACAACCATAGTAACATGTAACAACCACTTTCATACTGTTTATTATACTTTACATTCTAAGACGCTTCGAATAAATCTCGCGCTGTAATCACAATGCTTGATAAAATGTCTACCTTTTTAAAAGTAAGTGTTACAATTTATTTAGCAATAGTGTCAAGATATGTATGGTAATTAATAAATAATTTTCTTTCCGCCATCTAAAGTTCTTGCAGAAGTATGTTATTTGAAAATTATACTTATACATCTTTGTAACATTTTCTTCGTCAAGACTTTTAAATAGGTCTTGGATGTTAGTTTAATTTAGGCCAAATCACATACATTACTGAAAACAAAGTTCCTTCCTTTGGGGGATTACCATTTATGCTTCACATGAGATATGTTTCAATCATAAATTTAGGTTATCGGTATGTCTGGTAGGACCATGAGGTGTTCGAAAGAGATATGTACTTTGGCCCCCGGCGCAGGAAAAAGGGACTAAAGGACACGGGTAGGTTTTTGGTCAGTAAAAGTCCGATGCACCTTTCCACTACGCCACAAGCGGGAGAAGTCTTTTGATGATATCCCATCCAATGTAAGATTAACGGTATGTCACACAAGTGCAAAATAATATTTAAGAATTGTTTGGATAATATATTTTCATACCACTATTTGATTAGGCAGAGGTAATTGGTATCAATAATATTGGGGACATCCACAGAGAGACATCGATTTTATTATAGGCTTTACTTTTATCTAAGTTTTTTATACATACATTCTTTTTGGATTCATCTTTTTGGAAACTATTTACAAAAGCTCTCATTGCTACATTAATTCTAAAGATTAATTTCGCATTCGTTTAATGATCACCCCTTACAAGGATTCACCGTGGAACCTCTAAGGTGGTACCTGGAAGGTGTATCTGGATAATTCTATTTTCTTGAATCTTTCATCATATTGACTTTATTTTTAATATTTTTATACATCCGTCAATCTTTTATTTCTTTCATTTAAAGTTTTATCCCCTCAACAAATCATTTCTCAACAATTTATTTATTTCCGCGTGTTTAAATTGTTACATTTAAGGCTCCAATAAATATGTTATGTAATGCATGATTGAGTGCATGAAGTCAGATGTTTTAGTGATATGTTTTTGCTTATTATCATTACCTACCTAATTGACAAAATGAAGATCATACAAAAATAGAGAACCATTGTAGGCATCTTTTACTTCTTCCATTACATATCGTTTTTAGTAAAGTTTAAGAAGAATACCTTTAATATGGCTAACCTTGCCTTTCATTACTCCTTATTAATTATGGTTTTAGTAACAACCTTTACTGGGTACCTGGATGTTATAATTTTTAGACTCAAGTTTGTAGTGGATTTGTGGTTGTATCATTATTTTCAAGCGCATAGCAGAAGCGTGTACATCTTTAGCAATAAGTTGTTGAAAAAACCCTGGTTGCTGATGAAAAGGTTATTCTAACAGAGGAACTCGGTACAGAATTTAAGAAGCTAACTGAACAACTCCTAAAAATACATCGCTTTTAAAATACTACGGCATAGTATAACTTAATTTAATCATTATATCTAAGCTACTCTGACGTTTGCCGTGATTCGAACAATTTCTAGAAACGTTGCTTGCAGCATATGTTTGGCATTAGACTGCTCATATTCATTGTACATTCTCTAGAAATTGGTGTCTGTTAAATACGCAGGTGTTAATGATAGCACAATTTCTAACAGCATGCGCTTCAACTACACACAGCATTTCATTTCATTCCTGTTACCTTTGTACCAGAACCTCTTTGTAGCATTCACTTCTGAATTCTCAAACTACTGAAGTGTCTGTTGCTGTAACACACTTGAAAGTAAAATAAAATTGAGTAAGGCCGTTTCCAACCCAAAGACGAAAGTCGCTCGAGCAAGCGATCATCACACTCGTCTTTATGGCGTTGAAACAAATCGCATTTCTATTTTTTAATTCCTACAAACCATCGCGTGGTGACGCGATGGTCGCTTTCGATAAGGACACAGAAAATAATTTGAGAATCCAGCCGCCAATCTACCAGACAAACAAAACACTCGCAACCTATCTTACATTAAAATAACTTAACTATGAAAGTCAATAAGCATCTTTCTCGCAAATCACTTGAAACTAGATACAGAAGAACTGACGGTGATAAGGTTGTTTGCAAAGCTTGCATGTGCGACTACCCTGGTCCGCTTAGCGGTCGTTGCGCAGCGGAGCTAGCGCGGCCAGGGAGGCGCGGCGCCGGCGCTAGGAGCCCGGCGACGTGCCGCCCGGCAGACCCGCGCCCGACCCTCGCGACATGCGCGGCTCCAGCTCCAGGGACAACGTGTACTGGCGCTCCTCTGGGATGACGAGGGAATTGTCCAGAAGGAAGTCACATACCTGTAGCAAATTGACAAGTATCATCGTAGCTTTTGCTAACGGTTGTGGTATTCAAAATTGAATACCATATATGCATTTTTTTTAAATAATTATAAACTAGTGATTGACTGCAATCCCGCCTGATGGTAAGCAGTGATGCAATCGTTGATGGTAAAGTGTACTAGCTTATTAAGCCTATTCACTCAAAAAAACTGAGTGAATAGGAAGGAAGACGGCAGTTGAGCGAGGTAATGCAATGTTTAATCCAACAACACGACCAACGATGCTGCGCCAGAGGATTGATCTGGAGACCCTCCACGACCAAACTCCCGACACAACAACATTTGGCGCATCGTACCCGGCACACATCGCAACACAATTGCTCAGACCCGTCCACCGTACGGCTTCACCAGACATCATGCCGGAACACGACGAATCGCTTGGCGGCATGACTTTGTCTGGTGGGTGGTAACTTATGCCGGCGGCTGATGTTGTTGCCTACCACCGAGAAAAACGCAGAGCATGAGTCTACTCAACATTTTGTATGAACTAGAATATAGTATTAACCTCTCTTTTCGTTTCTAAAATTAAACCTTGCGTCTACTTTTTTTAAATACATTATAAACTAGTTTATTGAGAGCCTACTCACTCTGTGCGCCTCGCTGGAAAACACTTAAATTATAGTCAGACGGAAGAACCGCCGCTGACAGATTGCTCCACTCCCTCAATGTACACGGTAGAAAAGACGAGGCGAAACGGTTGGTCCGGATCGTAACAGTGTCAATAACGTAAAGGTAGATATTCGCAACGCCTTCAATACCGAAATGCTAACCTATCTCTGTCGAGTGGTCGAAGTTTATCTGACGGACAAGGCCATCATCTACCCCAGTCACCATGGAGTGTGGAACCGGCGAGAGATATCGTGCGGTGTCCCACAGGGATCCGCTGACGACACGCTGGTCCTGGCGCAACGGAGGTCTTACTAAGCGGTGGCCGATGTAGCAACCTTCACGGTTGCGACAATCACCGGCATCAAGCAGTGGGCAGCTGGCGGCGCGGTAAGGACCAGGCCCAGGTCGATGGCGCCTTGTTCTTTCACGCGCGCCTCAAAGAGATGTCAGCACATCGTGACGGGGTCCATGAAGATACACTCCAAGGTCAGGATAGTGGGTTGGTTGAAAGGTAAACCGTGGCCCTGGCGCACAGGCAAGTGAAGGAACACGAGTGGGTTTTAGACAGTAAATTTCTGAGATGCCCTACCGCTCAGCCCAAAGCTGGAGAGGTCATTTGATGATTTCCTATCTACAATAAAAAAATGGGTGGATATTCGCTGTACGGCTGTCGGATCGTCCGATGATGGAGGACTCAAGTCACTCCAGGCTTTGGAAATCGTTTTGAATAAAATCGGGGACTAATACAACTAGTAAAGGAAAACTGGTATACGCTTACCTTTGGTATATGATCAATCTTATAAGGGGTTTGTTGGAAATTCCTTATTTCCCGGATCACATGCGCTATCTGCCAAACCATAAAAATTAATTATATCTTAACTGATCGTATTACTTGACGATTTAGTTTAAGTGTGCAAATCAAAGAGCCTCCACTGCGTCTGTTTTGGTTTCTCCGTGTTATGTCCTTTTTGCAAACCAAAGTAGAAGAAGAAGAAGTCTTCTACTTCTTCAGCCTATAGAGGTCCACTGCTGGACAAAGGCCTCCCCCAAGGCTTTCCACGATGACTGGTCTTGTGCTGCCCGCATCTATCGGCATCCCGCGACCTTCACCGTGTCATCTGTCCACCTTGTTGCCTCCCTACGCTGCGTAGTTCCTAAAAAATTAACAATTTACCATTCTCATCTTTGAGAAATTGAGAAGACCATCAGGAGTGTAGTTGGTCGTTCCTTCTTCAATAAACGATAGATCTGATAGATACATCCCCAAGTAAGGAATGCATGGAGGATCACATCTGTAACAACAAAAGATATATTAAAGAATCTTGTGGTAACTCTCATATTCACCAAACATTTATTTACAAAGTTTTAGTAGTTGATACTATAATAATTTGATTAACTCACCTGTGCAAAGTATCCCGCAGAATTCTGAATCGACATTCCGACGATATTATCGTCTGCATACGTTCTATTGTTTGTTTACTCTGTAATAATAAATATAAAAATTCACTTACCCTAGAATTTATGTTATCAATAACAATTTAGCTCATCATCATCATCTCAGCGTTAATTCCAGTCGCATCCGAAGCTTTTTTAGCTTTGGAGTCTGGAGTCCGCTTTACCAGTCTAACTGCTGATTTTGGCTTAACTTCGATATTTTCCATCAATCATAATTTAACTATAAGTATGTAAATATACACACCGTTTTGGACACCTTCTCCCAAGTCTTCTTGAGTCTGTACACTGAAGTGTTCGAAAGTGCTGCGCACACTTGGAGCACTCCATTAAAGTTATGCAGACAACGGGCTATGTCTGCTACGGCCGCCCATTTCTCTATTGCTGCTACACGGCCTGGTAGAAAAACAATTATTTTAGATTCGTCTTTAAAATTATTCAAACCATTGTTGCACCACACCATCGTAATCAAAATGAAATCACATCATTATTGTAATAATGTACTGTAAATTTGGACGAAGCGTTTCGCCTCGTCTTTTATGCCGAGTACATTGAAGGACTGGAACAACTCTCTATCTGACTAGAATTTAAGTGTCTTCAAGGCTAGAGTGAATAGGCTCTTAATAAACTAGCGCGCTTTACCATCAACGATTCCATCAATGCTTAGTATCAGGCGGGATTGCGGTCAAGCCTAGTGCTTTACAAAATATAAAAAAAACAATATTTCGAGTACATTAAATCATCATAACAACCAAAGGTCGTATCCCAATGAACTGATTTTCAGTACATGAGCAACACGTAATTAAAATAGAAGATTAGTAGGTTCTCCTCTAAGTAGTGCTACAGATGGTAAATCACTAAGAATTAAGCCATAGATACATACCCGCCAAAGTATACTTCTTCAATATCTCGGATATAACCAAGTTGGAGATGTGGTTGAAGTGGGAAGTCATCATGAGTATGTGAGGAGCTCTCTCAGCTTTGTCTGCCTTAGTCCAGGCCTGTCCTAAGAACTCCCTTGAACACGAGTTAATACAATAATTAGAAATAATGGTGCTCATTATCTTCTTCACAAACTAACCCACAGTTCACTGCATCTCGTTCTTTCTATTTCATTAAGAAAAGGACAAAAGATAAATATTAGTCCTGTCAAATTAGTCAGCACGTGACGTAAATTTGTGTATTTTTAGACGTCATATTTTTAATCACATGTAATCTGTCTGGAATATCTTAATTTAACAGGATTAAACTAATCTTTTATCTTCTGGACTTTTATAATTAGTTTAGTATGTCATCAAGGAAATTGGGGTTACAATCAACCTTTTAATACAATACTTAAAGTAAAATTTTAGTAAAACTTACTCGCTGTTGATCGAACTGAAGATTTGGTAATCAAGATACGTCATTTGTTCTGCTATTTCTAAAGCGGAGAGTGTTTCAACGCTTTCTTTTGTTGGCACCTAAAAGTATTAAGTGTTTATTGTAAATAACTCTGGACAAACTATTCAAATACTTTCCATTCTAATATATTTGAATTACATTCTAGTTCATGGTCTTCTGAAATAGATTTATGGGAATTATGTGTAATATTATTATTCAGAAAGGTACGAACTTCTAAGAATAAAACTTACATGAGGAGGAACAAACAATGCCTTCAAATCAACAGTTCTCTCCGGTGCTCTTTCCAACAATCGCAGCAGTTGGGCTGCTGCTTTGTGTTCCGCAGGCAATAAGCCTGGACTACCTTCTATCTCTTTGAGGAAGTCCATTGTAAGATCTCGCAGACGCTCCTCAGACCAGAAGTCATGGGAGTGCTTAGAAATCCAGTGCCTAAATAAATAATAATGATAATATTCAAGATATAAATTCTAAAACTATAGAATTTTGGGTATGATTCTGGGGTATGAATTTTATTATTTTCGTCACTGACCTTAAAACATTGAGCACTCTCATTGTAGCGGCTGTAGATATAACTGAATCTCTTCGAGTAGCTGGTGGTGAGTTTGGTGGTGGCGATCTTGGATTCGATGAAGCTGAAGTGGCTACTGCAAATGCCACTGCTGCGGTAGATGTGCTGCTCCTAGACCATCATTATTGATGTGAATACATAGAATTTGATATTAAAGAAAGAGTTTATTTTAGTATATGACCCGGCAATGTTCTGATAATGGTTCGTGGTGATTTCAAGAATGTGGCGAAGAGTAGAAGTTGATGGTGAAAAAAGATAGAATATAAGATTAACATAGAACAGTATGTGTGTACATGCAAAGACAGAAAGACAGGCATTGTGAAGATATAGGAAAGAAAGTGATAGAATAAGAAAAATAAGTTATTCCTCTAGTAATAAGGTAATTATTTTAATCGTTCAATTCCGCCATAAAACATGCAAATCTTGACAATGTATTTAATTTTGTAAATTATAAAACATCAAAATCTAATAGTTAATACCATACTAATTTCAAAATACGAGTTTTAAATCAATCGCTATTTCCAAAGTACTTTATCAAAAAAAAAAAAACCGAATGTGCAGTGCATTATCTTAATCAAATAATCGAGGTGAATCAAAACGTTAATTTGAGAGCTAATTTTTAATATGAAAATTCTAGTTCTAATTTTTCATAAGCTAAACATATATAATTACAAAACTGTTGTATTACTGTGTGAATTTGTTTTTTGAAGAAGAAATAATATATAGTTATATAAAGTTGATATGACAAATGATAGTGAAGAGAAAGAAGTCGATAAAGACAGTGAATAGGTGCTATCCACCGTAGGTCAATCTGAAAAGAATTCGGATATTCGAAAAACCCTCTTCCATATACACATTACAACTACTGTGATGTGGGAAATTCCTGAAAACAATCGCAAAAAAATACAAGAAAAGTTTTGGCGAAATAGATATACAGGTATCTGCTTCGCTTGGCACTTTCTTTTACTTGTGCCGCAGTTCTCACGATGGACATCTTTATTTTCTAGTTTGTGCCATCAGGTATCCCATTTTATTTGCGTGAAAGTAACATGTTCAATTATATTCTCCTTCCTCAGTTTTGTAGATATCAGTAGTGTTAGCTGTAGTGTCGTGTCTACGTTTTACATTAGGTTATACAAAATGGATAAAAAGGGAACTTCAGAATGCTAGGTAAAGCGGATTTAGGAAAAATATTCTTCTACAGCATCACTACAAGGTTCAGTCTCTACATCTTTTACCTTACCAATCACTCACCATAAGAGGTCTTTTCCAAAGCTGTTAAATCAACATTAATAGTTTCATTATCATTTTACAGTCATCAAGTATGAAGGCACTATATCGAGGCTAAAAAGAATCTCTCTCAATAGAACGTCGTGCAAAAGCGTCATGACTTTAATAAGAGTTACAAACGATTTTGAATGGTTAAGAAAAAGGTGATAAGCATGCCACAACATTGAGAATTGTGAGCTCCCATGTGTGCTAGATGGTCAATAATCAAGTAAGTTTGCAATCCTTAAAATTAAAAGTACAAAATGTTATGATAAAAATGGATTAGATGTAAATTAGAGTTGTATTCTTCCTACCTTCGGTGAGATTGTCTGAATGATGTGATGACGACACCCGCTTTTGGTTGGCTGCTCTCCCGACGATAGTTCTGTATTTAAAAGTGTTTCAATCGTTATAGTAGTATAGTATCGTACTTCTGGGGGACTTAAACTAGATCGAATTTCTCCATGCGGCTGGCCGCTTACTAAATCAACTCATAAACTGTGTCTGAGAGATAAAAATCACAAGTGACTATCATACTTCATTGGCTTAGGTAGTGAACTAAGCGACAAAACCTAATGTTTTATTTATCAATTTAGCAAAGTTTACAATCCTAATAATAACGTTGCAAAATTAAAGACTAAAACTATGACTTATAGTGGCAAGGGCAACTGAAGTGATTGATATTACGCATGCGTGTTCGACGCTCGGGTAAAGTCGAAACCACATTTTAAACACCTGCAGATAAACCGATTTTTTCCATTAGCATTGGCTTTTAGACTATGCGGCTATGTTCACCTGGGCCCACATTATTCACTATCGCTATGGTTCTAGAAAATTTCGGTATGCCATTACACACTGTTTAGGCACTAGCTAGTGTAATTGCTAGCTAAAGTTTGTGAAACAGGTACAACTGTAAAACTACCGAATTAAGTGTAACTGTGTTTAATTCCCCCATCTCCGTTCCACTATCGGACGACCCGTCGTACGATGAGTTTCCACCCTTACGTTGTTAACACCACTACGATCCGGACGAAGCGTTTCGCCTCCTCCTTTATACCGCGTACATCGAGGGACTGGAAAAATTTGCCAGCGGCGGTGTTTCCGTCGGACTACAATTTGAGTGTCTGCTAGAGTGAATAGGCTCTTAATAAACTAGTGCGCTTTACCATCAACGATTGCGTCACTGCTTACCATCAGGCGGAATTGCGGTCAAGCGCTAGTTTATATTTTATAAAAAAAAAAAAACTACTCATACCTGCGCATGTGACACCTGGGAAGTAACAGAGGAGCGTGGTTCCGAGCCGCCCCAGTACCGACGACGCTCACTGTTGATCGATGAGTTGGTGTAGCGACGCTCACTAGTGACATACAATAAAATATACGTGTAGCGTATAACACGAAAAACTTACACAATACACAAGGTTCAAAGATAATAACACGTCAGGGTATGGTGGGTCTTGTGAATATGTGAGTGGACGTGTGTTTTTTAAGGATCAATGCGTGGAAGTGCAATATTTATAAGTGAGATTAATAATACCTGACTGATCGCTTGATGAGTTGATTTAAGTTATATTTTCAAAAATAACAAAAGAACAGCTGGTGCAGTACCATCAGTTCTTTTATTAATTGCATAAAAACGAAAATTACTTGTGCTCATATGTCTCCTTGTTCTCTTTTTTACATTCTGAGCTAGTTATTAAACTTTCTCCATAGTCTTCATGATGTGCACTTGTTTTTTTCTCGTACCCAATTTCATCATCAATAATTTTCTTTATACAACATCTCTTACCTTACAGATCTTCTTGCAGCAAATCTCGTCCCAGAATCGGACGCCCGTCTAGGTTCGTCTGTGGCCGAAGCTGCTGCTTCAGCAGTTTCTCGAGCACTATCAGACCTACGCCTAGCTTCGGAAGCAGCTGACGACGGCTGCAGCCGACGGGGAGACTCCGACATAGTGCGTACGCGCTGTTGGATAAACTGTTAAACTCGTTGTGTTTCTGCTACTAGCTCTACTTGAAGCGATAGAAGATGCGATGTACACTCATTGGCGGACAGCTTAAACGCCATGCTGTCAGCTGTTTTGACGTAGCTATGTTGGATCCTTCTATATAAAGCTTCCATTTTATGGTCGCTAAAACAAGCTTAATACATAGGGCTTTTAAAAACGAAGAATTAATGTATGGTACAGCCAGTATTAAGCAAGCCATAGAATATTTACGGGTGATGATTATTCATATTGTACTTCTTATTATATGAATATGACACTATTTTGATGGTTTGAGGCCCAAATTCTAATGAATCTGAATAGCAAAACATAGACTAACATCATATATACAAGAATAACTACAGCATTAAAATCATGTACTGCGTTTACCTCTGAAAACCGTTGTGATATTTTAAACTTATCATCAGGCTTCTTCTTGTTCTTCTCTTGTTCCTCTTCCTTAAATTTGACGTCTTCTTCATTTGGTTCCACCATCTCTATGCTCTCGTCTTTCACCAGCGAAACGGTTATAGTATCATTGTCCTTAGCAGGTTTCTTCTTGGCATTGGGGTCCTTAACTGGACTGACTTTCTTTGGACTTCCAACTAGAGTGACTGAACTTATTGCTCCAGGGGAAGACGGCGACGTTCCTATAGTAGAATAAAATACCATATTTATTATATATGTATAGTCACAGACGTACATCATGCTGCATCGTGCAAGTGGAGTTTCCCGAACAATTAGCAGATGTACTTAATTAATGTCCCACCTTATGCGTCACCTATCTGGCGGGAATATTCCCCTTTTTCTATGAACGAATCAAACTTTACACTCTGTTCCTTATGCCTCTAGATTTGGACATAGTTAAGCACTTTCACCAGATAGAAACAAATCGATCATTAAGCCCAAAGCTAAATTTTTGTATGCATAGGAATCTTTAAATGTTTTTCAACGACAGTTCGGATGTTGAAAATTTAATTTTGTATTAAAATATATAAATAAATACTTACTTAATAAAATGGTTTCTACCAATACCTTTTAATGTCTCATTACTGGATGATGTCGCCATTATTTTTGGTATTGTTAGGTGACTGTTATCCTCCTCAGTCTATTAGAGAGCGTGTATACAGAATTTTTCATCATTAGTATAATAGGTCTAGTGTCTTTTTTATTATAAAAAAGATGTTAAAGGTTAAAAATTTTCAATAGAGTTCTTCTAAATTATTGGGCCCTTTATACGCACACGTTTTTCTTGCCGTGAACAAGTATGGTTATTTCGTCATGTGCAAGCGCAGTCGTCTGTGTTGTATAGGTCATCATGAAAACTTGTTGACAGGCAAGTTTCTTATATCATAAAGGAATTGTGTCGTATGCAAAGGGTCTCAAAAGTAACATTTTGTTTAACAAAGTAATATAAGAAAATAATTTAAGTGGATTTTTATTTCCAACGTCGATGTATGGATTGCTACTTTTACCTTACTAACTGTGGACGTCCTTCGGGATGGTGCCGTCAAGTAGGGAGACAACTTGTCTTCATCTTCGCCTAGAATCCGACAGACTTTATTACATAGAATCACGTTTCTTGCTCCTTATTTTCAAATCAATGTTTCTACGATACTGATGAAACCATTTAAAGACTTACTTTTTCGCGAAGCTCTCCAAAATCTGGATTGCCAATCCCGGTCACTGTATTCCGATCCGTAACCTGAAACAGTTTGTGCTTTTTTCCTTTCAGTTTAATTAGCAACCTGCTTATAAGAAAGTTGAATTTAAAACGCAATTGTTCTAATGCAGTATAGTTTGGGAATCTAAGATTGCTCTTGGTTTTTATTCTTACTGCAGTCCGACCGGAATAAGATAAGACATTTAAACAAACCTATTTTACAGACCGTTCAACCAATTTTCACTTCCATTGATTTGGCATGGCAGGCGGCAGCTGCAGTAAATATTACTTACCACTTTTTGTTCTAATGACATCTTTATGTCAACGGACAATATAGTAAACAAGCATTTTTATCTACTTATTAAGTTAGTCATGTAGATTATGAGAAATAATTGCTTAGGGGGTACTTCATATATTGGTTTGTTTTTACTGTTCTGTTTGGTTGGTTGTGCAAGATCGCTCTTAGCGATAAGACCTTTGTAAAATCTTTCTATTTATGTTGTGTAATTTATATGGTGTACACAACAAAGAGTATTCTGTTCTACTCTATTCTTAATAGAATGACAGGCGGACATGACAATGACATGTATAATCTCACTTAGTGAGATTGTAATTGACGTATATTGTTTTAAATGTTTTTTTTTTAAATACGTATATTAAAAATTACAGAAATCGATTCAATAAACGATTTTCTTATTAACGAAATTATTTGATAAAGTGCATTAATTCACACATTGTTTGATAAATTGAATCATTATTTATTAAATAAAATTCATACTACTTCAAGTTCTCACCAGAAACAGAGCTGGCCCCGCTTGTCTTCCTGGTGGCATCAGGAGGCGGCGCCAGTTCCATCTCCTGCTGTGACTGCTCGTAGAAGACCTGCTTCAGCGCCTCCAGTACCGTTACGCCGTCCGTGAATACTCGGTAAGTCAGCAGGAATGTGTTCAGGAAGTCCACGGACAGGAAGCGGAGGTCTGGAAGATTTGATGTGGATATTTTGGGGTAGAAATTTTGGAATATTATGTTGTAAAATTTGCAGTAGTGTGCTGCAATAGACTTTGCCTTGATTCATAGAACTTAGAAAAGAAAAATCTAATATATGTAAAAACTGCAAACAGGGAACGAATGTCTAAACAGGGTTAAATGAAAGGAAACAATTCTATATAGTTTTTTAATGGATCAACTACCTCTATTGTACTTTACAACGAGTGAGCTTAGGAGTATGAGTTTAGCGGTGTTGTTCATTTTTTGTCATGGGAAAAAATGTTAAAGTCACGTTAAGACACGTGACGCAGATCGAAAATTCGTAAGACGGAGTGTCCTCCGTCAACAACTCGTCAACAAATTTTCTTCAACTAAAAATGTTGACAAAAAAAAAACGAAAGGTGTAGCATCGTTCAAATAATTCATAATAAACAGAAGAGGGGACGCTGGTGCCAAGTGTTAATATTGACACGAGAATATTGTTTTCACTCCTGCCTGCTTGTAGCAACCTGCTTTTTATTGTTTAAATATCGACAAAGGAGTTTCACTAACTCTTTAATTTTGAATAAGAAGAACCTGGAGGAGTAGACATACGAGCGATAATAAAGCACATCGAGTTTTAGTAGAATGTTGTCTCTGTTAATTAACATCATCACTATATGATTCTATTGTTCTCTCTACTGGGACATGCGCCTCCTCTCTTCGAGAGGGAATGTGCTATAATCTACCACGCGGGCCTATTGCGGTTTGGCAGGTATCACATGTCTTCGAAATGTTGGTTC
The DNA here is from genome assembly GCA_017933935.1 of Sesamia nonagrioides. Lineage (NCBI taxonomy): Eukaryota > Metazoa > Arthropoda > Insecta > Lepidoptera > Noctuidae > Sesamia > Sesamia nonagrioides. The sequence goes on from JADWQK010001823.1 coordinate 402,945, forward strand.
TACAACATGCTAGTTTCCTCACAATGGTTTCCTTCGCCATTTTTGAGAGCAATAGTGATGAATAAATAATTCACATAAAGTCAAGCGCATGTTTGGGTGCGAACCTACAACTCATAGGTCGCTGCCATTACCACTGGGACACCACTGTTCTGATAACCATATATCATTGTAACCGTCTCTTTCCAAAACCCAATGCACCACAATTGATGACTATGAAGAGCCTATCGATTCTTTAAAAGTTGGAGTGACAGCTCACTCCAGGCTCACTCTACTTAAGTGTTCATCGCGAGATGGTTACAGAATCGTACTGGTTTATGTACATATATAGAGTAATTTACCATAATCAACTACCAAGTTTTTATAAAAGGTTTATCCTCAACCACTCACCAGTCAGTCTCTGCAGCAGCCGCTGCGGCGTAGCAGATCTAATCTGTGGCACCTTGCAGGAGTTCAGAGTGCGACTGAACCGAATGTCCACGTCGTCGGTGAACAGCGCCCGGTCTGACCTGCAGGCCGGTAGGCTGGCAGACGCAGCTCCACAAGCTCCGCAAGCTCGGAGTAGTTCTGTTAGGGCCGCACTTTCCATGCATTGTGCGAGCTCGCTTGTCCATGCGGCCTTTTCTTCAACGCTGCCAGCGACTGTCAACAGTTTGGGAAAGAATATTAAATACTAGTTGCGCCCCGAAGTTTCACTCACATAAGTTTCGATCTCGTGGGAATGTCGGGATAAAAAATATTTCATGTTAATATCTCATATTTCAAGTTTCTATCTGAGAAAAGCTGGATCATCACCCTAATTACGTAACACACTATTACTATCAGTTGAAGTCATTTCGAAGCGTATTGCTAATCCATTGCTCCATATGTTCTAAAACGTGTCTGCCCAACAACGTAAATAACGCAATGAATGATGTTGAACTGTCAAAATGAAACCCATTGCTACTGATAGTGCATTACTCAATTACCCTGCAGTCGGTGTAAAAGATGATGAATACATTACATATTTACATTAGAGGCATTAAGTAATTCAATTCCTTTCGAACGAAATTAACACTAATGACGATTATAATGAAAAAGTATTTATGACTTGAACACCCAGGTCATAAAACTAAACATATATCAACAATAAAAAACCAAATAAAACATATAAAAGTAAAACAAAAAGAACAAATAAAAAATATTATTTAAAAACAAATAACCCGCCTGCATAAAACTCTAACGAACTGAAAAGGTAGAAACAACTTGAACAATCACAGTTGGGGGACTGTTTTAAGGAATACTTGTTTAACTAGCTAAGAAGTCCCCCAACTGCGATTCTTCAACTTGTTTCTACCTTTTCAGTTCGTTAGAGTTTTATGCAGGCGGGTTTTTTGTATTTAAATAATATTTTTTTATATCTACCTTTTTAGTTTTAACAAATTATGTTTCTAACGTTGAAAAACTTTAAAAAATTGTTTATTGTTTTTTCATCGTTCCATTTTATATTAAAAGTGCACGTTATATACATATTTTCTAATGAGTATTTTAAATCCTTCATTTTAAAACTAATTCGATAAGTTTGGTAGATAAAAATTACTTCATAATTATGCCTTCAAACATCCGCCATTTTGTTTTTTTTTTAATGTCACCATCATCATCATCATCATCTCAGCGTTTATCCCGGTTGCATCCGCGGCTTTCGCGTTGGAGCCCGGGGTCCGCTTTCCTGCACATTCTCCTCCATTTCGCACGATCTTTAGCGTCCTGTGGTAAGAGCTTGTTGGCACGCATGTCATCTCTTACAACGTCAAGCCAGCACTTCTTTGGTCTACCCCGCTTGTTCCGGCCCGGCGGAGGCGCCATGGCAAGACATTTGTTACCCACGTAACATGCCGGTTTGCGTAAGACGTGGCCGTACCAGCGTAGGCGACCCTCCTGCAGTTTGTCCGCAATGTCACGGACACGAAGGCTGCCCCGGATGCGGGAGTTCCTGATGCGGTCTTTCCGCGTAACTCCACACATCCACCGCAGCATATTCATCTCCGTGACACGCAGCTCCCGCTTGTGTCGCTCAAGCACAGGCCACGCCTCACTGCCATACAGGAGAACAGGTCTAATGATGGTTTTATAGACCTGCCCCTTAAGCTTAACCGGCATTTTGGGGTCACAAGTGACACCTGCCACCTCACGCCATTTCGCCCAAGCTGCGGAAATACGTGCCTTGACGTCGCAATCAATGTCGCCGGACGCGCGAAGCACAGACCCCAAGTATTTAAACTGGTCCGTGCGCTCGACCATGTCTCCGCCTATGCGCACAGACATGGGGTCTGTCGTGTTGCTGGCCAAGTATACGGTCTTCGACACGTTGAGTTTCAGACCTCCGTTCTCAAGCGAGTCCTTCCACGCATTCACACGCCGCACCAACCGTTCCCTGTCCGCGTCCGCCAGCGCGATATCGTCAGCATACATGAGTAGCCAGGGAGGCTGCTCATGTGAGTCCTTGATACTGGCCGACAAAACGTCTAATATCACGCTGAACAGAAACGGACTAAGGACGGATCCCTGGTGGACTCCGACGGTGATGGGGAAGGGTTTAGTGTCGCCAACAGCGGTCCTGACAACGGAATCGGAATTGAGGTACATGTCTCGAATTATGTCGACATAGGCTTCAGGTACCCCTTTGGACCTCAGTGCCCACCAGATCACCCCTCGAGGGACACAGTCGAAGGCCTTCTGCATATCTAGAAAGAGCATATGCAGAGGCGTGCTCTTCGATCTGTATCTCTCCATGGCGATCCTTAGTGCGAAGATAGGGTCCATGGTTCCGTACCCTGGCCGAAACCCATATTGACACTCCGAGACAGCACACTCCTGCCGCATTCGGGAGTCTATGATCCTCTCAAAGATTTTCATGGTGTGGGACATGACCTTGATACCGCGATAGTTGCCACACTCCTGAACCGAGCCCTTGCCTTTAAAGACTGGAGTAATTATACTCAGCCTCCATTGGCTCGGGATTTTGCCGGTCAGGAGCACGCGATTGAAAAAGTTAGTTAGCATGCCCACACCGCGAGGACCCATCGCCTTCCAGGCCTCAATGGGGACTCCGTCAGCTCCGACAGCTTTCCGATTCCCCATACGACGAAGAGCCGTTTGGACTTCCTCAGGCGTTATCAGAGGCACTAGTCCAAGGTTCGGAGGGAGTTCCGGTGTTTGCACCTCTTGATGCTGCTTGTTCAGCAGCTCGTGAAAGTACGAGCGCCATCTCTCCTTCACCGCGAGGTCCTCGCATAGCAGGTTGCCATTTGGGTCTTTTACACAACGGCACTTGGATATATCCTGTGCCGCTTTGACCCTGGAGCGTGCCAACTTGTAAATAAGCTTTTGCCCCTCAGACGATTCCAACTTCTCGTAGAGAGGTTGCAAGTGGTCTCGTCTGGCTCTGGCTACAGCTCTTTTGGTGGCACGTTTGGCAACCTTGTATGCGTCGCGATCTTCAGGAGATCCGGTCGCTTGCCACGTTTTGAAGAGGGCTTTCTTCACCTTAGTCTCCCTCTGGACTGTGTCGTCCCACCACCAGGTTTCCTTGTCACGTTTGCGGCCGCCCTTAGAGACGCCGAGTACCACCCGCGCCGCCCCCGTAATAGCTGCCTGGATCCTGTCCCAGTGGTCTTGCACAGGTTCTCCGTCGGTACCGACGCACTTGTCGCCAATAACCGACGCAAAATCCTGGGACCTGTTTTCATCAAGCAGCCACCACCGGATCTGGCGCCGACAGTCCTCTACACGTCTACGTTGGGCCTTTACGCAGAGGTCCATGACAAGGAGACGGTGTTGTGCAGTGAGACTCTCACCGGGTATGACTTTGCAGTTGGCTACTTTGCCGATGTGGTGCCTCCTAGTTAGTAGAAAATCGATCTGGGTAGCGCTTCGCCCGCTCCGGTAGGTGACAAGGTGCTCCGGCTTCTTTTTGAAGTAGGTGTTCACGATTGCAAGGTCCGCAGCCGCACACATTCGGAGAATGCTGTCTCCTTCCGCGTTGCGGCTTCCGTACCCAAAGCCACCGTGAACACGCTCAAACTCGCCACACCTTTCACCCACATGACCGTTCAAATCACCACCCAGAACGATTCCCTGGGATAACGGAATCCCGCAAAGCAATCCTTCGAGCTGGGTCCAGAACAGCGTCCTTTCGGCTTCACCGCACCCGGCCTGTGGAGCGTAGGCACTTATCAAGTGGGTTATAACCCCATTGACAAGCACCCGCACCGACATTAGCCGATCGCTGATGCGATTCACCTCCAAGACGTCATCCTGGAGCTCGGCAGACAACACCACGGCGACTCCATTTCTCCCACTAGGTGCACCCGTGTAGATCAGCTTGTAGCCATTCCCAATAAGCCGGGATCTGCTGCCTTTCCACCGAGTCTCCTGCAGGAACGCCACGGCCACCCTCCGCCTGTGGAGAGTTTCGGCCAGCTCTCTCGCGCGTCCAGTTAGCGTGCCAACGTTCCACGACGCGAAACGGATTTTCATGGATTGGGCTCGCTTCTTCAGCCGTGTCCGCCTCTGACACGGTAGCCCTAGCCCACAGGTCACAGGAGTCGGGCGAGGCTCCTGCGCGCCGTTTTGCGGCGGCGCCCTAGCTGTGACATGTGCATTTCTTATTTTCCTCTCCATGATTGATTGGCTTGTTTGGCTAATTACGAGTGCGACTGCCGTCTGACCACTCAACCCCGAAGGGAAAGCCGGCGTCAGAGCCCCGTTCGTGAGTCAGCAGGTGCACCGTCTGGCAGGTGGGGTTGACTTGGGTCCCAGAGATGGAGGTGGGACCCCAAAGCACCCAAAAATTTTTTTTTTAATGTCACCGTCTAAGACAAATCTAACGATGTCTCAAATGTGAAAATCCGTTAGCCGGTTCTGGAGATACAAGATAATAAAGAATATTAAATACATTCATATGTACAAGATACGCGCTTTGTGCATGCCTCCGAATGTAATTCTGTTTATAATTTTGCAAAAAATTGAAACTGACTGACTTTTGGGCTGAAATTTCTAAGTGTACATTAATTACGTAGGTACGGACGACAGCAGGTCAAGCTACCCCAAACGGTCAGATATGTCCAATCAACATAGAGCATAGAGCTGTAGAGATAAAGTTGAAAATCTAATAAGGAAATCTGACAGATTGTAGTAGCTTGATGTGATGTCGTCTGTACATAGGTTTGGTACTGTTTCAATGTATGTTTCTGGATTTATCATTGTTATTTTTTTTTTAAATGCCTTATCATTGAATTTTCATCTTGTTCTAGTCTTTTCAGTTGATTTTTAATTGTAGTTATCCATGCAAGTGGTTTTCTTGTTTATTTAATTATTATTTTATTTATGTCTTTTTTTTTATTAAATTCGAGTAATTATGGAATATGAGTACCGTTATGCTAACAACGTAGCACAAGTGGCACGCAACATCTACGACGTTTACGGAGCTAACACTACAAACCAACGCAGCACTTGTTATTGGTTTGCTCACTGCCGTTCTGGGAATCTCGACTTTAAAAATGAACCCCGTGGTCGTCTGAAAACTTTTGGTCGACAATGACGAATTGAAGCCGATTGTGGAAGCTGATGATACACAATCTACGGCTGATATAGCAACAGCTTTCGACAAAAAAAATAAAAAAAAACAAAAAATACAAACTATATTGGACCATATGCAAGGTAAAATATCTTGCCAAATGGGTGCCCCACGAACTCAATGATCGCCAGCGCGAAGTACACGAGACGTGCCTGGCACTGCTCAACAGACAAACAACTGAAGGAATTTTGAAACACATTGTTACCTGCGATGAAAAATGGATTCTGTTTGCTAACCGCAAGCGCTTAGAAAGTTGATTAGATCCTGGTTCAGCACCTAAACAATGCCCCAAACGAAATCTTACCCCTAGAAAAGCGATGGTCCCTGTTTGGTGGTCTAACCGGTGTGATTCATCACATCTTTTTATCAAACGGTATGAGCATTACTGCAGATGTGTACTGTGAAGAACTGAACACAATGATGGAGAAACGCCCTACTCACCAGACCTTTCGCCTACAGACTACTACTTTTTCCAGAATTTGAATAGATTTTTTTTTAAAATTAAATTATAAGCTAGCGCTTGACCGCAATCCCGCCTGATGGTAAGCAGTGACGCAGTCGTTGATGGTAAAGAGCACTAGTTTATTAACAGCCTATTTATTCACTCTAGCCTTGAAGACACTCAAATTGTAGTCCCTCGATGTACGCGGTATAACAGAGGAGGCGAAACGCTTCGTCCGGATCGTAGTGGTGTTAACAACGTAAGGGTGGAAACTTGCCGTACGACGGGTCGTCCGATGGTGGAACGGAGATGGGGGAATTAAATCATGCAATTCCCTCGGACACTCCCCAAAATGTATCCTATAGAAGACCGAAAGGCTGGCTACTCAACGCCTGTGCTCTAGGCTTTGGAGACCGTCTAGAGTTAAGTCAGGGTTACCAATCAACCTCTTCGCCCGCCTCTCCACTGAATCCAAATTGGCCAGGTGACACTTAGCAGCACCAGCCCAAATGTGGCGGCAGTACTTCACACACGAACCGACCTGTGCTTTGTACAACATTAAAAGCTGCCCTGTTGTGAAGTACCACCGGACCTTTGCGATAACGCCAAGTTTCTTGGCAGCCGCCTTGACCTTGGACTCAATGAACCGCCCAAAGTTTATGTTGGAGGAAATCTCAACTCCCAAAAGCTGAAGGCGGTCGGTACACTCCAAGGATACATTTCCAAAAGTAGGAGCCAAGGTGAACGGGCTCCTTTTGGGGGTGAAAAGACACGCCTGTGTTTTGGCGGTATTGAATGCTACAAGTTTGGCATTGCCCCATTCGGAGACTGCCACTTGCCTCTCGTCCAGCTGATTTCTTTAAGAATCAATAAACTGCCACTGTGTTGGCAAAAATACATTGATTGCATGGGTAATTACTTCAATTAATACAAAAGATTTTTTTTCCTATTAAACGGCAATTTTATATTTAAAGACTTTTTTATATAAAATATATTTAGAATCAATATATTTATTATAATCAGTGATTAAAATCCTTAATTTTGATACCCAACTCGATATGCTTAGCAGAAAAAATATGTAATTCTTTTTTTTTTTTTGTTCCATTTAATATTATGTTATATACATATTTAGAATCAGTGTTTAAAATCCTTCATTTTGATATACCACTCGATATGCTTGGTAGAAATGTATTTCTTTATATCTCACAATATAGCGTCATACACCCGCCATTTTGCTTTTTTTAAAATGTCACCTATGTAGTAGCAGTTGAGCAATTAAGGCAAATCTAACGATACCTCAAATGTGAAAATCCGTTCAGCGGTTCTGGAGATACTAGGTAATAAAGAATAATACATACAAGATAGGAGCTAAAAACATAACCCTCCTGGCAGTCGGGTAAAAACAAGCTGAAAGTCTTATAGGAGGCCCTCAGCGTGATACTTCGACATTTGAGGTTAAAAATGTGTGTGGTTATGAATTATGTAGGCAGGCGATGGAAAGAAACTTACCTAAATGTGCACAAATCTGTTCGCCCTTAACTTCAACCAGAATCTTGAAATCCTTGCCCTGGTAGATGTCGCCTCCGGGTGATGAACATACTGATGTCGTATCTGTTATAAAATGCATAGAAGTATTATTAACTAATTTCTATATTTCGTCTTTGATTCGGAACGTTGTATTGCGGTTAAGTGATGACAGAAGCTTTTCTCGCCCTGTGTTAATTCTTTGGTGTTTTTCAACCAATCTTAATTGAGGAGAAACTCTACAAAAATTCGGGTTTTATGATATGTTGAGATATCCCAAATATGTAGGGTGGGGCTTCAAGTTAAATGACTTCTTCTCTTCTTCTTCAGCCTATAGAGGTCCACTGCTGGACAAAGGCCTCCCCTAAGGCTTTCCACAATGACCGGTCTTGTGCTGCCCGCATCCATCGGCTTCCCGCGACCTTCACCAAGTCAGCGGTCCATCTTGTTGGGAGCCTTCCTACGCTGCGTTATCCGGTAAAAATCTGGAAAAAATCTGGATTAAAAGTATAGTACATGTTTATCCTGGTTATAAATCACCCGTGTGCCCCGTTGAGTAGTTTTTTGAGAGAACGAGTAAGAAAGACATGAGATATAAGTAACCGTCTGTGTCGTGGTTGGCGGGATCCTCTATGAGCAGTGCGTCGTGCAGCGGCAGGCGCGCGCTCGGCGGCAGGTGCAGGCGGCCGCCGGGCGCGCGTGTCGCCAGCAGCAGGTGGTTACTGAACAGGAACGCCTGGCGCGCCTGCAGCCCCGCGCGCCGCCCCGACCCCACCACCTGTGAGAGGGTGCCTGTCGACCGAACATCCTTCATTAGCATGGCGGCGAGCTGCACTACTTTCTCAACACTAGTACAGCCAAGCATGATACTTCAGTATATCGTGTTCCACGAACTGTCAATAAATAAATTCTTTATATTTTGTCAGTGATATTACAATTAAAAAAGGTATGGTTGGGAAATTAAAACTTTATATTACGAACCCTTCAATGTATTTCCATTTGGTTACATACAATTTGGAAACTAGGCTTAATATCTCAACGTGAAACGTTTGGTGAAGTGAGCTTGGAATTAACTGTCAAAAGTATTGAACCCTAGCATTAGTCGTTTTCACGGTGAGATGCTTACAGATTGGCAGTGTAGAAAAACAACACAAACTATTCACTAATACGCCACAATGGCATATACATCTACTACTAAATATATAAGTTAACTATACCTTGGCGTATGAAGACTTGATTGACGTCCAGCAGTATATCACAGCCTTCGATAATCATTCTTTCTACAGCTAAATTCTTTCTTAAGTTTTCGGTTTCGCTGACCTAAAAATAAATTTCGTAAAGTTCTTAAGTTTGACCCTATGCTTGATAAATGGCGTTGGCTTCGAGTTAAATGTCAGTATGGTTTCGTTGCGGCAATTTACTATAGCAGGATTTTTTTGTGTTTTATGACTACAGACACTAAGTACCTAAATATATGGTCCTTCGAGCCGGATCAGTTGGGAATGTTTGTGGATTTTTTGTTCCCTTTCATGTTTTTTGCTCTCATTTATGAATGAAATGTCTGCTGGAAGAAATTGCTTAAGAAACAAGCAGCACCTTTGTACTCAGATCTTAATTTTGTCGTATCTCTATGTATTGTGTGTACATAAATAATAAATAAATGAATGTGGTAAGAGTGTAATTATTATTGTGGTAGCTTATTCAGTGTAGCAAAGGTTTAAAAAACTCATTTTTTCGTTTCCTTTTTTGCAACCATGTGCTAGCAACATCGCTACTTTCCTGATAAATAGGTAAATAAAAATTTTAACATTAGGTACCTCATCGTGCATTTGTCGTGAAAGCTCCTCTAGTTGCGCGCGCGCATGTTGCAAACTACGGCGTTCCACGTGGTCGTGCGGTGTGTGCGCCAGTAGCTCGTGTAAAGTAATTATGTAGCGAGGGATCTGGAATTACGCAGGATAAAATATGAGCTAGTATACTAAGTTGGTATTTTAGGCGAAAGCGCAAGAGTAGCATTACGTTTTTAACGCCTTAATTTCTGTTTCCTTTTCATATATAATTGCTTGTTGTGTGCCCGTTCCAATCTTCATGAAGGATCTAAGGTGTTGATGATATCATCGACAATTAATATTAATTGCTGCAACCACATGAGACGCCAGAATTCTGTCAGGGCAATATAAGGCTTGCATTCTTACTACCAGACTTGTGATTAGCAACCTACCAATTATCAAAATGAACGAACCTGATGCATCGGATACGTCAGAAAAGTCTCGAGTGAGCGACTCTGGCAGGCGGGCTTGCTCTCCAAGCGCGCCAGCAGCTGTGCAAACGGCTGGCTTTGCTTGCATTCCGTGAGGACCTGGAGCGAGTAGTGGTGGTTCCTCACGTACTCTTGGTAGATGGTCAGCATCGGCAGCAGCATATCGAATAGGTCTCCTGTATGTAGGTGCACTACTAAGTGTAATTCTTTGTTTACTTTTAGTTTGTGGAAGATGTTATACATTGGCTGGGTCTCTCATATGATAGTTCGATAATTTGAAAAAAATATCCACGGATGAGGTTATTGAGAGATGAGCAATGATAGGAAAGGTTATTTTGTAGATAAGAAAGTATTCAAATTTTTAAGGGGCTTTATCAATTGTAAAAACAATATAGTCTTCGTATACTCTTAATCAGCTCAAACCTCTAGCTGCCACAGAAAACGCCCGGGAGGGAGATAACATCAAACTCCCGAGCGGAGCCTGGTCCTTACCGGGCGGCGAGCTGAGCCCGGTAAGGTCAGACTAGGCCCGGCTCGACGGCATGTTGTTTTTCACTCACGCCTCAAAGAGATATCGACACACCATGACGTGGTCCACGAAGACCGAAACCTGGGCCAGGGTTGCGGATTGTTCGATAGATATACCGTAGCCTTGACGCACAAGAAAGTGAAGGAACAAGGTGGGTTTTAGTCAGTTAAAGTCTGACACGCCTTTTCGCTCAAGAGCGGGAGAGGTCATTTGATGATTTGTCATCTGCAAAAAAAGCTTAGCATTCCACTACAAAGAATAAATTCATATAACACTCACCTAAGACTAGTGTAGGCCAGGACTCCATTCTCGACGTGAGGCCTTTAAAAAAGATCTGGTGCAGGAACAACACCGTCTCGCTGTTCAAGAAGATGGAATTTACGTCCTCATGCGTACACGGCGGCTTCTTGGAGCTAGCCGCCATTTTAAATGGCCGGAGAAAACAGGTTACCTGGGGCAGACAGATATATCTTTATTAGGACTTGAAGAATTACATTGAAATGTTTTAAGCTTTGCCAGATAGAGCTGAAAACGAGATTCTTACTTTCTGTGGTGTAGATCTGAACTAGGCGAGTTACAAGATAAGCACAGGGAATCAGGACTATCTTTAAGTTTTTTTTTTTATAAATTAAAAACATGTGCATAACCGCAATCCCGCCTGATGGCAAGCAATGATGCAATCGTAGATGGTAAAGCGCGCTAGTTTAATAAGAACCTATTCACTCTAGCCTTAAAGACACTTAAATTGTAGTATTAGAATCCCTGGGGCGATTATTGGTGTTCCACAAGGAAGCGTACTAGGCCCATTATTATTTATTTTATATATAAATGACATCATAAAAATAACCAAGCATAAATGCGTATTATTTGCTGACGACATAACAATCATAGTGACATCTGATAGAATGAAAAGTACCATTGCAGATCATGAATTAGATATCAATAATACAATAGATATGTTATTAAATTGGCTTGACATGAATAATTTAAAAATGAATTTAGATAAATCAGTTTACATTCAATTTAATCAATCAAATAATAATAAATACAACATAAAATTGAATATAACTAAAATTAAGGAAGTAACACATACCAAATTTCTGGGTGTTACAATAGATAAAGACATTAATTGGAAAGAACACGTAGATAATGTTAGCACTAGAATTAATAAATTCGTCTATGCGCTGAAACAGGTTAAAAATGTAACGAATTTAAAAACTGCTATTATTTCTTACCATGCGTATGTAGAATCTTTACTACGCTATGGTCTTGTGATGTGGGGTAATGGTACAGATGTAAATAGAGCATTTGTCGCTCAAAAGAAATGCATAAGAGCAATATGTGGCCTTCAACCGGATGACTCCTGCCAACCAATATTTAAAAGACTTGGTTTGTTACCGTTACCATCACTTTATATTTATGAGATATGCATGTTTGTTAGGCAACATCAAGATTTATTTGTAAAAGCAAATGACATTTGTGTCCGAAACCGACGAGACCCCTGCAGGCTCGTACTAAGTGATATTCCGAGGCTATCTAAATATAGTAAAAGCTGTCTTGCAATGTGTGTACGTTTATATAATAAGTTGCCCAATGATATCAAAAACGTTAATACTACATTATTTAAAAAGAAAATGTACGAATGGCTATCTGTAAATAGTTTTTATAGTGTAAAAGAATTCATTGACAAAAAATGTTAATGTCAGTTATATTCTGAAAAATTTGCATGCTTATTTTATATTGGCAAAACATGTTCGTTCTAAATTTTATTGATACCATCCTTGTATACCGTGTTTTTAGGCAAATAAATATATTATTATTATTATTATTATTACGGGCCTCTTGTGTAAAAAAGTAAAATTCTAAGATGATCGTAATCAATTCTTATAAATCGATGTGGTTGAACAATTCACATTCTAAGCATATTAGCAATAAGATGATCAATCTTTCTTGAAGCATTAAATGCATTGAAAACAAAGGCATCTGCATATGCGTAATGCTTTACTTAACGGTAGTACGGTACTTGGCCAGAGTACCCAATGAAAAAGATGAACCTGCAAGGGATATAATCATCACCTTGTTGATGACCACAAAATCAAAATCTATTTTTCTCTATTTCTACATCGTAATATGTGTCTATCTGTAACTACACACCACTATATACGATTGAGTAACTAATAATATAGATGCGGAAGTGAGTTTGTTTATAACGCTTTCACTCTGAAACGGCTGAATAGATACATTGACAACTATGACCTGGATAAAATACTTTTTATCTAGGTATGGGATAATTTTCTCGCTCCGTGCTAACAAAACCACGGGAAAAAGCTAGTGATTTGTATAAGATAATCAGGCTACCATCATGACAGAAACAAACGAGGTGAAACTAAACATAACGTACTGCAGGCAGTCTAAATGTTTCTAACATGAACCAAAGGAATTCACAAGACCATAAAAACCTTCGAAAGTATTTAAGACCCACCATGATTTCCATCTGCTCAAGATACTCCTCTTCAGCCTCCACCATTTTGAAGACGAGGCTGTTCCTCTTGCGCATACTCTCGGCGTGTGGGCTCTTGATGTACTCGTCCACGATCTGCTTCCAGCGACGCCGGCACAGCCAGCCACGGAAGAAGCTCTGTACAGAGTAAGTTAGACATTAAACACACCATCTTTCAAGGTCAACTTGTGATCACCATAATCATCATTTCATGTCTATTGCTAGACATAGACTGGAGGAGTTTGGGGGAGGCCTATATCTAGCAGTGCGACTAGTTCAGTGCTTCAGGCATCTGATGAGTGCCTGCGACTTCAACAAGGTGGCTGTCGCTACTCCAGAAGTTTTCGGCTCCATTGGCATCTGTTCTGCGGTTAATTTGTAGGAATTAATAGTATCACGTAGTCTTCGGACTAATGTATACGCTTTATGCAAGGGTCCGAAGATTCTGTGATACTATGGTAGGGCCTTCTACACAAATTGCTGCGGATTATTCGATAAGATACCGTGGCCCCTGGCACAGGCAAATGAAGAAACACGGGAGGGTTTTAGACGGGAGAAGACGTTTAATAATTTCTCATCCAAATAAAAAGGGTATCCATGTCTTGACCATCATGTATAGTCAGTTCTGTACGATGAAAATAGTTTTGTTTTGTTTCAAATCATAAGGAAAATAGAATCTGAGTATATGCTTAAAAAATGCTTATACATAATGTAACGACGACAGCACATCAAGCTACCACAATCTGTCTTTATTTCTAAAGCATTAAGGCTCAAGGTTGATTGGGAATATGTGACAGTTTGGGGAAGCTTGACCTGCTGTAGTCCGTACATGTATCTTTAAGGAAATAGGACTGATACTGACAAACCTTCAGTTAACAGCCTTAGCTAAAAGTCACACTTACTACGCTAATGTCAAAAAAATGTTACTTCTTCACGCTCAAACGGCTGGACCATTTTTTATTAAATATGGTGTATACTTACCTGGCACCCTCAATTAATATACATTTTTTTTTTGATGGCGCAGGAGACGCGATGACTTTAACTTACTTGAACTTTCTTGATCTTCCTGAGCTCAGCCGGGTCTATTTCTGGGGAGTGGCTCGGCGAGGAGCTGGAGGTAGAAGCAGCCCGTGTTGCTGGCTCATGCTCCTTCTTGTACGTGCACAGCTGCGCCAGAAAGCAAAGCTCAACATCTAGCAAGCATTTAGTGAAGCCAGGAATTTGAAGGTAGTGAAATCTTTTTTTATGAGATCTCTTTTTAATCTGTAATGATCACACTATGATACAAAACCTAATATGTTTTGTATATACGCTACATTTTTTTAGAAAATGAACGAATTTGCTAATCCATTGATTGCCATGTTCTAAAAATGTTCCTGTTCCATAACGCAAATAACGTATTAAATATTGTTGAACTGTCAAAATGAAACAGCAGCCTCCGTGGCGCAGCGGTAGTGAACGTGGCCGCTGCGCATGGAAATATTTGCACTGGTCTGGTCGTGCCTCGGAAAGCACGTTAAGCCGTTGGTCTCGGTTGCCATACGAACATCTAATGGCAGTCGTTACGGGTTGTTGGAGACCTCAAAAGTCCAACAATTGGTCTAACTGCAATGCTTCGATATCGCCTTCGGGTTGTGGAGGTCAGACAGCAGTCACTTCAAGGAAAATATCGAAGTTTAGCTAAAATCAGCAATTAGACTGGTAAAGCGGACCCCAGACTCGCAAAGCTGTAAAAGCTTCGGATGCGACTGTGGTTAACGCAGAGATGATGATGATGATGTCAAAATGAAACAAATTCCCATATAGTGTGTTACCATTGAATAAAAATGACTGTGAGAAATTTGTACCAATTTATATGACTGTTGACACTTATACTATTGAAAACTCATTTCACCTGATTTTTTACTGTCATCACGATTAACAAGTAAAGTCCGCTTGATACTCACTTCAGTCCTCAGTTTCTTGACCTCACTGGACAGCTCATCACATTGCTGCGCGTACTGCCAGCGCGACGTCCTCTCACTCTCCACCACTTGCAGCAGGTGCAGCTGCTTCTGCTCCAGCTCTTCCTTCTGCAGGAGGAGCTTGTTGAAACTGAAGGCAAAAGGGTTAGATCATATTATATTCCACAAATCGAATGAAAAGTTATGTATATTGTAGCGATACCTACAAACGCGCCAAAAAAACAACGCGTCATACTGATTCTGATACTGATCACACGAATTCTACATCTCGCAAGCAAAGTTTACCGTGCTTACAACTTCCCAACTTCAACCGTTGGGCAAGTACCCACCAGACATAACACCAGACAAAGTCTTGCCGCCAAGCGATTCGTCGTGTTCCGGCATGATGTCTGGTGAAGCCGTACGGAGGACGGGTCTGACCAGTTGTGTTGCGATGTGTGGCGGGAACGATGCGCCAAATGTTGTTGTGTCGGGAGTTTGGTCGTGGAGAGTCTCCAGATCAATCTAAATCTAGCGCTGCATCGTTTGGTCGTGTTGGTCTTGGGTTTAACATTGCATTACCTCGCTCAACTGCCGTCATCCTTCCTATTCCTAAGTTTTTTAAGTGAATGGGTTTAATAAACTAGCACGCTTTACCATCAACGATTGCATCACTGCTTACCATCAGGCGGGATTGCAGTCAAGCGCTAATTTATAAACGTTAAAAAAATGAGTGAACTTTACTCCCTGTTCCTCATGCCTCCACATTGTAAACCATCTGCCCCATTGCCTATCGGGAAAATGTCTCCCATGGAAACTTAATTCCCTATTTAACACATCAAGAAGACGCAATTTATGGAACAACTAATGTTTTGCTGAATTCATTTATTCAATTGCTACCTACGCCCCGCGGTTACATTCCCCGCATCTATCTAGATATCTATACCATCTAGATCCTGTGGTAATATCGGGGTAGAAATTATATATGTTAATCCTGCTTACCTATAAACGCTTACCTATAAACTATCTGTGTGCCAATTTTCATCAAAATCCTTTCATTAGTTTCTGCGTAAAAGTAACTAACATCCATCTGTCACTCCATGTAACCTTTTACGTTTATAATCATCATCTACGTAATCTAGTCGCATCTCATCTCCGCGACAAACGAATGTCAGAAACTTATCAAAATGTAGACCAATTAGACCTATTTTTAACCGATTTCAAAAACATGAGGTTATAAATTCGACCCGTATTATGTAAGCCAAATTTCAATTGTATGTATGTATGTTTTTATGTTTGTTCGCGTATATTTCCGGAACTACAAGTCCGATTTAAGTAATTCTTTTTTGTTGTACTATGTATTGTTCAATTTAGGGAATACTATAAGTTTCATGAAAATCGGTTTTCAGTAGTTTTTGAGATAGGAACTTTTTTCGTATTGATGAGTATTTATTCTAACATGGGTTATGGCTGCCACTATTTTTATGAGGTGAAAATGTAATTTTCGAAATTTGGTTATGACAATGAAAAGCATGAAATATAAACTTATACAAAACAATAGAAACCTCGAGGTATCTGTTGTTTAGCTCACCACCGTCTTCTAGAGCCATGACAAAAGTAAATTTTATTTTTCCTTTAAAGTGTTTTTTGGAAGTCGGTTTCTATTATTTTGTAAAAAGTTTTATAAAGATGGCGTTAGAGATCAATATGAACGTTCTTAAAATTAGTAGAATTAGCCCATAGTGACGCTATAGAAATGTATGTATTTATCAGTATTTCACCGCAGAATCTAAGCTTAAGCATAGTCAGCCTATGCTGCTCCAACTTTTTTTTACATATTCTAATATAGTGCTTAACCGCAATCCCGCCTGATGGTAAGCAGTGATGCAATCGTTGGTGTTAAAGAGGGCTAGTTTATTAAGAGTCTATTCACTCTAGTCTTAAAGACAAATGTATTTTTTTTTTTTTGTTAATAATTATAAACTAGTGCTTGACTGCAATCTCGCCTGATGGTAAGCAGTGATGGAATCGTTGATGGTAAAGCGCACTAGTTTATTAAGCCTATTCACTTAAATAACTAAGGAATAGGAAGGATGACGGCAGTTGAGCGAGGTGATGCAATGTTAAACCCAAGACCAAACGACCAAACGAAGCTGCGCTAGAGGGAGATTGATCTGGAGACTCTCCACGACCAAACTGCCGACACAACAACCTTTGGCGCATGAAGTAGGAAGCGACCTGACGCTGCCGACAGTAGTGCGGAGGATGGCCGGCAGCGCAGAGTCGTGGGACGCGGTGGTGTCCTTCTGCGAGGACGTGATGTCGCAGAAGGAAGCTGCGGAACGGGAGAGAGAGATCTCAACTCCCTTCCCGGGCCGCAGAAGACGCACCGGGCGCCGAAGAAGGGCGGATAACGCCCTCTTCCGCCCCCCATGAATGGGTCCAGGGGCGAGGGACATGGGGAAGTCCTCGCCCCCTATTCGATGGACCCCGAGGCGGAGGCGCGCACGAGTGTCAGCGCGCGCCTCTGAGGCGATGCACGGGGTAGCTTAACACCCCACTACCCCGTGCCGGAGATGAGGCGCGGACAGACCGGGCCAGCACGAGAGTGTGGGGCTGCGGAAGAATTTAGACTCCCGCGGCCCCACGCGCGCTCGTGACAGAAGAGACACCGGGGTGGTTTTAGTCAGTAAAAGTCTGACAGACCCCGTCGCCCACCCTAGGGCGGCGGACATCCTATGAGGATTTCCACCCCGAAAAAAAAAAAAAAAAGGTGATGCAATGTTAAACCCAACACGACCAAACGAAGCTGCTCTAGAGGGAGATTGATTGATTTGTTCCAGTCCCTCGATGTACGCGGTATGAAAGACGATGCAAAATGCTTCGTCCGGATCATAGTGGCGTCAAGAACGTAAGGGTACGGAGGCGGGGGAATTAAGTCATGCAATTTCCGCGATAACCTAAAAAATCCAACCTATAGAACACCGACAGGGTGGCTACTCTTCGCCTGTGCCCCAGGTTTTGAAGATCGTTTTGAACCACTTCTGGAGACAGCACCCTTATCTCTCCCCCATCCCCTCTTCGGAGAGGCAGTTGGCCAAAATCTACACGCGGGCCTAGTGCGGATTGGTAAATATGATCAAGCTTTGTTGTTAAATTTTTTATCGATACTAATATATAAATCTTTGTCTAAAGAGTTTGTTTGTTTATTTGTTTGTTTGAACGCGCTAATCTCAGGAACCACTTGACCGATTTGAAAAATTATTTATGTCTTTGATAGCCCATTAACCCAAGAAAGCTTTAGGCTATATAACATCACGCTGCGACCAATAAGAGCGGAGCATAATAACTAACTACACGCGAACGAAGTCGCTGGCGGCCGCTAGTGTAATATAAATTGTCATGTATACGGTAGCACAATAAATGAATATTGTATTTTACCATATAAATGAGAGCATGCACTTTTATACTGATAAATAAAGCAATCCCTGTGAAATTATTGCCTAACCATTCCAAAATATTCTAAAATCCCCACTTCTTAATATTCTAAAATACCACTTCCCCATACTCACTCTTCCAAAATATTCTAAAATACCACTTCCCCGGCCATCCCTAGGTTCCTACAATCTGATGTATTTTTTTTTTGTAGGTTTCTCCACGATGCTGTCATTCACCGTTTTGACAGCAGAGTTGAAGAAATAATTTACATAAAGCTAAGCAGCAGCTCATGAGTCACGGTCTTTACCATTAGTCACCACCATAACAATTTAAATTCACATTACTTTGTACAAACCTTCTTTATCAGAATAAAGCCTACTGAAACAGAATACTCCCCTACATTTTCTAATTTACTTACAATTACACGGTCTTTGCCGGTTTAATAATTCGAAAGCGTCGCATCACGTTTGTAACATTAATACCGAGACCGCCGCCGCGCCGGGTGGCCGGGGGACGCCATGTTATTAATATAGGTAGGTACAGGGCTATCACCACGACAATCTCGGTGACGGATAGCTTGTTACGGTATGCACGACAAGAGCGTGACCGGTATCATTTTTTTTTGACTACACATAACGCATTATCAGCATATAATGTTCCCAGACACGCCTACCTACTCTGTCCATCAATTCTCATATCACAATTCAAAAGTGTCTGTTTTAATTTCAATTAAAAAAGCAATTAATTAATGTTTTAAAATAAAGGTCATTTTCCCGTGTAACATACGACTTACTTCATAATAGCTACACGGAGCGTCTGTCATTTGTTTTTTAAACTCCTTGGAGAAATCAGGTTCCGGTTGGATAATTTTCACGAAGCTTTCGAATGGCTTTCATCTAGATATAATTGAGGTGTCTGAATTGGTAATCCTTCTTCTTTATAACCGGGAATAACTTATCGAAAATACTTTAAAATAAGAATATCAATCAATGTGCTAATTTTTTTAAAGTTTATAAACTAGTTCTTGACCGCGGTCCCACCTGATGGTAAGCAGAGATGCAATCCTTGATAGTAAAGTGCGCTAGTTTATTAAGAGCCTATTCACTCTAACCTTAAAGACACTTTAATTGTAAGGAGACGGGGCGATCGCCCCTGATTGTTCTCTGATTTTTGAAAGCTTTGCATGATTTATTGATTCTTAACCACTCTCTTAATAGCAAAGACATCTTAGAAAACCAGCATATCTTAGAATCAATAAATTCGTAGAGACGTAACATTCCAACTACACTACGGCCTAGACTACCCTTTGTAAGTTTGTGGCTGTGTCAAAGTCTTCTATCTTGCGATGCTTGCCAGGCCAGCTGAGGTTCCAGTGAGTGGGAACCGGTTGCCGTATAGTTCACGGTGAGTCGGAACTGTCTACGAAGCTACTCCAGTGAGTCGGGGTAGTGACACTGCGTTGCGTACTCCAATGCGTCGGATGTTATACAGCGCCGGGTTGAGGTTTGCTGCTGCGTCGACCAGGAGAGAGGGCTCTTCTTGTTGACTGACCGAAAGTACGCAGTGTATGGTTGCTGATGAGGCTGAAGGTGATGACCAGGTATGCGTTGTCGTTGTCACTGCATGCTGGTGGTCAAGATACCCGTTGAAGCGGCTTACTGGCTGGGTGACTCGCCCCCAAAGATTGCGGGAGCGATGATGATGATGTCACACTGACGTTTTTGCACGAAGGCTGCACTGATGTTCATGTATGAGGAACAAGGAGTAAAGTTCACTCATCCTCCATAGGAAAAGAGGGATCTTCTGATCAGACGAGCTGTTAAGTCTGGCGGGTACTTGCCCAATGGTTGATGTTGGGAAGTTTTATGTGTGCTAGTTGCACGGTAACTCTGCTTGCGAGATGTAGAATCCATGTGACGTCAGTATATCACTTTGTTTTGTTTGTGTGACGTTTGTAGGTGCCGCTACATAACGATCATTACAGGCCTTAAGATAAGGTGACACTGCAGTTAACAACTTAAAATAACTTGTGAAAGCTATGTAAAGTTAGTATAGTTATTTATGTTATTTATAGAACTCATCATCATCTCAGCGTTAATCCTAGTCGCATCCGAAGCTGTCCGCTTTACTAGTCTAATTGCTGATTTTGTCTAAACTTCGATATTTTCCTTGAAGCGACTGCCGTCTGACCTCCACAACCCGAAGCCGATATCGAAGCATTGCAGTTAGACCAATTATTGGACTTTTGAGGGATCCAACAACCCGTAACGACTGCCATTAGATGTTCGTATGGCAACCGGGACCAATGGCTTAACGTGCTTTCCGAGGCACAACCAGACCAGTGCAAATATTGATAAGCGTTGCAATTAGGGAAAACAACTTCGAGAAGGAGGCAAATAGAAGGATCCATCTGGGATGGGCAGCATTTGGTAAACTTCGTCGGGTATTTTCGTCGCCCATACCCCAATGTTTGAAGACAAAAATCTTCAACCAGTGCGTCCTACCCGTCATGACTTACGGAGCCGAGACGTGGACACTAACGGTCAGACTAGTCCATAAGTTTAAAGTCGCTCAGCGAGCTATGGAGCGGACTATGTTGGGCGTCTCTCTGAAGGACCGTACCAGAAATGAGGTGATCCGACAGAGGACCAGAGTTACCGACATAGCTGAGAGGATTAGCAAGCTGAAGTGGCAATGGGCTGGTCACATATGCCGCAGGGCCGACAACCGTTAGGGTAAACGAGTCCTTGAGTGGAGACCGCGTCTCGGCAAACGTAGCGTGGGACGCCCTTGGGCGAGATGGAGCGACGACATCAAAAAGGTGGCTGGTAGTGGCTGGTGGAGAACTGCCCAGGATCGAGTTTGTTGGCGTGCCATTGAAGAGGCCTATGCCCAGCAGTGGACGAGTAGAGGCTGATGATGATGATGATTGCACAATGGCCACGTTCGCTACAGCTACTCCACGGAGGCTGTCACATTACTTATGTGCATTACTTACAGAACTAACAATATTTAATAAAACTTCCAATATCCAGACCGTCGTGGGGGTATCTCTTCACCAGTAGATTGGTTAATTGAGTTTAGGAGTTGTGGGCGTCTTCGCCTTCACACATTCCGGTCCGGCATTATCCAGATACCCTATACTACTTACTAAGTTACTTACTTAGTATATTATTCAATAAATAAAGTATCAAAGTGACAGCGTAAATATAGAAGAATAGCATCTTTATTTACGGTATCACTTCAATTTTGGACTGATTTTTTGTTCATCATCATCAACCTTTTTATCGTCCCACTGCTGGGCACTGGTCTCCTCTCATACAGAGAAGGATTGAGCGTAATCACCACGCTTGCTCAATGCGGGTTGGCGATTTCAGACTTATAGTCCAGGTTTCCTCAAGATGTTTCCTTTCACCTTCAGTCATTTGTGTCCAAGATATACTTAGAAAGTACATATAAATTTAGAAAAGTTATATTGGTACATGCCTGACTTGGAATCGAACCCGCGCACTCATACTTGAGAGGCTGGTATTTCAACCACTAAGCCACCACGACTATACTACTGATTTTTTGTTAATAACACGCAATTAATAATTTTATTGTTTACTAGTCAATTTTCTAGTTGCAATTCTACCTATGTACCTACCACAATGCACTGATGAATTTCAATCTACTTTCAAACGTTTCCAGACTCTGTTTCGTGACCCCTTTGAAGTTCATTCTACACATGTTATTTAATCATACAAAAAGGTTTTGGTATAATAAACGTAATCCGGAATTTCGGATGTAATTTCAGGGGGAGCCCTACCTCATTGTATATTTCATACCACAAATTCCTGCGCATATATTAATTATCCGAATTACGCAACGCTACTATGTGTTCCCAACCGTTTAATTACATTATTCAAAATAAGTATTCTTAATAAAATATTTAAAACTTTAATTTGCTCATTTATTTTCATCAAAATCGACGCAGAATATCAGAATATTTTAAATCTATATCTATACTCTATATCTATACTAATATACAACGTGTAACATAAAGGGTATATACATAACAAAGGCATGGCATCTTTACATGATATCAAACGATATTGGAAGGGTTTTTTAATCCTATCTCTTTATGTTAGGAAGTTATGAGGAAAAACACCGCCTGTGATAGGCTAGTATCATACTAGTCGCATAGAGATATTGAAGACATTTATCGGATTTTGGCAAGTAACGTGACGGGTAACGAGTAGTTATTAACGTATGTAGTGTGCTGCCACGTTTGTTATGATTTGATTTTAAGAAACACACGAAACCGAAAATTTGGTACCAATTTTTTGAGTATTTTATTTTAAGTTGAAACCCTTCCGATATCGTTTGATATCATCTAAAGATGCCATGCCCTTGATATATATATATTATATACCCTTTTTGTTACATCCATACTAATATTATAAATGCGAAAGTAACTCTGTCTGTCTGTCTGTCTGTCTGTCTGTCTGTCTGACTGTCTGTCTGTCTGTCTGTCTGTTACGCTTTCCCGCTTAAACCTCTCAACCGATTTTGATGAAATTTGGTACAGACAATCTTTGGACCCTGAGAAAGAACATAGGCTACCTTTGATCCCGGAAAAATATGATGTTCCCGAGGGAAATCTAAAAAGCGCGATATAACCGAACTCCACGCGGGCGAAGCCGCGGGCGGAAAGCTAGTGTTGTATAAAGCTGAAGAGTCTGTTTGTTTGTTTGTTTGAACGCGATAACCTCTCTCCCAGCGAGGACGGTCCTCTGGCACGGGAAAACCCAGTCCTGGTGGCAGGCTAAATACTAAATAATAACTGTAAATCTATACTAATATATAAAGGTGAAGAGTTTGTTTGTTTGTACGCGCTAATCTCAGGAACTACTGGTTCGATTTGAAAAATTCTTTTTGCTTTGAATAGCCTATTAATTCAGAAAGCTATACATATAGCTTATATAGGCTATATCACATCACGCTGCGACAAATAGGAGCGCAGCATATAAAAAACAACATATCGAAACCTACGCGGGTGAAACCGCGGGGCGCAGCTGGTAAATAAATATTGACTTGAAATATTTTAATTTAGGGAATGCTCAATGAAGTTGCCTTCATTTCACCCTTTATAATTATGCTCTACCCAAATGCGAAACGCAGAATGAATAATTTCATTAGCTACAAACTTAAAATTCTACAAAGCTTAATTTAAATAAATGACTATTGATTATAATTTTCAAATTTTTGGGGTATGTGTGCCCTCTCCGCCTCTGTTTCTGCTGTTACAATAATAATAAACAAGAGGTGAATAATAATGATTTCGGTTAAAATGTTAATCCATACTAATATTATAAATGCGAAAGTAACTATGTCTGTCTGTCTGTCAGCTGTCTGTTATGCTTTCCCGCTTAAACCTCTCAACCGATTTTGATGAAATTTGGCACAGACAATCTTTAGACCCTGAGAAAGGACATAGGCTACCTTTTATTTTGATATTCCCGAGGGAAATCTAAAAGCGCGATGTAAGCGAATTCCACGCGGGTGAAGCCGCTGGCGGAAAGCTAGTAGGTTATAAAGATGTTTACATATATGATCACAAATAACTAAAAACTCACAAGAGTTTGAAAATAGATTAACCTACTAGATATATGATCGCAAAATTCTTAAAAACGTTAGAGTAAAAACACAAAAAAAAAGTTACGTAAATAAGAGCATCAATCCATACTAATATTATAAATGCGAAAGTAACTCTGTCTGTCTGTCTGTCTGTCTGTTACGCTTTCCCGCTTAAACCTCTCAACCGATTTTGATGAAATTTGGCACAGACAATCTTTAGATCCTGAGAAAGAACATAGGCTACATTTTATCCCGGAAAAATTTGATGTTCCTGAGGGAAATCTAAAAAGCGCGATATAACCGAACTCCACGCGGGCGAAGCCGCGGGCGGAAAGCTAGTAATCTATATATGTACAACACATAGTGAGTGAAACCGAGACCTCGCACTAAGCTAGATTTTGAATTAAAGAATAGAAGAATTAACGAAATAATTTAAGCGTAAAGTCGCAAAGCACAGTCAACAAAACTAATCAAGTCAAACTCAAAGTATTTTATTTGTTAAACGTAGGTAATATGGTACATGGTGTAAAATTTGGCAAAAATGAATATACAAAAACCAAAGACACCATGAACTGCTCAGGATCGAGCTTGTTGGCGTGCCATGAAGGAGGCGTATGTCCAACAGTGGACGAGTAGGGGCTGATGATGATGATGATGAAAGACACCATGACCATGAACATGTATAGGTATTCATATTTGTCACCGACATCCGAAATTAGTTATTTTTCACTTTGTAGTGTTTTTCTTGTAGAAGTCGATTGTTTTTTTTTTTTTTTTGTAACAAGTTTTTATTTTACAATTTTTAGTTGCAAAAGGTACTGTTCAGCTCCGGTGAGACTGGATGCTGCCGCCGACATAGTTGGGAATAGGCTAGCAAGCAAATGACGCCTTTATTTTATTTTTACCCGTAATTTTGGTTTAAATACCAAACTAATGAACCGATTTTTATCTGGAACCGAACTGAATTTATGAGCATTGCTAGATTTCAGTCTCTTGATTTTTTTGATTGTTGCATCAGCATGGCGAGTAGCAATGGCTAGTGGTTGTCCTACATTGTTGTGTCGTCCTCCATGGCGCAGCGGTCACAACGCCTGCCTGCGATCCCCGGCCGGGTCATGATGGAAAACGGTCTTTTCCTGATTGGCCTGGGTCTTGGATGTTTATCTATATATGTATCTATTATAAATATAGTATCGTTGAGTTAGTATCCCATAACACAAGTCTCGAACTTACTTTGGGGCTAGCTCAATCTGTGTGATTTGTCCGTGTATATTTATTCACTTCAATGCTGTAAATTGTTGAGGACTCCCCTCGACTGTCTATGGTCTATATTATCAGATCTACTGCAGACGTTCATTATAACCTATATGGATGCAAAGTTTTCATTAATATAAATTAATTGAGTCCAAACACAAGGTAACTACTGTAAATCAATGAGGAGTTCCCTAAACTGACCTTTATCTTCATCATCTACTCTAACAGCTTCCTAATGACAGTCGCCACCCATCTAGGTGTAAGGTTCTTATCAATACAAATTATTCAAGCACAAACACAAGGTTGCTGCTGTTAATCGTTGAGGAGTTCCCGCGCCTGTCTCCCGGCTACATCATCAAATCTACTCCAGACCCTTATTAAATAGTAATGCTTTAAAATACCTAATGAAAAAAATTAGACAAATGCAATAGCCGGCCCTACAATTTTTGAAAGTTCTCTTTGACTTTGCTGGTCTTCCACCATCAAACTCTGATGTCCTATATCATGACCCTGATATCATGGGACCACTTTGGGAATGTCTTTATTCCAACAGAAAAAGAAATATCGAAATCGGTTCATGAACGACGAAGTTATCCGCGAACAAAAATAAAAAAAGCATATAGGTAGACGGTCGAATTGAGTAACCTCCTCCTTTTTGAAGTCGGTTAAAAACATACAATGTTGCTAGGTAAAGAAGCTGATGTAAACTTGCCTTTATATCTATTAAAAACTTACCGATTATCTAAGGTTTTATACCTGTTTTTTTTTTTTTCTCACCAGCACGTGTCCTTTTGAAATCAAGAAGGACGCTTGGCGCA
This sequence comes from Sesamia nonagrioides, assembly GCA_017933935.1. Lineage (NCBI taxonomy): Eukaryota > Metazoa > Arthropoda > Insecta > Lepidoptera > Noctuidae > Sesamia > Sesamia nonagrioides. The sequence continues at coordinate 428,886 of JADWQK010001823.1, forward strand.
AAGTGGTCAATGTTATAGGGTCTTCAGTTCACCAGCTAGATAATAGCAGCAACACTGTCTGTTTTATTTAAGTACACATAATACCTGTTTTGTTGGAATGGACAATTTGGTAAGTTATTAATCATAGATGTTAATATATAAAGGCAAGTTTACATGAAGTTCATAACATATTCTATTCAGTATTATTTGTTGAATTGTTTTTATGTTCGGTTAGATCGATTTTTTGCTTTGCACAATGCAAAGCATTGTGATGTTTGCCGGCTCATAATTTTTATGGTAAAATGTGAGTTCAAGTAGATTTTAAAAGTACAATGGTGGGTGTGACTATTAGTGTTTACTAAGACACAGACCTCCTTCCGGCGAGAGGCAGTGGGCTGTATTCTACCACGCCGGTTCAGTGTGCGTTGGTAGATGTTATAACCCGCGCAGTTAAAGAAAAGCACCCACCAGACAAAGTCTTGCCGCCAAGCGATTCGTCGTGTTCCGGCATGATGTCTGGTGAAGCTGTACGAACGACGGGTCTGATCAGCTGTGTTGCGATGTGTGCCGGGTGCGATGCGCCAAAGGTTGTTGTGTCGGGAGTTTGGTCGTGGAGAGTCTCCAGATCAATCTCCCTCTAGCGCAGCTTCGTTTGGTCGTGTTGGTCTTGGGTTTAACATTGCATCACCTCGCTCAACTGCCGTATCCTTCCTATTCCTAAGTTTTTTGAGTGAATAGGCTTAATAAACTAGTGCGCTTTACCAGCAAAGATTGCATCACTGCTTACAATCAGGCGGGATTGCAGTCAAGCACCAGTTTATAATTATTAAAAAAAAAACGTCCGACGGAGCTGGAACCTACGACCGACAACTTGTAAGTCGCGGCCGTTACCACTAGGCCACTCTTTCCATCTGAAATATGGAACATTCAGTTCCGTTTAGATAAAACTTCTATATACATCTTGATTGGAATATGTAATATTTTATCATAGTATACGATTGAAAGTAGTGTTTTCCCACACTGGGCGCCAAACCTATATCATACTGGATGCCAAACCGGTTCACGGTGCCATGCTGGGCGCCAACCTTGCCCCACACTGGGCGCCAAACAAGCCCCACACTGGGCGCCAAAATTGACCCAAGCTGGCTGCCATTAAAATTAAAATATCAAACCATTTTTAAGCATTTCTTTTTACAAATCCTGCTTAATTCATAACTGTGCTGTCTCAAGATTATATTATGCATATCGACGCTGGAAAGCGATTTTGTCGTATCTCTAAAAAGGGCAGTTTTGTTTTATTGTATAATTGAATCCAGAAAAAAATATTGCGTCGGACGTTCTGATCAACGTATTCATACAATGTTTCTTTTTCATGATACAACGTTGACTTTTTCTAAACTTTTTTTAAAATTTAATTATGCAATAAAACAAAATTGACTTTTTCCAGATACGACAAAATCGCTTTCCAGCATATTATGTAGATATTTGCACCTAACTAGGTTATGCCCCATAACTCATGTTACATACATTTTAAAATTAAATACATATTCATGTTATCAGAAATATCGAGGTAACCCTGACCCAGTTTCCATAGCAACCTCTCCCAACTCTATAGTTACTTTGCTTGCTGGCTTATAAGATGGCTCGATATCGTATCCAATAATGCTTGAATATATGCAGGATATCTAGATGCATGTGAGCTGTTACTATAACTTACATTTGTACAAGGTATTTCCCCTGGCCTGACTGGCTGGGTAAAAGACTTCCTGACTAAATGGTCCCACCGAGTTGTTGTCGACGGATGCTCATCTGAGCCCATTGTCGACTAATGCCGGTGTTCTTCAGGGTTCTGCTCTGTTCCTGCTAGTTATTAACGATCTGCTGATGCCCGGCATCTATAGGTATGCAGATGACAGCACAGATGTGGAGAGATACCTGCCGAGTGCTCGTGCTAGTAAGGAAGCAAAAGAAAGAGAGGCTATGATAGGTAGAGCGTACGAATGTGGCACTACAGGCAGTCTCCGAATGGGGCGAAGCCCCCAGAAATCAGCATTGTAATACTGCATTACTAAAATAGTGTTTTAGGTATGGCATCTACAATAAATTACCAGTTGATATAAAAACTTTGAATGTTATAGAATTCAAGAAAAAATTAAAACATTTATTAATTGAGAAATGTTATAATACAATTACTGATGAATTCCTAAATGAAAAATTAATGTAGACTTATTTATTTATTAATTTGACTAGTGAAATTACTCCGTATTGTAACATTTTTAACTTTGTTTTTATTTATTTATCACTAGCTTTCGGCTTAGCGAAGTTCAGTTACATAACGCTTTTAGATTTCCCTAGGGAATATCAAATTTTTCCGAGATAAAAAGTACCCTATTATTTAATCCGGACTTCTAACTTTACGTCTGCAAAATTTCAATGCAATTGGCAAACGGCGTGATAGGAGAACAACCAAACAAAAACTCACTTTCCAATTTATAATATTAGTAAGGATTTCATTTTCACATCATAGAATTAATAATTAATGTTTTGCCTTTAGCATGATTAGCATGATTGACTAAGATTTTTAATGTTTTGCATGCAAGTATGTATATGTGTACGCTTCTTGGCATAACACAGCGACCTATAATACCTAAACATGAATTTAAGAGTTCTTAAATTAAAAAAACCAAAAACTGGTGCAAAACTGGTGGTTGTTCTTAAATTTAATGTTTATTTGTATAACATGCTAGTGAATACAGTTGTATTCACTAGCATGTTATGCAAATAAAATAACATGCTAGTGAATACAACTGTATTCACTAGCATGTTCCAGACAAATATATTTGGAGGCGGCGACGCCCACCACTACTAGCCATCCCAACAGCCAGGACCAATTTACTAGCCAGGACGCCTCTTGTCAGAGCGATGGTCACCATAAACCTTCTCCATACGAGGCTTGATATATGGACATGTCACTTGAGTGAGTTCGCAAGAGTTCTTTTAATGACACTGTGCTATCCAGCATCCTAGTGGCGTTGCGCTCTGTTGGAATCATTTTGAAGATATTGCTAATTTATTCCTGCAAATGTTCGAAAATGTGTTTGCTCAACAAACTTTGTATCGAATATAAAGTTAAGTAAGCAGCAAGAAATGTTGTTTAAAATTTTAATATTATTTTTAAGTTTCTTTTTTTTATATTTTTTATTTTATTGTTTAAATTTTATTGATTTGTTTTAAATTTTATTTATTATATGTGTAACTTTCCAAAAGGTAGGTGGGGAAATGTATCCTTGCTGCCGCATTAGGTTAAGCAACCTGTAATGGTAGTAAGTGTAAGATTAAATAAATAAATAAATAAATGTTATACAAATAAAATTGATTTTGTTTTTTTTTTTTTTTGTAACTATGTTTTGTTTATATTGGCGTGGCTATCTGGCATATGATATTTAATTTATTTTAATGTCATGTTTTTACTTGTTTTACTTACTGTACATAGTCTAAGTCATATAGACATATGGTTTTTGTCAATGAACAATCAGCTGTGCTGCTGTTCGAAACGTGGCGAAGGGTAGGTATTTTGCGGGGCTGTCTTATGTAATATTGACGTTCAAAAAGTGCTGATTTTAGCCTGATTTAAATAAATGACTTTTGATTTTGTTCATGTTGTGAATAGGCTCTTAATAAACTAGCGCGCTTTACCATCAACGATCGCATCACTGCTTACCATCAAGCGGGATTGCGGTCAAGCGCTAGTTTATAACTAATAACAAAAAAGGGTGGCTGGATTTGAGGTAATAAAAAAGATCAGTAACTAGCTTGCCGCCCGCGGCTTCGCCCGCGTGCAGTTCGGTTATATCGCGCTTTTTAGATTTCCCTCGGGAACATCAAATTTTTCCGGGATAAAAGGTAGCCTATGTTTTTTCTCAGGGTCTAAAGATTGTCTGTGCCAAATTTCATTAAAATCGGTTCAGTAGTTTTGGCGTGAAAGCCGGACAGACAGACAGACAGAGATACTTTCGCATTTATAATATTAGTATGGATAACATGATAACTTGATTGTGGTTGTGCTTAGTTGTTAAAGCTTTCACTCGATTGTCCGAGTACGAAAATTCCAAAAAATATCCATTTGTTGCCTGCTTAGATCATTTTTTCTTTTTGTGATTATTTCTAGACACTAATTTACCACATAGCTCATGAAAATATAAGACAGCTAAAAGATAAATAACGAACACGAATTCGGCCTTTCAGAACTCAGTTCCAGACAGAAATTATGTATGCTTGGAGCATTGTTCGTTTGTACCTAATTGAAGTTGTGCAAGCTTAGTGCTAGTTAGTACTTTGCGAGGCTAGGCACTATAAAGCTTACAGTGCTGCATGTAGATAGAGTTTATGTACTATTTCATTAAAACTGGCGGTGCACTATGTTGGCAGAAGAGGCCAAAGAGTATAATAATAATAGGGTAAAAGAGAGCCCTCTCGAGAGAATTTTGTGCATATCGTTTGAAAGCGCCCCCTGGTTTTCTGAACGTACATTAACGTCAATATATATATACCTACGCATACCATAGCTATAGACAGATATATTGTATGGTCCTATTGATTAGAGGTTATTAATGTTACTTCCTTAAAAGCTATTTTGTTTCAGCAAGTTACAGAGATTATAAATCATTGAAACAAAATCGCTTTTAGCGGAAGTAACATTAATGTAATGAGTATAATAGAAATAAAATGACTTAATAGAATATAATAACACAATATTTATTTATTACTTTTAAACTTTTCTTATGTTCTTACATCCAAGAGCACAGTGATGCGGCATTTTTTCTATTTTAAAAGACACACACAAAACATAAGCGTCTTTTCGCATTATGAGTGTATTTCACGATTTCATATGGAATCACAATTCACAGCGCACAGGTACAACACTGCGAAGGCTGAACTGATTTCCGGGTAAGACTGATTATCAGGACGGAGGAGGTCCCAAGAGATCTCAACTCGACGTCAATAACACAGAAATCCTCTCGAAAACCAAGAAACATGCGCAACATGAATACGTAACAAACAAACACGTGCAAGCCGTGACAACAAACCACAGTGCACTGCTTTATCGACAATCTAGTTAGAAAAGTTAAATTTTATTATAGCGGCACCTATCAGCATGCCATGGGTACCAACCAATGTTTAGGTATGCTGTTCACGTTCAAAGATGTCATTAGTCACTTTGCTTCAGTTGCTAATGTTCTAAGTGAACCCCCCCTGGAAGAGGCTTTGCGCCTGGCATAGACGTACATCGAATATTTAAGCAATGTTTGGTTGGCAACACTGAGTTCATACGTATATCTATGAAGACCCAATAAATATGAAGTAGAAATTGTCAACGTCGGTTTTGGCGGGAAAGTCAAGCTGAGTGTCACGCTAATTTTTCATTGTTTATGATACTGATACATAATGAGGGGTATTAAGCACGTGTGTGAGTTTAAAAAACGAGCGAAGCTAGTTTTTTAATAGTATCACACGAGTGTGAAATATCTAATTATGTACAGTTTCATACACTACTTTATCTAATCTCAGTGCGTCTAACGCCAACGCAACACAATTCCATTTATTCAGTTTCATATTATTGTAATAAGCAAAATGTTAACAATTCTGCACCCTGCACGCACCACAGCGCATGCGCCAAAGTGCGCGCAGCCACAGATAAAAAATGAAGTAGTACTGTCTACATTGATATAATATTAAACAGATATGATATTTTGTACGCTTCAAGTTCAGTGCGCTAGTGACTTATCTACCTTAGTTTAATATTATGTCAATGGCTGTCTATGGTTTGTACTGTAATGAGAAAAAAAATTATTATAACATTATTTTGTTAGAGAAATAATGTTATAATTTATTTTTTTTAATTTCCTTTCGATATACTATTGGTAAAGTACGTCAATATAAACTCCTTTTAGGTTTTATATTTTTAATTTTATGATATGAGAGTAGATAAAATTTTTTATAGTGTTGTGTACTAAATAAAAGTGCGTGATTTATGTATTTATGTAAAAACTAGCTTTCCGCCTGCGGCTTCGCCCGCGTGGAGTTCGGTTATATCGCGCTTTTTAGATTTCCCTCGGGAACATCAAATTTTTTCGGGATAAAAGGTAGACTATGTCCTTTCTCAGGGTCTAAGATTGTCTGTGCCAAATTTCATCAAAATCGGTTGAGAGGTTTAAGCGGGAAAGCGTAACAGACAGACAGACAGACAGACCGACAGACAGACAGACAGAGTTACTTTCGCATTTATAATATTAGTATTGATATACACGCGCTACAAAAATTTTGGCACAAAGCGCCTCACGCTTTTTTAAAATTACTTTTAACTTTTTAGTTTGTTATTTTTTAAAAGCATATTTTTTTAGTTTTTTAAACTATATTTATTTTCAACTTTTTAGTAGAACGATATTCTTTTTTTTTAAAAACGAACGAACGTACGTATTGAAAACGGTGGGACATTTTACAGTAATGAGCCGCTCACTCGTAGTCCAAAGAGTTATAGACGGACAAACAAACAAACAAGCAAGCAAGCAAACATACAAGTGAAGCTAATAAAAAGCATGTAAAAAGTGCTTACAGTAAATAATTCATAGAGAAAATTGGCAGCATAGTGACCACATCATGACTTTGCCTGAAACCTCCCTTGTATTCATTACGTGACATTGGCTAAATAAACAAACCGTACGAAGCCAAAAAAGAAAGAAAGAAGAACTTTTGAAGATTTTTCTTTTAAGGACTTGAAATTGGCACAAAGTCATAACTAGTGCCACACTACAAAAAAAATATGAAGTAGACCGTATTTTTTTTTTTTTAAGTATTTATTAATTATCAACCTTTTTATCGTCCCTCTGCTGGGCACAGGTCTCCATTCATACAGAGAAAGATTGAGCGTAATCACCACGCTTGCTCAATGCGGGTTGGCGATTTCAGACTTTCCAGGTTTCCTCAAGATGTTTTCCTTCACCTTTAGTCATTGGGGTCCAACATATACTTAGAAAGACATTTATTATTATATGAAAATAATTATCAAGGTCATCGTAGCTAAATTAATAAATGGTAATTTATTGATACTGAAGTCTATACAATATGTAAAGAAAACCCTGTCCGACCCATAAGGATAATAAAGATTAGGTAAACACTTGACCAAACATAATATAAAATTTTACATAATCGTCATAGTTACAATGCTATTGAATTTTGAAATAATCTTTTTTTCCCGGGAATTAATTCAAATTTCCCCGAAATTTGGTAATTTTTTAAAAAGTGACAACACCCGAATTATTATAAGCGAATCGCGACGCGACCACGTGCTGCGTGCCCTGCCCCCCGGCCCCCGCGGTAGGGTTGCTCACCGCACATGTATTAAGTTAGCTCTTTTTGCGAAATAATATTTATTTGTTTAGGGCGATTTTTTTTTAAGTTTAGCCCGGCTTTGTACCCATTAGTAGAATCAGTCATCGATACCTAACAATACCTTCACGGATCGGACAGGGTTTTCTTTACATATTGTATACGTCCTAAAAATATTATTGCTATCGAGTAATACATATATTGAGTTCCCGTCATTTTTGGTTAAGAAATACCCATATATGGAGAATTTAGAATTTACAGCATCTTACAAATTATTCAAATCACACGTTTTCATTACTATATATAGTGTTGTATAAAGTCATTTTTTTATGAACAGACAGCTGTGCTGCTGGGGAGTTTGTTCCGCCACTTCTTCTGCCCAGCGAAAGCACTAGGAAATGGAGAAGGGCAGGCGTTTTGGGAGGACTGTCTTATGTAATATTAATAATTTTTATTTACATCAGACAATTGTCCATAGTTTTTCGTAAAAACACGTACACAAAACACATTTAAATTATTTATGAACTATTAAAAACATACATATTATAACATTCCAAAATAAAATAAAATTAGACTGAAAAACTCATTAGTACATTTGAGAATTATGTTATGTCAGAATCATTAAAAAACAAAATGTAAAATTTAAAAATAAAATGTCTTTCTTGACGTTCAAAAAGTGCTGATTCTCAGCCATAGTTGAATACTTAAATGAATTTTGATTCAATAAGATCTATAAAAGTATCACAAAACAGCAATGTAATGTGTTATCATTACATTAGTACAACAAAGCAACCGATAAAGAGGTATTTTTACCTGCAATATTACATTAATAAAATCAATTTCTAGTTATCACAGGCCATTAGTTGCCCTGTAATATCTACAAATTGATTTTGTTAATGTAATTAGTAGGCTTTGTAATATCAAGTAAAACCGTAACACATCCAATAGATTAGTATTACTTTTTATTTTGCATTGACTAAATTAAAAATATAGACTATTTATAAAACTACTAAGCATGTTTTGTAGAACAAAACGAAATAAAAACAAAAGTTACTTGCAACACACGTTATTTTTAATCCTAACATATATTATTTTCCCCATAATTTTGATTATTTAATAGGAATACACTTTAGCTTTTAAAAGTTTAGAAGAGTGTGTTTACTCTACGCCTGTGCACCTAGAGCACAGGCGTACAGTAGCCAGCCTTTCGGTGTTCTATAGGATGCATTTTGGGGAGGGTGCGAGGGAATTGCATGATTTAATTTTCCCATCTCCGTTCCACCATCGGACGACCCGTCGTACGCCGAGTTTCCACCCTTACGTTGTTAACACTACTACGATCCGGACGTAGCGTTTCGCCTCCTCCTTTATACCGCGTACATCAAGGGACTGGAACAACTTGCCGGCGGCGGTGTTTCCGTCGGACTACAATTTGAGTGTCTTCAAGGCTCGAGTGAGTAGGCTCTTAATAAACTAGCGCGCTTTACCATCAACGATCGCATCGCTGCTTACCATCAGGCGGGATTGCGGTCAAGCGCTGGTTTATAATTTATAAAAAAAAAAAGTTTAGGAAACTATAAGAGCTATAGTGTTGAAACTTGATAGGTAGGTGTATTCTGTGAACCGCATTAAGATATTAAAAAAAAATAATAATAATAAATATCGGGCGCTCCCCATACTTAGAACTGAAACTCAAAAATGTTTTTTTCGTCAAACACATACGTGTGAGGTATCTAAGGATAGGTCTTCAAAAATGATATCGAGGTTTCTAAAATATTTTTTTTCTAAACCGAATAGTTTGCGTGACAGACGCTTCCAAAGTGGAGAAAGTTGGTCTCCCCCTCTAACTTCTAAAATAAGAAAATGAAAAATCTAAAAAAAAACTTGTGATGTACATTACTATAAAAACTACCAACGAAAATTGTTTTGAACGAGATCTAGCAAGTAGTTTTTTTTAATACCTCGTAACTTGTAAACCGCTTATAACCGCATAATCTTTCATAAAAATAACGTAAATCCTTTAATTTCATAAATTAAGGGTACGGAACCCTTTGTGCGTGAGTCCGACACGCACTTGGCCGGTTTTTTAACTTCTGTCTAACCGTGAATGGAATATAAGAGTAAGCAAATTTTTAGTGACATAATAGAAATCATTTAGCTGTACAGTTTCGATCTTAAATTAATATAATTTGCCTACAAGAACAGACTATACATACAGTATGTTAAATAACAGAGGGCGTTCCCTTAAACTCGTTAATATATATCATTAATAGATTAAAATAAAAATATCAGCATAGAAAAATAAGCATAAAAAAATCCAAATGAAAAAAAATTCTAATTGGAAATAAATTTGAAACCTCCTGTTTTAAATCAAAATAGTAGTCGTCATGTATAAATAAATTGCGACGTTGCCGTCTTTCATGTTCGCGTGTACAGTATATTTCTTTTACATGTCAATTTAAAATTTTTATTGAATATTTTCATATTGGAAAAAAATTAAAACATTTTGTTTTCGAATGGAAATATTTTTTTAGCATGTATGTATGCTATACTATTTCGGGTTAACGGGAACGCCCTCTGTTAGTTAACATACTGTATATACAAAGCAAGGTGAAACGCGGAAAATTCCCTTGCGAGTAGAACCAACAACTAAATATTTTCCCCAAAACAAAACAGTTCATTTTTCATGTCTATTTGTGATGTATCTCTCCTCGCCCCGCAAAAGTAAATATTGGGGAGAATCATTTTGTCCAATCTCAGATACAAGGACGCCGTCTTTAATAATAAACAAATCCCTGAACAGAACTTCCTTTTGACATCTACATGAAGTTGCTATAACCTACATGTACCGAAAAGCTTTTTAAACGGCACAGAAAATGGATCGAAAGTGGTACTAAAAATAGTTCTATAATGTGAGCTGTTTAAACCTATCTATCAATCGATCAGTTTTCCGTAACTGCTCGGTAAAATAACCATGACCTTACTAACTGTTATTTGTATTTGCAACCAACCGTTGGTTAATAAATGTAATGATTACCAAGTAAGATCATCATCATCATCTCAGCGTTATTCCCAGTCGCATCCGTAGCTTTTCAGCTTTGGAGTCTGGGGTCCGCTTTACCAGTCTAACTGCTGATTTTGGCTAAACTTCGATATTTTCCGTGAAGCGACTGCCGTCTGACCTCCACAACCCGAAGGCGATATCTAAGCATTGCAGTTAGACTTTTGAGGGCTCCAACAACCCGTAACGACTACCACTAGATGTTCGTATGGCAACCGGGACCAACGGTTTAACGTGCTTTCCGAGGCACGACCAGACCAGTGCAAATACTTATATTCATGCATACAAATATTTGCAATGTGCGGGGATCGAACCCGCGCCTCCTTGCGCAACGGCCGCTTTCGGTACCGCTACGCCACGGAGGCTGTCAATTACCAAGTTAGATATCTGACAATAAATTCGAATAATTATTGCGGTCTACTCGTAAACTGACATTTGACTAAATAAGTGTCAACTGATCGGCAAATTGTAGAAAATTTAAATTATCTCGGTGGTAGGCCATAACATCGGCTGCCGGCAGAAGTTACCACCCGCCAGACAGTCTTGCCGCCAAGCGCTTCGTCGTGTTCCGGCATGATGTCTGGTGAAGCCGTACGGAGGTCTGAGCAGTTAGTTGTATTACGATGCCGGGTACGATGCCCCAAATGTTGTTCTGTCGGAAGTGGGGTCGTGGAGGGTCTCCAGATCAATCTCCCTCTGGCGCAGCATCTTAATTGGTCGTGTTGTTGGGTTTAACATTGCATCACTCGCTCAACTGCCGTCTTCCCTCCTATTCACTCTGTGTTTTTTGAGTGAATAGGCTCTCAATAAACTAGCGCGCTTTACCATCAACGATGGCATCACTGCTTACCATCAGGCGGGATTGCAGTCAAGCACTAGTTAATAATCATTAAAAAAAAGAAGCCCTGAATTGTAGTTCAGGGCTCGAGAGTAAGAACAGCCTATTTGTAATTTCTAATAGAATAGGTACTCTTTATTATGTAGGTACACCATATAGATTACAAAAACATAAATATAAAAAATTTACAAAGGGTGACACAATGGGCGGTCTTATCGCTAAGAGCGATCTTTTACAGATCTAATATTGAGATAATCAAAAAATTCACTTTGTTTTTAGAAACTATTCTAAAATCTAAGTGACTTTTTTGATTATTTAGTGAATTTCCATGGAGGTTTTCCGTTTTTATTAACATTTATGTAAATTATTTTTAGACATATTTAGAACACGACAACAATTTTTTTTTTATAAATTAATTACTAGCGCTTGACCGCAATCCCGCCTGATGGTATGCAGCGATGCGATCGTTGATGGTAAAGCGCGCTAGTTTATTAAGACCCTATTCACTCTAGCCTTGAAGACACTCAAATTGTAGACCGCCGCTGGCAAATTGTTCCAGTCCCTCGATACACTACGCGTTATAAAGGAGGAGGCGAAACGCTTCGTCCGGATCGTAGTGGTGTTAACAACGTAAGGGTGGAAACTCGCCGTACGACGGGTCGTTCGATGGAAATTAAAATTAATTCATTTAAATCTAACAATTTTTCAAATTAAATATTACTTAGGCTGTTTGTGCGCTCGCAGCCTCAATTAATCTGTTCTATAAGTAGGTATGTTCAGATAAGTATTGCGATCATCAAAGTACCTAATCTGCATTCACGATGAATTTGTCAAAAATGTAATAAAAAATGAGTTTATGGAAAAATAACTTTAATCCCTACACAATAAAGCTTAATTGACCGTGCAACTTCTAACATTTTTATAACTTTTTCATTAGTGCTTGTCACTCTCAAATCAAAATAATTATCATAAAATATATAATTAACTTGAAAAATCAACAATTCAAAATATGCAATTTGATTATTATTCTTAGTTAACAAAAAATGTTAGTTAACGAATAAGTACTTTTTGTTTAAGACTTTTTTTTTTTTGAAGAACGAAATATATTTATTTATGTATATAAACTTAACTTTTACTACATCAATGACATGGCTAATATTTACATAAATTAAAAAGTTAAAAAATATCAAATTATGTACAAGTAAATGAAAGAGGAATGGAAAAACTAGAGGGCATCAAAAAATTCATCCGCATCGCTGTCAACAGGAAACGTGCCCAAAAGGCTGGCAGCATTTTTGTGTTTAAATGTAGATTAGATATTTGAAAATATCTATGAAAAAAGTTATCAGCGGCAATATTGTTCTTTGTTTCGGTGGGACAACTTCTCTCATTTCTCGTTGGCCCTAAGCTTCGTCACTTTAATAGCGTCGGTGGTGACAGCATACGGCAGAGATCACTTTGACTGCAAGTTTTGGAATGCAGAGGGCAAGATATGAGCGGAGCCTGCCAATCCTAACACCTTCTAAAAACACATTATACAATATGTTAAGAAAACCCTGTCCGATATTGTACCTATACTAATGTGTTTTCTCCACATATAATCTCCCCTTTATTTCATTCACAGGAAGTAATGGACTGATTCCGTATTTTTCCCAAGACAAGATAACATTAACCGTTCAACTCTTATCCACAAAAGTAATACATTCAGAAGGCCTTTGACTCCTTAGCGAGTTCCAAGATGGCGGATGGTCCCAGAATCGCCGAAACTTACGGTACACTCCTGAATTATTCAGTAGCTTTTATTATTAAAGTTACGCAGTATTATTTGGCCGCGAGCTGTGCGAGTCAATGATAAAATTAAAATTTTATGAAAAGGCCACACGGGTAAATAAGCTTGTTCTAACTTGATAAGAGCTTTCGCATTGTTGAGGTAACAATTGGGGATAGGTAGAGTTGTAGGATTGCCTTTATTAAATGTAAAATTATTAGTACTTTTTTGCAAAGCTGTCTTCAAAAAAAAAAAAAAAGTTATTGATTGAAATTAGGCTGAAAATCAATACTTGTCTAATGTCAATTTTATACATTATGTAATTAAAACCCTGTCCGATCCGTGAAGGTGTTGTTAGGTATCGTTAACTGATTCTAATAATACCTACAAAGCCGAGCTAAACTTAAAAATAAAATCCCCCTAAAAAAAAGTATTACCTCGAAAAAGCGAGTAACTTAATGCATGTGCGGTAGCCAACACGTTAGGTATACATGCGCGGGTGAAGGGGGGCAGGGCAGGCGGCACGTGGTCGCATCGCTATTCGCTCTGTCACAAATGGAGTTGTCACTTTTTAAAAAATTACCAAATTTTGAGGAAGTTGGAATTAATTCGCGGAAAAACAAGATTATTTCAAAATTCATTAGTATTGTCTATTTTATTTGGTCATATGTATACCTAACATTTATTATCCTTTTGGGTCGGACGGGGTTTTCTTTACATATTGTATACATACGACAGTCCACCAAACCACGTCTCAGTTCCATATGTCATCACTGGCAATGCGTCTAGAAAGTATATAACCAACACAAGCAAAAACTGGCTTAGAATCAGAATACTTACAAGTTACAACATCTGTGCATACGTAGGTACCTACAATGAGAGCTGAAATGGCATCATTAATTAATATGCCATTCGTACCCTCATTTCACGCTTTACGTAACATGCAAAGTAAATGCACATATTCCCCACATGAACGAACAAAATCAATAACCAATTAATATCAAATTAGGCGGCACGAGTGCCCGGAGACAAACGGTTCCCTGCCTCATGCCTCATGACGGTAACCGGTCCTACAGGTCAAGGGCAGCTATGTAGGACGTGTCCTCCACAACTGTCCACAGCTTTGATGTTTTCTGATTTCTGCAGATCGATTTAAGTATATTTATTGACCTATTTACGGAGTTTTAACTTTATGATGCTATAGATTATAAATTGCCGCAAATTTATACATATACTAGCGACCCGCCCCGTCTTTGCACGAGTGCAATGCTGATACTAATTACACTACAGAGAAACTGTGAACGTTGTATAAAAAAATATAGCGGCCCGCCGCACCGGCCGGTCATTTTTAAATCTATAGTCTATACTAATATATAAAGCTGAAGAGCTTTTTGTTTGTTTGAACGCGCTAATCTCAGGAACTACTGGTCCGATTTGAACAATTATTTTTGCGTTGGATAGCCCATTAATCCAAGAAGGCTTTATAATATCATCCTGCGGCCAATAAGAGCGGAGCATAACTAAACCACGCGAACGAACTCGCTGGCGGCCGCTACTGGTAGGTACCTAAATAAAGCCAACAATCGAAGGAAATATTATAAGCGAAACGAAAATTTTCAATTTTGAAACAACACGGTTGGCTTAGTGGCTGAGAGATCGACTGATGCGTAGCGCGTCGCCGCGGGTTCGATTTTCGCTCGGAACAAATATTGTATGGCCTACAGGTTCCAGGTGCTGGCTGTTTGTGTAACATATGTGAGTTTAAATGTTTGTAAAAGCTGTTGATGGTAAAGCGCGCTAGTTTATTAAGAGTTTATTCACACAAAAAGACTGAGTGAATAGGAAGGAAAACGGCAGTTGAGCGAGGTGATGCAATGTTAAAACCAACAACACGACCACCGACGCTGCGCCAGAGGGAGATTGATTTGGAGACCCTCCACGACCAAACTCCCGACACAACAACATTTGGCGCATCGTACCCGGCACACATCGCAACACAACTGCTCAGGCCCATTCTCCGTAGACACTAGACATCATGCCGGAACGCAACGGATCGCTTGGCGGCAAGACTTTGTCGGGTGGGCGGTAAATACTGCCAATGTTATGGCCTACCAAAATAAGTAATTATTCATATTATGGTGCAGTTTCCCTAAGCGGGTTTAAAGCTAAAATTATCAGTGAAACTGGATAAAACTACAGATAGTGAGAGAGAGATGAAGAGGTGTATGTAATATGATGTTCTTATAGAATGATTATCATTACTTAAATTATAATAGGTTATTTAATATCCCTGTACGCCTCTGTCTCACTAAAGGCATGTACGAACATACATATGTATCTGTATATAGGTATTGTACATAGTAGGTGAGGCTGATTATGATTTTAATTCTACAAGATTACTTTTTGTTTATGCAAAACCCTTCGAGTCGCTAAAATTAAGATGCAGTGGGCAGGGCACATTGCTTGTAGAACCGATGGCCGATGGGGCAGTAAGGTTCTGGAGTGGCGGCCACGTACTGGAAGACGCAGTGTAGGGAGGCCCCCAACAAGGTGGGCCGATGACCAGGTGAAGGTCGCGGGAAGCCGGTCATCGTGAAAAGCCTTGGGAGAGGCCTTTGTCTAGCAGTAGACATCTATAGGCATCAATAGGAAGAAGAAGATGCGAAAGCCGAAACACGTGTTCAGTATTTTTAAGTAAAGAATCAATTTACAAAATTTTAAAAATATATAATGAAAAACTACCAAGTTATGAGCTTGCTATGTTCTACTTGGTTGTCCCAACAAAAATATGGTCAAAGGTCCGTTCGGGCGGGCGAGCACGGGCGTTGACCTCTGGCGTCAGCTGGGATCCTATCGCAACCGCTCGGTAACCACTCTGCGATCTCACTCTGAACGTATTTGGGAAAAAATATAACATGGTGTAAAACTGATTGGAACCGATTCAGTTGCTTATTCTGAACTAACTATATTCAGGTTTTGTATAAACAAAAAATAATGTTGTATAAAAAAGTATATTCTCGCCAAGCTTCATAAAGAATAGAGATAAACAAACCAATTTAGGGTTATCACAACTCACATTTTACAAATCTCCTTTTATTTACATGATTATCGACTTTTACATGCTAACTATTTATTAACAATTCCTATTGCAGCATATTTCAATAGAATCCCTAAAATAATATGCATAATAACCTGGTATTTCGAAAAACCATTAAAATGTCGACATTAATTTTATGTGATACCCATATACCTACAAAAAAAGAAAGATGGATGAAATCCAAATATGAAACACATTTTGTGGAATTCAACCAATGAATAAAGTTGAGGCATATTTTGTCAATACGATTTTGCGTATTTTAATTACTTTCAAATCAACCGCATAATACATGCATTGTAATACTTTTAAGTATGGACTAAGTATAAATATGTATCAAAAAAATTTAACCTATTAGGAGATTAGCTTACGTGTGTGTCATATTTCATTGTAATCGGTTAAGAAATAAACTGTTTACATTAGTAAGAAGTAGAATTATTACTTTTATGAAAATCATCTATCTAGAAAAGGTTGTTAACATCTGTCTTTTAAGCGTAAACTACTCGTTGCCTAGCAACGGTTTGTTTATCTCTATTCTTTATCGAATTTGGCCGACATATATTGCTAGTGCCAACCCGAACCAACACCCTCGTTCATGAATGGCGAGACCTAAACCGCTGGGCCCGCATGCTATATGGGTGTTTATTTATTTGCTTTTTCCCTTTTGTAGGGAAGCAAAAGCAATTTCCCTCAGATCCTCACCCCTTTTGTTTACACCTGTCCACACACTGTACTGTTTACACGGTAACTATTTGTAGTTTAATCGGATGTCAAACTTTTACACATGACTGGTTACCGTCCTTTTACCCTCGGCCTAAAACCGTTAGTATGGAAACACCATTGTAGGTATTTAAGATACACACAGAACGCAGCTGACAAGCCTTCGCATGCTGTGTCTATCGCATCATATTGTACGGACAGCACATTAAGCTACTACAATCTGTCAAATTCATTTATTTATTTTTAACTAGCTGTGCCTTGCGGTTTCACCCGCGTTAGGTTCTGACGAAAGAGCTCAGTTGATATAAAATAAGCGCCTGTTAAAAAAATGGAAGCAATAGGTACGTCCGCGTTTGCTCCCGTTTCCTCAACATTTTTTTGTTCCTGCTCTGCTCCTTTTGTCTTAGCGGGTATTGGTCATAGCGGGATGTTTTATAGCCTATGTCCTTTCTCAGGCTCTAGACTATCTGTGTACCAAATTTTTTACAATCGGTTCAGTAGTTTTGGCGTGAAAGCCGGACAGACAGACAGACAGACAGAGATACTTTCGCATTTATAATATTAGTATGGATTTTATCGCTAAATCGTTAAGGCTCAAGTTTGATTGGGAGTATTTGACAGTTTCAGGTAGCTTTACCTGCTGTCCTCCGTACACCATGCTTGTATCTTGCTTGTATTGTTGTTAAATTTTAGACCAATAAATAAAATAAATCCAGTTCAATTAACGCACTTCCTGAAAACAGATTGTTCAGAATCGTTTACTGAATCGGTTTCATTTTTAATACCTCATCATCATCATCCCAGCGTTAATCCCAGTCGCGTCCGAAGCCTTTTCAGCTTTGCAGTCTGGGGTCCGCTTTACCAGTCCAACTGCTGATATGGCTAAACTTCGACATTTTCCATGAAGTGACTGCCGTCTGACCTCCACAACCCGAAGGCGACATCGAAGCATTGCAGTTAGACCAATTGTTGGACTTTTGAGGGCTCCAACAACCCGTAACGACTGCCACTAGATTTTCGTGTGGCGACCGGGACCAACGGCTTAACGTGCTTTCCGAGGCACGGCCAGACCAGTGCAAATATTCATATTCATGCATACAAATACTTGCACTGTGCGGGGATCGAAACCGCGCCGCCTTGCGCAACGGTCGCGTTCGCTACCACTACGCCACGGAGGCTGTCAACATTTTTAATACTACCTAGGTAATTTTTTTATCCCAAATTATAACTACAATGATGAAAACTACGGAATTTATTGTCATATTAGCCCTGTTGTTTGTACAGACTTTTAAAATCGCAGTTTTACTTGTATTCATACAAATTTAATCATTCAATACAAAATAAGAAAAATAAACCTTATTCCAATAACATTAAAGTCTTCGTTCTTCGGTAGGTATAACTAATTTTTAATTTAACATGTACGTATATGATATACGTACTTACATGTTAAATTAAAAATTCAGTATACAATATGTAACAAAAACCGTTGTTCCGTCTGCCTACGTTTTAAGAATCGGTTTATGGATGATATAAAACATATCAATTATAAAAATTTGTTGAACAAAAATTATAATTAAAATAAATATTTAATTATTACTATTTATAATCTTTAACTAATTTCTTACCTTTGCAATTCTGCATGAAGAAGACATAAGTAGAACGTTCCCGGCAATCTCTTCAACTTATAAAATCAGATATTCTAAACATTTTGTCGAATGTGTCGATTTTAATAGTTATTTGATGTTGACCCCTCGACTAGACAATAATTACTTTTTTAAAATTATAATTTCATGAATGATGTGCTTGTAAGTAAATAATATGTCTCTGAAAGGAACAACAGGGTTTTTGTTACATAGTGTATATGTTATGATAATATTTTTATTGGGATGTTTGAGTAACGCACACCGTTACTTAGATTACATGTATTTCCTTTGAAAACTGACTTACCTGTGGCGCTTCAGAAACTCTAAGAAACGATGTAGCCTCTGTTTTGTTCTCCGTTTTACTGGTATAAAATTGTATGCAAAATAAAGTACATTTTGCCATATACATTACATTACACATGCCATGTACATTATACAAACGTTTTGCCATATAATTTTTTCACAATGTTTTCAACAATATTAAGAAATTAATAAATATTTCCTTGCTCTTCCCACTTTTTTTTTAATAATTATAAACTAGTGCTTGACTACAATCCTGCCTGATGGTAAGCAGTGATGCAATCGTTGATGGTAAAGCGCACTAGTTTATTAAGCCTATTCACTTAAAAAACTTAGGAATAGTAAGGATGACGGCAGTTGAGCGAGGTGATGCAATGTTAAACCCAAGACCAACACGATGCTGCGCTAGAGGGAGATTGATCTGGAGACTCTCCACGACCAAACTCCCGACACAACAACATTTGGCGCATCGTACCCGCCACACATCGCAACACAAACACAACTGCTCAGACTCGTCCTCCGTACGGCTTCACCAGACATCATGCCGGAACACGACGAATCGCTTGGCGGCAAGACTTTGTCTGGTGGGTGGTAACTTCTGCCGGCAGGCGATGTTATGGCCTACCACCGAGAAAATGTAGTTCGTTTTGCCATATACTTTTTTCACAATGTTTTCAACTGCATTAAGAAATTAATCAATATTTCTTTGCTCTTCTCACTTGCTATATTGACTGATAAAATTAATGTCCAAACCATATCTTGCCACTACATAACATATACATATAGGTGGTATAACCTGCCTATTATACATAAACAGTAACCACATTGTCTCAGTTCTGTTTAAGACCTTGTCACCTTGCGGATAACCAGCAAACATACCTAATTATTTAGCAGGGTAAGTGCGTTACACACCCATCATCTGCCACTATTCAGCTGAATATCAGTATTTTACATGAAGCGACTACCTATCTGACCTCCACGACCCAGTTACTGGGTAATACGATACCAATTGGTAAGATTGATGGTCAGATTTTCGGACTTCTGACGATTCGTAACGACTGGCAAATATCTACAAATTCGAAATATAAAAAAGGGTTCCGTACCATTGATTTATGAAATTAAAGGATTTAAGTTGTTTGTATCCGCTCGGTTGCTTCTGGGAACGATCGTTTCCAAACAAAAAATCCGAACCTTGCTCGTGGAAACAATTGCTGCAGTGTCTTCATTTTTGTTAAACGACTTAAAACTCTAATAATATTACGTTAGAGACCTTTCGAAACCTCTTAAAATCGTAGACTAGTAACGCATGTGCCGAATGAGCGCAAATTCACAACATCCATAGACTAAATTTTATTTAATATTTTGAAGTGAAGTTGAAGTCACCATTTTGTAACTTTCTGTCATCAAAGTTAGTGAGTGCTCCAATCAAAAATGCCACAAGTATCCAAATTTATTGTTTATTATTTAATTTAAGGTATCAAATTATTGTAGAAGATATATTCTCTGATATTTTAAAATTTTATTTATACATACTTTATGTGAAATGTGATAAAATCCAAAGAATCGAACGTGCCTTTTTTGTTGTTTGTTTACAATATTTTAAAGTGATAATTTATAGTGAAATTGCTTAAAACTCCGGAGAATTATGAATAAAATAGTAAAGGTAAGACTCAACCTTAATCATAAATACTATAATATCATTAAAATATCTTGTAAAACAACAGGATTGCGTAAATTTTGGCGTCAAGTACGTACGTAGTAACGAATTCTTGCACTGGCTACAATCGTTTCCAAGAAGCAAAGGAAGTTTTAGTGTCAGGGTTGACGCACGCGGTGTCTTTCACGCATATTTTTTTGGTTGAAATGAAATGTATGGATTTGAGTGGTTTTTCAGTTTGATTGATAATTTTATACTGTGCCATACGGTCGTCATTATTACAAAACATGCATTATGTTATTATAAATTGTATTTTTTTTTATTAGAACGATTTTTGGGCAATACTTATTATTTGATTCATTAATTAATTAATAATTACATGGTACATTTTATTACATATTGTAGTTTATTGGTGTGTGTTGGTTCTGTAAGTGGTGGTGGCGCTATTGCGCTAGTAGACGAAGAGGGCAACGGGGAGAAAGTGGAAGAGGGGGAAAGGGAAGTAAAAGGGGAGGTAGGGGAAAAGGAAGTGAAAGACGAGAAAGGGGCAAAGGAGGAGGGCAAGCGATGAGACCAGAAACGGAAAACCTGGATCCTATCGCATCGCAAACTTATTTATGTATTTGTATTATATTTTATTAAAACAATGTTATATAAATATATGTATCATGTTTACTTTAGTTTATTTTTTTACAAACATTATGTAGGTACTCATAATTTATGTACAAAATAAACTAAATAAAAAAAGGTATTTTATTAAATAACACGATAGTAAAATTAGTACGACGCAACCCTAGCGCTAGCGCCAGATGTGATAGGCGGCCATCTTGCTTTTTTTTTGCATTTTAAATGGTTCGCTAGCAAAAATGTGCATTGTTAGGAACTCAGTTTGCGTAAGTATTTTGTTTCGTAGTAATTATTATATTATTATTTAATAATAGTGTCGTATATTTTTAGAAACTACATGATTTACCGATTCTATTTATACCTTTATCCAAATAAAGTTAATATTAAAATCTTCTGTAATCTTCACCTAAATATGATATGTAATTTTTCCCAAATTTGTGCACCAGCTCTTTTATTTAAAGATTATGATTAAAAATCTGTATATTTGTGTATATATTTTTATACAAAATTAAAGATCGGTAATCAACCTACAAGATCATACTAATATTTTTGTCCTATGACTTATGGTTATGGTATAAAATTTACTTTGATTACATATTGCAATTTGACAGTGAATTACGCAGCCCGCAAAGTTATTGCTCGGTTTCACATTTTTTTTTACCAAATTATTAAGCCTTTTCTGGATTTATTTTTGATTAAAACGATAAAGTAACTATAATACTTTATGAAAATTAAAAAAAAAAGTACACTTGTCGATCTTGTTTCGCTATAAAACCGTATTTTTTACTAGAAGTAGACAATATGCTTGTTCTCAAATTTTCTAGTTATTTATAAATATAATTATATTAAAACTCGAGAAAGAATTGACTAATATTTCTATTCTATAATATTCGGTAGTAAATTAAGTTTTTGTTATGACATGTCACAGCGCATTATGCGACGGAGTGCGCCGAGCAAAGTTCGGCACCTTTTTCATTTTTGCAAGCAATCGAGCGGGTATGAAAGATTACGCGGTAATAAGCGGTTTAGGATTTACGAGGTATTAAAAAAAACTACTTACTAGATCTCGTTCAACATAATTTTCATTGGTAGTTTTTATACTAATGTACATCATGTGTCCTTTTTAGATTTTTCGTTTTCATATTTTAGAAGTTAGAGGGGGACCAACTTTTTTCCACTTTGGAAGCGTCTGTCACGCAAACTATTCGGTTTAGAAAAAAAATATTTTAGAAACCTCGATATCATTTTTAAAGACCTATACATAGATTACACGTATGCGTTTGATAAAAAAAAATAGTTTCAGTTCTAACTATGGGGAGGCTCCAATATTTATTATCATTATTTTATTTTGCATCAAAATCTTAATGCGGTTCACAAAATACATTTACCTACCAAGTTTCAACAGTATAGCTCTTATAGTTTCGAAAAAAATGGCTGTGACATACGGACGGACAGACAGACAGACATGACGAATCTATAAGGGTTCCGTTTTTTGCCATTTGGCTACGGAACCCTAAAAATTACTCGATGGTTTGATAGAAAATGCCTAAGGCAGTAAGTCCGCCATTGTGCAATGTTTTTCTTTGTGCATAAAGTTTTAATAAATAAATAGGAAGGCCAAAAGCGTTTATTTTACAATTATTTACAGGTACTTTTGAACTGTCAAATAGTTGGTCAGTTAGTCAGAAAGTTGAGGAGAGTACCCATTCCAAAACGTAGCATCTTTAAAGAATGTTCGTGCTACCTTACCTTGCGAGACGGGTGCAGGCTGTACAGTGTACAGGTCACGGTCGCGGGTCGGCACTAATCCTTGTTTATGTACAGACGACGGCACATCAAGCTACTACAATCTGTCAGATTTCTTTATTAGATTTTCAACTTTATTTCTAAAGCGTTAAGGCTTAAGGTTGATTGGAACTATTTGACAGTCTCGAGTAGCTTGACCTGCTGTCGTCCGTACAGCTTAACGTTAGTTATTAAATTACGGTCTGCTATTCGCTTAGCACATTGAAACTCCCAGACAGTATAGGGTTTTAGGGCTCAATGCTGAATTTTTATTTTAATCCACAAATAATTTGCAGATATTCTTGGAAAATGATTGACGTCTGACAGATTTTGTATGGAAAATCTTAAAAAAATCAAATTTTTTTCTTCGCATACATACAATGTGTAAAGAAAACCCTGTCCGACCCAGAAGGATAATAAAGGTTAAGTAAACACATGACTAAATATAATATAAAATATTACGTAATCGTCATAGTAACACTACTAATGAATTTTGAAATAATCTTTTTTTCCCGCGAATTAATTCCAACTTCCCCGCAATTTAGTATTTTTTTAAAAGTGACAATAACATTTTGACGCTATTATTGTAAGCGATGCGACCACGTGCCGCATACCCTGCCCCCCGTCGCCCGCGGAAGGGTTGCCTACCGCACATGTATTAAGTTACCTCTTTTTGCGAAATAATATTTTTTTTTTGGGGGATTATTTTTTTCTAAGTTTAGCCCGGCTTTGTAGACATTATTAGGAATCAGTTATCGATACCTAACAATACCTTCACGGATCGGACAGGGTTTTCTTTACAAATTGTATAATTATCCGGTATTGGACAAATTAACAATTCGGTAAAAAAAAACTACTAAAACCTTGCGATGGCACAATTTTAAAGCATAGCAATTCATGACGTATTTCTATATCCATAGGTTTGAATGTCCATTGGTAAAACTAAAAATCCCTTGCCACGCCGTGGCGTGGGTAATGTTGTCGAGTGTATACTATCAGTTTTCAGAGGATTCAGTTCTGAAGCCTCCATTTTATCTGCGCTATCCGAATAATATTGGGTTCTTTCTGCCTAACGTGATGTGTCTCAAAGTTAGTATCATGTGACGCCTTAATTGAATGGGTCACAAACCAAGAATTGTTTTGCGAAGGCGGAAATTTATTCCACTTTGCGACCGGATCACAAAGGGAATGCTCTAACAATAGACAGAAAATCGGAAAGGTCAGTAAGTGCTCATTTTTGTTGATCGTACGTCGGATTTCAGAGCTAAATTGTTTGGGGTTTTATAGAGCTGGTTTACACCACTGGTCGCATCAACATATGTCTATGGCCTATCTATGTATATGTACACAAGACCACATAGCTTGAATAGCTTGACCGCAGACCACACTAATACCTACGCTACACATACCTCCACCTGTAATAATCACAGCCATGTACTATTATCACCTAGTACCTACACATGTTTTTACAAATAAAATTATCTTATCTTAAAGCTATTACATATAAATATATGTAGGTCTTTAGCGGTATCTACAAAATGTCACAGACGTACAACGCATCACACTGACATAATAATAACAATAAAGCCTTGTTTATTCCTTAGAATAAGGTTGCCAAAAATATATAAATTACAGATGAAATGAGCCGGAATATGTATGGCTAGCTGCGTTCTGAGGTTTCAACCGCATAAACCTCGATCCTGTCGGAATTTCGAGATAAAAAGTGTCATATGTACATATGTAGTATGTCGTGGCGACCTAGTGGTTAAAACACCAGCCTCTCAAGTATGAGTGTGCGGGTTCGATTCCAGGTCAGGCAAGTACCAATGTAACTTTTCAAGTTATATGTGCTTTCTAAGTAGGTATATCTTGTACACCAATGACTGATTATAAGACGAAGGAAAACATCTAGAGGAAACCTGGCTTCAAGTCTAAAATCGCCAACCCGCGTTGAGCCAGCAGCAAGATTACGCTCCATCCTTCTCTGTATGAGAGGAGACCTGTGTCCAGCAGTGGGACGATAAAAGGTTGATGACGATGATGATGTACGACTAACTGCATTTTGAGGTTTTAGCCGCATAGACTTCCGACCTCCTCTAATTCGACCTCCTGTCGGAATTTCGAGATGAAATATGTCATAGTCTACTCGTGTTTCAAAGTTAAAATCACCGCGCTGACAACGATTAGAACCGCCTTTACGCATCTCACCTAAATTTGGCACAACTGAACGCAAGCTTTTGTAAACATTGTACGTAAGCGTTTGCCCGGTCAGCTGATAATAAATAGGCTCTCAGCCTCCTAATTGCGTAACAAAGTATTACTCTCAATTTGGATCATTCTGAAGCATATTGCTAATCTATTGCTCCATATCTAAGCAAAATGTTGCTGAACTGTCAAAAGGAAACCTATTGCTCATGATAGTGTTTTTCTCCATTACCCTGCAGATGGTAGAAACTTGGTTGAAGGTAACGTGAGGAGTTTAATACGGCATGTACAAATGTATTCAGAATTGTGTGTTCAGTTATAACTCGCGCAGATAAAGAAAAGATCTGAAAATGGCGGCGGATACTTATGGTACGGTTGACAAAACATGTCATTGTTCAATCACAAACCAAATGCTAAGATAGTAAAATGTCAAATTTACGTTGTAAATGTTGTTATTTACAACGTAAATTTGACATTTCACTTGTTTGGTGTTATGTTTGTTTTTATTGTTGTTTTTCTTGAGTTTGATTGTTCAAACTGAACAAAAACAATAATATCAACAAAAACAACAAAATAACAGAGACTGTAACGGAACGAAATTAACGATAACTCGGAGTGCATCAAAGTAGCTTGGAAAGCGAATCCTGAATTCCTGATCGATGATTTTTTTTTTGCAGCGCTTACTTCACTGTGTGAGTATAGACAGCGATAGAGAGTGAGTGAGAACGCATGCGAGCGGACGCCATTTACAGATCTTTTCTTTATCTGCGCGGGTTATACTAAATATTTGAATGACGGTCACACGCACAAGCTACACACAAAATTGGTTAAATTAAATGTTTCGTGGTTTACACTACGGTCATCATCATCTCAGCGTTAATCCCAGTCGCATCCAAAGCTGTTTCAGCTTTGGAATCTAGGGCCGCTGTACCAGTCTAACTGCTGATTTTAGCTAAACTTTCGATATTTTCAGTAAAGCGACTGCCATCTGACCTTCACAACCCGAAGGCGATATCGAAGCATTGCAGTTAGACCTATTGTTGAACATTTGAGGGCTCCAACAACCCGTAACGAATGCCACTGCCACAAGATGTTTGTATGGCAACCGGGACCAATGACTTAACGTGCTTTCCGAGGCACGACCAGACCAGTGCCCACTAAAGTGCTCGTGTAGCTACAGCTACACAAATTTGCAACGCCAAAGTGCTTGTGTAGCTGTGGCTACACGGTTTTTGCGCATGCGCGCGGCCGCCGTTCCGCTCTATTATTGTCATCTCTGTTTGTCTACAGTCATTTGTAAATATCCATCTCGCTTCTCTATGAAATTGTCTACCATCTTAAGCCTAAACATTAACCCGCGCAGAGAAAAAATTTTTAAAAACGGCCGTTAAGAGAACGCGCTTTCAAATCGTGAGTGGGCGAGTACGAGTTACGCGGGCGATTTGGCTTTTGTTTATAAAATACGTGGAATATTTACGTGGTGTTTTGTTATTTACATGATAAGTTATCTATTAATACAAAGACAATAATATTTCAGGATGATACGCAAAAAAATTAGACTTTTTTGAACCAGATACGTTTGGTGGTACGTCTGGTACTTGCTTTGCTAAAAACGTAATCCTTTTTGTTTATTAAATGATTTCGGTTAGGTTTTTGTAAAATAAGCAAGAATATTAGTCTACACTTCTGTTGTATAACTTTAATTTTAGGACTTACTATGATATTTACGCATCTGTGACACGTCAAACTTTTTTTTTTTTTTTTTTATTTTTCTTTTCAAAATTAAATGGGTTTAAATAAATTATTTTGTATGGACGCGTTCAAAGTTTTATTTCTTATCCTAATCTATATAGTTTAAACAATTTAATTTAAAAAAAAAAACCATATGTCATCGCTTCGCTTTTCGAAATGTGATCGTTTGAACATTGAAGTGCGCAAAAACGCGTCATCTCTGTGTTTATCTTATCAGAAATCTGAACCGTAGTCGAATACTTATAAACAAAACACTTAATAAAATAGCTTCATTCATCCTCTACACAAAAACATAACACATGTTAGGGTTTCAATAGCAACTTGAGGCACAATGACTGTGTATTTGAAACCCGAGCGCCGCGCGGGGCCCTTTTTATGAGGGTCATAAATAACGGGCACTTTAAGCACACGAGGTGTGCAAAATGGGGCACGAAAGGCAACCCAGTGGGTGCAGATATTCATTCATACGCCTCCTTGCACAGCGGCCGCGTTCGCTACCACTACGCCACGGAGGCTGTCGATGATGGTTTACACTACAGTATTTTTGTAAAAGAATATTAAGTAGCTACCAATTCTAAAAAGATAATGGCGATAAGCAAAAGTGAACCGCAGTTCCGTGATACTTGAAATCGGTAAAGTGTTCTTCGTTAAAAGTGGACCGCAGTTCCGTGATACTTGAAATCGGTAAAGTGTTCTTCGTTAAAAGTGGACCGCAGTTCCGTGATACTTGAAATCGGTAAAGTGTTCTTCGTTAAAAATGGACCGCAGTTCCGTGATACTTGAAATCGGTAAAGTGTTCTTCGTTAAAAGTGGACCGCAGTTCCGTGATACTTGAAATCGGTAAAGTGTTCTTCGTTAAAAGTGGACCGCAGTTCCGTGATACTTGAAATCGGTAAAGTGTTCTTCGTTAAAAGTGGACCGCAGTTCCGTGATACTTGAAATCGGTAAAGTGTTCTTCGTTAAAAGTGGACCGCAGTTCCGTGATACTTGAAATCGGTAAAGTGTTCTTCGTTAAAAGTGGACCGCAGTTCCGTGATACTTGAAATCGGTAAAGTGTTCTTCGTTAAAAGTGGACCGCAGTTCCGTGATACTTGAAATCGGTAAAGTGTTCTTCGTTAAAAGTGGACCGCAGTTCCGTGATACTTGAAATCGGTAAAGTGTTCTTCGTTAAAAGTGGACCGCAGTTCCGTGATACTTGAAATCGGTAAAGTGTTCTTCGTTAAAAGCTGATGACACTGATTAATACTACTGTCAATGATTGATTGATTTTAACAAATATAGGGTGTGTTTGTTAAAAATAAAATCAATCAAACCAAGCACTAACATACCGTGTAGGTATATCGAGGGACTAGAACAATTTGCTAGCGGCGGTGTTTCCGTCGGACTAAAATTTGAGTATCATCAAGCCTAGAGTGAATAGGCTCTTAATAAACTAGCGCGCTTTACCATCAACGATTGCATCACTACTTACCATCAGGCGGGATTGTGGTCAAGCACTAGTTTATCCATATATGTATGTATGTCACAATGCCACTTTCTTTGTAATTTTATAACTCAAGAACGGACTCACCTATCCAAACCAAAGGTTTAGGCTTTGTTGTGACTAATTAGTAGATGGTTTGTGTGAAGTTTGAACAAAATCGGTCTTCATTTATCAAGTTTTCACAAATGAATTCAAAGAACGGTGGATCATCATCTAATATTCAATATACAATATGTAACAAAAACCCTGTTGTTCCTTCTGCCTACGTTTTAAGAATCGGTATACGGATGTAATAAAACATATCATTTATAAAAATTTGTTGAACAAAAATTATAATTAAAATAAATATTTAATTATTACTATTTATAATCTTTAACTAATTTCTTACCTTTGCAATTCTGCATGAAGAAGACATAAGTAGAACGTTCCCGGCAATCTCTTCAACTTATAAAATCAGATATTCTAAACATTTTGTCGAATGTGTCGATTTTAATAGTTATTTGATGTTGACCCCTCGACTAGACAATAATTAGGTACTATTTTAAATTATAATTTCATGAATGATGTGCTTGTAAGTAAATAAATATGTCCCTGAAAGGAACAACAGGGTTTTTGTTACATAGTGTATATAAAATTCAATGCCACTTTCTTTGTAATGTACTAATCCACCAAAACTGTGTAATGGTACCAGATTGGCAGTGAAAAACTTATTGCCAAATTTAATTGAATCTACGATTTTAACTGGTACATCAAAAGGAGTAGTTTGTTTGTTACGGTGTATCCCTATGATCCCAATTGATATGCCATTTGAGTTCAAATGATTACAATATCCTGTGCGTTTATTATTTGCTATGTCCATCAATAAAGCCCAACTGTATGTTGCCTGTTCGAGAGTCGGTACCCCCGCCAGTCGTTTGTTTATATTTGTATAGACATATTAGAAATGGAAAAACAAAGAATATTGTTTATCTAAATGTTTTGGATTAAGTTTTAAAATTGCTAGCAATTAAATGAAAACATTTTATGTTTGAATAAATAATTTTGATGATCCAATTTTGTTTTTATTATTTCACTTTATACGTAGCGAAGCACGTATCGCGCCGCTAGTAATTCATATAAAAAAAAATAACAGCTTTTCAATGAACAGCTTTCACACATGTATTTGACAACCCTGCTGGCTGAACAGCTAGCAGTAGAACATTACCATACTATGTCAAACCTGTCATAGACTAGTATACCTCATCCAAAGAAGCTAACTTTGCACACTATCTATGTACCTATAGTAAAATTACGTAGTGCTACACGCCCGCACCCTATTTCACTTTAAACAAATATAAACTTTATTTCAATGCCTTAAAAGTTAAGTTTAGAGTGACTTATACAATATGTAAAGAAAACCCTGTCCGACCCATAAGGATAATAAAGGTTAGGTAAACACTTGACCAAATAAAATATGAAATTTTGCATAATCATCATAGTAACAATATTAATGAATTTTGAATTAATCTTTTTTTCCCGCGAATTAACTCAAAATAAGGTAAAATTTTAAAATGTGACAACACCATTTTCGGCGGTATCATCGTTTGATTCTTTGTTGGATATTAAAATGCATAAATTAATGCTCGATGTTTGGCGGTGCTCGTTTGTGAAGTCCCGCGCGGCGGCTTGTCGGCGTACTCAAAGAAAAAAACTAGTGATGTACTAATTTTTGCGTAATAACGTTTTTTATCGCTATTAATCGAAACTTGTACCTGCAGCCTAATAGGCGAACACATTTTTGTCAAATGATTGTGACTAGTTGGGATCGTTTGGATCGCAGTTGATATAATTAACTAATGATGAGATGATTATGATGTTGATTAATTTATTATTGTACTAAATGTTTCAATGTACTGTAACATTTGTTGCAAATAAATTATTAGTATTATTAATTTTAGTGTAAAATAATGCAGGTTGAATGATTCATTGTAAAAACAGATTACCTAATGGTAAATGTACTTTCGTTTCATTATCGATAAATTACTAATAACAATATTATAACAGATAGACCTATTAGCACAGATTACAGAATACTACATATTAGTAAACAGAAAGGAGAGGATCTTATGAAATACTTTTTTAGTAAAGTATTATAAACATTTTAACGGTCAATATCATCGACATTCAGACAGAAACTGTAATTAAAACTTTGTAATGTTATTGAGTTTTGTGAAATATTGAATCCATGCATGAGATTCTGCAATACTAAATTGATACCATAATATCGATACCATAATAGTTACAAATAAATTGTATCAATCGATCCGTCGATATTTTGAGTACTTACTTACTCATCTCTATTCAAAGGACACCGCCAGCGCACCTGTGTACCTATTAAGTATTTCTATGAAATAAAAATCATAAATCATTTTACATTTAGGTACTTCGAATAAATTGGAATTATTATCAGTTTCGCGTAAACTTTCCTTCCGTAAAGACGTTTAGTGTTTTGTGTGATCAATTCGTTTTCTAACGTAATTTAAAATGCGATGTGTGAGGTGTGGTGCGATGTGGATGTGAGTGAGGCTCGTAGAGACTATGAGATCCGTTTTGTACCCCGGTCCCGTGTGATTGTGCGTTATAACGTCTGTAAAATCGCGACTACGTAATGTTAGCGACGACTAGCAACCCCAACTCAAGCTCACTATAAAAGGCGTTGCCTCGTTGCTCGTGGGCTCTTTTGACAACGGACTCCGACTGGTAAACATCATCGTGTAAACTGTAAGAACTATATTTTCTATATTAATATTAAGAGCTGCTGACTATTGTTGGACATATTGTTGTGTGCTCAGTGATTATTATTGTGTTCCTATCTTCTTTAATAAGAAGTTCTGGTTGTAAATATAATTCAAATGTATAATACACGAACATTGAAACGTCCTGACTTGTTTCTTTAATAAATACCACCCTCTTTTAGCTAACATCAGAGTGGGATAAAGAACTACATCGCTCACATTCTCGTTATAAATCAAGGAACAGAATAACGGTCACTTACAGCCATTATTATTATTGTACTTATGTGTGGGTACCCGTGTGATTACTTGTGTGGATTGTCGTTAATTTGTTGTTTAGATCACAAAACGTAGACGTGATTGTAGTCGCAGTCATAACGGCAGTCGCGGTAATAACATACGTGGTGAATCGCGATTCGCTTCGGAATAGTCAGGGACGACGAAATAGTAAGTACAGTGAACGATCTCTAAATGAAAACTACACTATACCAGTGATGATATCTCGCCTTAAAGCGCTTAAAGACGAGACGAGGGCTTCACCCTGGCCAGTGCGTTCGTGCAACCGTTATAAAACTTTAGTGTCTAAATAAGTTACGATTGACATGTCGTGTGTCATGATAAATCGGTAACGGATAATCAGTAAATTTAAGTCAGTGTACCCTCAAAAGATTAATTATGCTCAAACGCTTGATGAGGTCATAAGGATGTATTCATAAAC
Organism: Sesamia nonagrioides; assembly: GCA_017933935.1. Taxonomy (NCBI): domain Eukaryota; kingdom Metazoa; phylum Arthropoda; class Insecta; order Lepidoptera; family Noctuidae; genus Sesamia; species Sesamia nonagrioides. The sequence goes on from JADWQK010001823.1 coordinate 460,673, forward strand.
GATGATTAAAGTTAAGTGGCGTTTAAAAGTGAAAAATCTATTGTTAAACAGTCGCTAATCACTAGTTAAGTTTCAGTAACGTTTATGAATAAAGGGGATTAACAGTACGCGGAGTATGAGTGTCGTGCAGTACTAGAGTTACATACGATAAAAGTAACCATATAATTATGTATATTTGCATTGAGTTTGTGAAATTGATAATTAATAAACATTTACCGCAGTGTAACTATTGTAAAGACATGCTTCAGAAGCGGGTAAAATAATAATGTCGTAATAAAAACGATGGGAACTGGAGTTAACAAATATTGAATAAAACTAATAAAACGTTAATAATAACGTCGTAGTAAAAACGACGGAAACGGAAGTTAACAAGTATTGAATAAAACTAATAAAACGTTAATAATAACGTCGTAGTAAAAAAGACGGAAACGGAAGTTACCAAGTATTGAATAAAACTAATAAAACGTTAATAATAACGTCGTAGTAAAAACGACGGAAACTGAAGTTAACAAGTATTGAATAAAACTAATAAAACGTTAATAATAACGTCGTAGTAAAAACTACGGAAACGGAAGTTAACAAGTATTGAATAAAACTAATAAAACGTTAATAATAACGTCGTAGTAAAAACGACGGAAACGGAAGTTAACAAGTATTGAATAAAACTAATAAAACGTTAATAATAACGTCGTAGTAAAAACGACGGAAACGGAAGTTAACAAGTATTGAATAAAACTAAAAACAGCATAAAGTAAAACGACTAATAAGTATGAATAAAACTAATAAACGTTAATAATAACGTCGTAGTAAAACGACGGAAACGGAAGTTAACAAGTATTGAATAAAACTAATAAAAAGCTAATAATAACGCTAGTAATTGTCAATAATTGTGTACAGATATTTGACCTAAAATATCAAAAGTAATTTATATTTACTTCTTTGAATAATGCTTGATTTAATAAATAAATATTCGATGGGCGGGACGAGTAATACTCAAGTACAATTCTTAAAGAGTTGGCGGTAATCGGAAGTTGCATCAATGATTCTAAATTTAATAAATTAATGGCCGAAAGGCCGGAAGCGTACTTCTAAGTGTGATTTTAAGTAATTAAAAATAATAATAATAATCTGGCATTTGTTTGTAATTTACATAAAGTAACTATGTCGGGAGATTGTATCAATCACGCACTGGAAGGCTAAAGTGATAGAGGAAAAACACTACCCAGGCATGAGAGGAATGCGCTGATACAGTCACTGCCTAAGACTAAAGGAGTAAAGACTAGAACAGGCATTTGTTGGGCTCAAGGCGGTGTAAGAAACATAAATCACACAGCTATAAAGGAAATGCGGTGCGTGATTGTGATAATCTGTTGCCTACGTTGTTCCTAGGCTACCTAAGTCTAAAGGTATCTTGAGAACTTCTGTAAATAGCGAGATAAAGATAAAATCAAAATCAAAGGTCATTTATTCAAACTAGGCTGAATTTAGGGTTTTTATGTCAAATTATGGTAGTCATGATAGGCCGAACCATGGATAAGTGAAGACCTTAACTGATTTAGCCTAATTGAAAACTTTGAAGCAGGTTCGTCAGCAAGGATTCCGAAGCAGTGGGAAGCTGAACCAGCTGGTACTTCGAGGGTGCCCGCCACCACTCCAGACGAGGTTGGCGAGCGGCCGTTCGACATGCTTCGGAGTGCTTCGGATAAGGATGCTGCTGGCTGCATGGAGATGGCGCAGACTCGGTCAAGCGGGATCATCTTATGGATCTGACGAGGGCGTCAGAGTGTCAGGAGAAGCCGTGTTAGCGACGACTAGCAACCCCAACTCAAGCTCACTATAAAAGGCGTTGCCTCGTTGCTCATGGGCTCTTTTGACAACGGACTCCGACTGGTAAACATCATCGTGTAAACTGTAAGAACTATATTTTCTATATTAATATTAAGAGCTGCTGACTATTGTTGGACATATTGTTGTGTGCTCAGTGATTATTATTGTGTTCCTATCTTCTTTAATAAGAAGTTCTGGTTGTAAATATAATTCAAATGTATAATACACGAACATTGAAACGTCCTGACTTGTTTCTTTAATAAATACCACCCTCTTTTAGCTAACAGTAACCCGCAGTGTTATTGAAGCTCATGGTGTAGGGAGACCATGCATCCACGATCCGGATATTGAAAAGTAGGTGCTCGAATTATTCAACGAGGACCCCACTGTGACACGAGAGCTAGGTACTAACCATATGGAAGTGTGGAAGGTCATGCATGAGGTCAAGTGAGTTCATGACCTATCGGTACCGCTACGGTTAAGCGCGTGACCGCGTGACCTCCCTCGCCTAGTGTTGCCTTGTAAGCTACCTGTTTTTGCGAAATAATATTTATTTTTTTAGGGGGTATTTTTTTTAGGTTTAGCCAGGTTTTGTATGCATTAGTACAATCAGTTATCGATACCTAACAACACCTTCACGGATCGGACAGGGTTTTCTTAACATATTGTATATTGAAAAAAGTTATAGAAATGTTTGATGTTGTAAAGTTATTGTGTAGTAGTTAAGATTAGTTTTTATCATAGATTTGCATTCGGTGCGAAATAATAGCCCTTTGATAGGAAGGCAAACGCGTGTGTTAGCGACGACTAGCAACCCCAACTCAAGCTCACTATAAAAGGCGTTGCCTCGTTGCTCGTGGCCTCTTTTGACAACGGACTCCGACTGGTAAACATCATCGTGTAAACTGTAAGAACTATATTTTCTATATTAATATTAAGAGCTGCTGACTATTGTTGGACATATTGTTGTGTGCTCAGTGATTATTATTGTGTTCCTATCTTCTTTAATAAGAAGTTCTGGTTGTAAATATAATTCAAATGTATAATACACGAACATTGAAACGTCCTGACTTGTTTCTTTAATAAATACCACCCTCTAATAGCTAACATCAGAGTGGGATAAAGAACTACATCGCTCACATTCTCGTTATAAATCAAGGAACAGAATAACGGTCACTTACAGCCTTTATTATTATTGTACTTATGTGTGGGTACCCGTGTGATTACTTGTGTGGATTGTCGTTAATTTGTTGTTTAGATCACAAAACGTAGACGTGATTGTAGTCGCAGTCATAACGGCAGTCGCGGTAATAACATACGTGGTGAATCGCGATTCGCTTCGGAATAGTCAGGGACGACGAAATAGTAAGTACAGTGAACAATCTCTAAATGAAAACTACACTATACCAGTGATGATATCTCGCCTTAAAGCGCTTAAAGACGAGACGAGGGCTTCACCCTGGCCAGTGCGTTCGTGCAACCGTTATAAATTTTAGTGTCTAAATAAGTTACGATTGACATGTCGTGTGTAGTTAAGTCATGATAAATCGGTAACGGATAATCAGTAAATTTAAGTCAGTATACCCTCAAAAGATTAATTATGCTCAAACGCTTGATGAGGTCATAAGGATGTATTCATAAACGATGATTAAAGTTAAGTGGCGTTTAAAAGTGAAAAATCTATTGTTAAACAGTCGCTAATCACTAGTTAAGTTTCAGTAACGTTTATAAATAAAGGGGATTAACAGTACGCGGAGTATGAGTGTCGTGCAGTACTAGAGTTACATACGATAAAAGTAATCATATAATTATGTATATTTGCATTGAGTTTGTGAAATTGATAAATAATAAACATTTACCGCAGTGTAACTATTGTAAAGACATGCTTCAGAAGCGGGTAAAATAATAATGTAAAATAAAAACGATGGGAACTGAAGTTAACAAGTATTGAATAAAACTAATAAAACGTTAATAATAACGTCGTAGTAAAAACGACGGAAACGGAAGTTAACAAGTATTGAATAAAACTAATAAAACGTTAATAATAACGTCGTAATAAAAACGATGGGAACTGAAGTTAACAAGATAAGATAAGATAAGATAAGATAATTTTATTTGTAGAAACATGTGTAGGTGATAATAATACATGGCTGTGATCATTACAGGTGGAATGGTTATTTCGTTTCAACATGTTTGACCATGACTGGTGTACAAAAAATATACTTCAAGCTAATAAGATTAATTAAGAATACATTATCTTACAAATATGAATTAATTTACATTAATTAGTCGAACAATATAATAATTAATTTACAATAACAACATGATTACATTTTTATAAAAGATATACATAATTGCATTTAAGTTTAAAGGTAGGAATAATTCTGTTCAGTCAAAGAGATTTGTCATTTAGGAAGTCATCAATATTATAATAACATTTTACAGTCAATATTTTTTTAAGTGTTTTTTTAAATTGGTTTGTATTTAATTGCTTCACATGTTTTGGAATTTTATTGTATATAATTGGAGCCTTACATACGACACTTTTACGCATTAGCGCTGTTTTAGCAGAGGGAACACAAAGCCTGCTATTATCACGGCGATTACGTTCTATAATATCAGATATGCGGGGAAAAAGATACGGGTTTTTGTGGACAAATAAAGCTATTTCAAAGATATAGAGTGACGGTAATGTAAGGAGGTTGTGCTTAACAAAAAGTGGTTTACAGCTGTCAGTACTATGTATACCGAACATAGCACGTATGCATCGTTTTTGCATTTTAAAAACCATATCTTTATTGGTTGAATTGCCCCAAAAAATAATGCCGTATCTGAGGACAGACTCAACAAGGCCGTAATATGCTGAAAGTAACGCTTCAAGATTAATAGTGGGGGCAAGTTTATATAATGCATAAGATAGACTACTGACTTTTTTACATAATATGTCGATATGTTCTTTCCAATTAAGTCGACTATCTATAGTTAAACCGAGAAAACGGGTAGCAGTAGTATCGTTTACAACGTAATCATTATGTATCAATTGTATGTTTAACGGATTTTGAAGTCTTTGTGTAAAATGCATCATGTTTGTTTTCGTCAAATTAATTTTTAAATTATTATTATTTAACCATGAAATTATAGATGTCAAAGAGTTATTTATGTCACGATTATACTGACCAATGTCCTTACATGCAATTGTAACAGTGCTATCATCAGCAAACAATGTCATGGGTTGATTCGTTACGTACGGTAAGTCGTTGATGTATATAATAAACAGAAGCGGCCCCAGGACACTACCTTGGGGAACACCATACTTTACATCATGTTTCGTTGAGCTGTATATTACTTCTTTTTTAGTTTTAAGGTTTACTTTAGTAATTACTGTTATTTGTTGTCGATCTGTTAGGTATGACTTGATTAAATCTAAAACATTACCTCTAATACCATAGGCATCAAGTTTACTGATTAATATATTAGGGTCTACATAATCGAATGCCTGTGACATATCACAATATACAGCACAAACGGGAGTCGTTTTATCAACGTGGTATATAACCTTTTTGAAAAATTCATAAATTGCCATATTTATTGTTTTATTTTGTCGAAAACCTTTTTGTTCAGTGCACAAAATATGATTTTTTTCAAGATACGAATTAATTTCACCATATAAATATTTTTCGAAAATTTTAGAGAATATTGATATTAACGAAATAGGCCTGTAATTCTTCATAAACTGTTTATTATCTTTTTTAAATAAAGGTTTTATGATAGACAATTTGAGATCATTTGGAAATATACCTGATGATATTGATAGATTAATTATGTGGCTCAAGTGGTGACAGATATCCTCATTTACTGTTTTTATAATTTTTGTGCAGAATTCATCGTGTCCTACACTGTTTGTATTTTTCAGCGTTGTTATGATTTGTTTAACCTGATTGGGTGAACATGGTGCAAGAAACATTGATTTTACACGGTGATTAATTAATGAAGTTACATTCTTCCCAACATCCGGAATGGGAATGACTTTGTCAACAAAATAATGATTGAATGCATTTGCTATTTGTGTAGGATTATTAATTATTTTGTTAACATCAACTTCTATGCTATCAATAGAATCTTTTGGTAGGCTGAGTCTAGTTTTATTTATTATTCGCCATGCTGTTTTAATTTTATTACTTGAAGTGTTTATTTTATAATTATTTTGTGCACGTTTTGTCAATGATATGATTCTTTTAAATAATTTGCAATACTTTACATACTTCAATTTATTCTCTTTTGAAGGATTTAATCTAGCATTCCATAGCAAGTCCCGTTTCTTCCGGCTGCAAACTTGGATTCCGCGTGACACCCATTTTGGTGTCTGGTAGACTTTTATTAAAAATTGAGTTTGAGGGAAACAAAGGTCATAAAATAATTTAAAGTCATCTATAAAATATTGATAAGCTATGTTAGGGTCATCAGTATGATAAATACGTGAGAAAGATAGGCTTTTAATACATCTTTTGAATTTTTTTATATTATCTAGGCTATAATCTCGCCTAGTTGAACGCCAAGATTTAAGTGTTGGTATTTTTTTCACAGGAACTTTCATTAATAGAGCTGCATGGTCAGACAGACCTAATTCTAACGTTTTTGTTTTACAACCCTTATTAAAATTATGTGCAAAATTGTCGATACATGTTTGACTAGCAAATCGCGTCGGTTCATGCAATGCTAATTTTAGATTATAATTTAACAACAAACATTCAAAATCTAAAGTAACATTATTGCTTTTTAAAACGTCTATGTTGAAGTCACCTGCAATTATAGCATTTTTATAATTACATTTAGCAATATAGGTAAGCAGTTTTTCTAGCCTATTAAAAAATGTATACATGTTATTTTGTTTTGGTACTCTATAGAGACAGATAATAACGATTTTATAGTCAGTAAGTTCGACTGCACAGCACTCGAATATAGACGACAGACAGAACTTGCTGATTTCGCAAATTTCCCTGAATTTGTGTCCGTTTTTCACTATAATGCATGTTCCTCCTCTTTTACTATTGCTCCGGCTGTACGACGAGGCCAGCGTATAATTAGGTTGATTAAGGCTTATCTCTTGTCCCGCCATCATAAAATGCTCAGATATACATATAACGTCCACAGGGCCGTCCTTGTGTCTGAGCTCTTCCAAGTGGATACATAATGCATCTGATTTATTTAGAAGCCCTGCAATGTTTTGATGTAGAATATGTAAATACTTATCAGAGAAAAAGCTGTGTATTGGGACTTTTATCGATTTCCTGTGAATTTGTCGTAATGGTTTTGGGTTTTTCACCGTTAATTACGTTTTTGTCGATCTCATCAACTGTGGACCAATCAACTATAATATTTTCCATAATACAGTCATATATGTGTTTCATTCCGGCTTTATTAATTTTCCCAGTTGTTTGAGACAACATTTCCATTGATAAGTCACGGTTACTGTCAAACATGTACGCGTAGTCATGATTTTGTATGTCCAAATAAAGAAGATTGTTGAACATATCGACTTTAAAATTGTATATGGGTGCCCCTGCTATGTATGTCGGTAAGCATATAATTTTATTAGTATGGGTCATATTTTTTAGGGATTCTCTTATCGTGGTTATTACGTCTATTTGATTTCGTTCAGCTTTAATGTCATTTTCACCAATAAAAATTATGCAATAGTCATTTAATGTAAAATCTTTTAATTTGCTTTTTATGTTTCCCAATACTTCCTTTATTGTTCCGTTTTGATAAACGTAATTGCAGAAATTAAAGTAATCCGAGAATACGTCTTCAGTTAGGGACAAGGACCACTTAGATTTGGAACTACTTAGTATACATAATTTCTTCTTTTGTTTTCGTTTAGCTTCCTTATTAACTGCCAATTCGCTATATGAAGATTTTTTATTCAATAACGATCTAGATTCTTTATTGGGCTTGTTTACTGTCTGCGTATGAGGGTAACAAACTGTTTGAGTCTCTTTATTGTGCATAGTGGTCAATCTTTGGACACAATCCCTCGGGGATTGTAATGAGCTCGTTTTTATATTATTATTTTGGGTTCTTAACTCGTTATTTGAAACAGTCTTGATTTTACGTACTGATACTGGTGTTTTTGGACTTCTTCTCTCAGGTGTTGAACACACTTTTTTGTATGTGTTGACAGTCTTTAACACGTTTTGGAGATCGGTTTTAAGACGAAAGTTTTCCGAATTTAAATTTTCGATTTCTTGATGAGCGCTTTGTAATTCTACCGTGAGAGTTTTAACTCGTTCGCTCAGATTATTTATTACGTCAGTGTGGTCATGCAGGCTGCTATCGGGTAAACTCATCATTGTAGCGTCAAGTAACGATTTCTCACTAGTACTTGATAAGTTAGTGAGGTCATTTAGTGAACCCGTTCTGCCGGGTCTACGATATGTTATGTTATTGTATTGCTCATTCATCTTTATCGAGATCGCGTATCTACCACAGCGCCCTCTATTGAACTCAAACAGCAATGTTACGCACAATTTTTTACTTTTGTTAATGTTATAGGGTAGTCCTTATTTCACTTTAAGTCGTGTTAAAATTAAACAATCTTGATGGATGAATATCATAAATACACAAAAAGACAAATAGTGACTGGGATTCGAGCTCGCGCCCAACCAAGTACGATCCGACAAGGTTCACTTGTATGCCACTTAGCCACGGAGTAGTTAGCCGGGTTGACGAAATTAGGGTACGCTTTTTATGAATTTTGATTTTTAAATACAAAAGGTCGGTTATTATGAGTCATGTCTCAAGTTTTTTTTTCCATGTTATGTTTACTGTTATGTTTACGTGATTTATCACTTTTGTAAAGTAATTGAGCACTTTTCTGACACTGTATGTACACTGTTTAGTTTAGATTGTAGCGGATACGAATTTGAATCAGTTCATTTTACGTTTTCCCGTTGAGTTATTTATACTGTTCATTGAACACTGTTTATGGTTATTAATGTTTGAAAACACTTCCACGCACGTAGTAATACTTTGTTTAGATAATAAACTTATATTTAGACTGAATAATTGTTATTAACTATTTTATTTTATTTAAATTATCTGGAGCTTCAAATAAGTACGTATAGCCGTAAATGTGCGGCTACCCACTTCCAAGTTCTTGGAGTTCAAAAGGTTAATATGATGATACAATTGTGAGCAGAAATGTCCAAGGAGGCTTATTGGTGATGTTCATCAGAAATGTCAGATAACTTTTATAAACAATGTATGAATGTAATGTTGCAAAAAGATTACCATGTAGTTATCTGGTAGGTGGTGTGTGTTTTTTTTATTGGGCAATTTCTGTTATTTTTTACTGTGTCTGTAGTTTATGTATGTAAAAAAGTAAAAGAAAAAATAACACTTCCTGAAAAATTATTCTATCTTCTAATCAAAATGTGAACATTTTAGGTTGTTCGAGTACTGTAAAGTCTATCAATAAATTTACCTAAACAAAGTCCAAGAATTCCATAACAAATTAGTAAGTACACACATCAAAAGTGTCTAGGGATCAACATATATTTTTGCAATAACTTTTCTCCTGATTGATATTAATTAAAATTTTCTTTAAGGATTCATCAAATAAAGTGTTTTCGTTTGTCACAGTAACGATAAACCAAGTCACCTTTGCATTAATAAAGAAATTTGCCATTTTCCTATTAAAGGGATATTTGACATTTGAACCACTAACACAAAAGTTCGAAAAAAAGACTGAAATAACAGTTTTCTCTAAAATTTTATTGGGTAACTTAAACAATTAATAATCCGTGTTTCTACCGCGAACACTAACAACACAAGAACATCGGTTTGGCATACTCAAAATGAGTTCATCCAAATCACGCTGTGGAATGGCCGCCCATGTTCGTTGCAACAACAAAAAAGGTCTTCTTGCGACTGGATACCCTCCATATTCGGCAGAGCTCTTCTCTGTAGCATATCCCATGCATGCTCAATCGGGTTCAAGTCTGGCGACTGAGCAGGCCAGGGCAGGACATTGATGTTAGCTGCGGCGAGAGTCTGTCTTACAACTCTTGCGGTGTGCGGTCGTGCATTATCATGCATTAACTGAAATAAGGGACCGATTTGCACTTGTAGAGGAACGATGACGTCTGATACAATCGTTTCAGCATAAATTTGAGCGTTGAGGTTGCCTCTGATCCAAATCAACTCAGTTCTTCCGCCGATCCAAATACCCGCCCATACCATGATGGTTCCACCACTATAAGGATGGACTTCCTGGCAGGATTTTAATCGCTGTTGGCGTCCAGGGGTTCTCCAGTGTCGTATACGTCTTGTATCCGGTCTCATACCAAAACGAGACTCATCAGAAAAGCACACGAAACGCCATTGTTCTTCTGCCCAATTTCTGTGTTCAAGAGCCCATTGATATCGAATCCTACGATTGTGCATTGCTATAGGTGGTACCCGTAGCGGTCTTCGGGAATGAAGGTTCACTTCATGCAAGCGGTTTCTGACTGTTTGGTCGCTAATTAAGTTCCCTGAAGAGTGATGAAGCCTCACGGCTAACATCATGGCGGTTATTGTTGGAGCTCTTCGAGTTAAGATTTGAATGTATCGGTCTTGTCTCCGTGTGGTGCAGCGATACCGTCCTCTATGGCGCTCAGCCACGGTACCAGTGCTTCGGTAACGTGTCCAAAGTCGACTGATAACACTCTGACTTGTATTCAGAGCTAAAGCCACAGTACGTTGCCGGGAACCAGCTTCTATCATTCCCACGGCTCTGAGCATTTCTTCCCTGCTTAAATGACGTCGCCGCTCCATAATAACGTTGGTTTTAATCAGTAGTAGGGAAACAGTAGCACTAATAATGTCTTCAATGCGTTGTATGTTTTTATAGGGAAAATATTGACAGCTGATTTTCATCTTTTACTCGAATTTGATTCACAGTTCCTGATTCAAATTATGAAATGCACCAAAAAGGATCCATATAAATTTATAAAATCATAAATTTATTACAAAGCCACATCTCAATCTCAAGAAATCCGCATAAAAATGCTTGATCCCTAGACACTTTTGATGTGTGTATATTATCATATACAATATGTAAAGAAAACCCTGTCCGATCCGTGAAGGTATTGTTAGGTATCGGTAACTGATTCTACTAATGCCTACAAAGACGGGCTAAACTTAAAAAAAAATCCCCCTAAAAAAATAAATATTATTTCTCAAAAAGAGGTAACTTAAAACATGTGCGGTAGGCCATACAGGCACGGGCGAAGAGGGGCAGGGCACGCGGCACGCGGTCGCATCGCTATTCGCTCAGAGTTATACCGTCAAAAATAATGTTGTCACTTTTTAAAAATTACCAAATTTTGGGGAAGTTGGATGAATTCGCGGGAAAAAAAAATACTTTAAAAATCACTAGTATTGTTACTATGATGATTATGTAAAATTTCATATGTTATTTGGCCATGTGTTTACCTAACCTTCATTATCCTTACGGGTTGGACAGGGTTTTCTTAACATATTGTATATATCGACGTTTGAAAGGCAATCATATCTAAGCAACAAAAATTCGTAAATTGAGTTATATACACCAAACGACGCAGAATAATCTGGCGGTTTGAATGGTGTATATAACTCAATTTACTAATTTTTGTCGCTTAGATATGATTGCCTTTCAAGCGTCGATATGTATTATATTGTTGCCCACTCCCAAATATGCTACAGACGTATACTTATATACTTACTAATGCTAAACGAATTGGAGGTAGCTCTTTCTACAACTATATTTTAAATACAAACAATTATTGGAGGGAAGCAATATAAAAATAACCTATATTATTCCTATGAGCTGAAAATATACTTCTTTATGTACGTGAGATTTTTTACATTTATTGTATTGGAGTTATGTAAACTTAACCGAATAATAAACTTTATTTTTGTTTACAATCAACAGTTGTAACTTTTTTATTACCGCGCGTAATGAAAGGCAACTTTTATGCGCTCAATTATTATTGACCGCTTAAACAACTGACGATATCGCATTTTTTAGAAATATTGCTTGAAAATGAACTTTCTATCTACTTTGTACGTAAAGGCCGGGTCAATTACCATTTTAATGCTGCAATTAGCGACGGGGAATCCGGGTTTTCTTTGCATTATGACTTCGGCTGGGGCACTTAGTGATCAAGATGCCATGTAGTTAGTATATTAGGTACTTGTGTATTCGTGTAAATAATTCTCTAATTTAACAACTTAATGAAAGTTGTTCTCAAATAATTGGCAAATAATTCCCAACAAAACAAGTATTGACATTTTGCGCGGAACTTCCGTCTACAATGCTTTTTTTTTTTTAATTTTTTTCTGGCTCGGTTACTGGACCTTTATGCCTAGGCCGCACTACGGTTAAACCGCTGCGGTTTTTCCCGCGACTGATTTTTTCGCTACAAAATGCTCGCGGGTAAAAACCGCAGGTGCGGCCGCTTGCATTAGTCTTCTAGGAGCACAAATTCACGCGATTAAAAACCGCCGCGGTTTAACCGTAGTGCGGCAACAGCCTTAAGCAAAGTCATTATTTTGAGTACACTCTTATTTACAATAGACATACAGCATACTTCACAAAATAAAGAGGTTCACTTCACTTTAGGACTTCCTAGCCATTGATATAATATTAAACTAAGGTAGATAAGTCACTAGCACACTGAAAATGAAGTGTACAAAAGAAGGTAAGTCCAATATCTCGGTTCAGTCACTCTCGTGTGAGGGTAGCCCACCGCACGCGCATTGCACTGGTCAGCACGTCTGAGGATTACCTCGGTATCCCCGGGTAATCCTCCCTTGGCCCTGAGAGTGGAACGGAGTTAGGTCTTCGGGCTGATCCCGTGACACTCTCGACACAGGGCCTGAGGGGAACCGAGTGGTTTTAGTGGGTATTCCCGGCTCCGGCTGGGCGAGCCCCAAACACGCCCGTCGCCTACCTAGCGGCGGGTAGGTGCGTAAATGCGACCACGCGATAAAAAAATAAAATAAAAGTAAAACATTGATAAAATTACGAGTTTATTTTGCGTTGCTAAATAATAGAGTTGTAGCAGCCACGCAGATGCTACACAACAATTGACGACCTTCCGCGAAAGGGTTCATATAAATCACACTAGGATCGCGAAAGTCATGGCGTGCGTCCCAACCGCCAAGCGCAAGGGTCTCGACCGCCTAGAGCGAGGGTGCCTATAAATCTCACCCCAGAAGCACATCTTGCCTATGTGCGTGGGAGCGTGTGAAACCATACCGAACCGCCTTGAACATGAACTGAAGTGGCGCGCTCTCTACACTGACCAATCATACGCCACGGCCTCCCTCGATCAACGAATCAGCATCGTGGACGCCCTATTGGTCACCCCACTATTGTTTAGAGATAGCTAGTGTATTTAAGTTAGTGCATAGCCTGTAAGAGACACATTCACATTCACACTCTGTACATTCTGTTCTTATATTTAGTCACGTGCACAAGAATTGTATTCCGATCTTCACTTTCTTATATTGAGTCGCGTCTACACTCTTGTAATTAGTTAACTTATAGTATACACTGTACTCTTTACTTACGTGCAATATACAACGATCTATCCGAGGTTTAATTACGTAACACGACCTACGCGCTACATTGGTGACCCTGACGTGATTCTAACCGACGCGATCTTAAACCGACGTAATTCAAACCGACGTGATAAAGCCCGTCGTGATTCGAACCGACGCGATTACAAGACTGACGTGACTTCAAGACCGACGTGATCTACCGATACTCGTGATTAGCACATTCTAGTGGCTTCCCACAAGCGGGTCTCACCACTAGGATTTCAAGAGGCTATATTCACGGTATTGTAACGTTACACCAGCAGAGTCTACGCAGGATGGCGACCAGCAACGCACCACAGGTAGGAGGGCGAGTCGACACGCACACACTATAAGCACGGCTGTCTGACTTTTGGCCAGCGTATCCCAGACTATGGTTTACGCACTTCGAAGCAGTAATGGCGCCACAGAAGCAAGGTGATGACGCACGCTATCAAGCAGCTATCGCCCGACTAGGCCTGGACGCGCTTCAACAAGTAAGTGACATTATAGTTGAACCACCCCCTGAGAACAAATACGAAACCCTGAAGGCCAGACTTATCAGCGTCTACGAGGAATCCGAGAGCCGGAAGCTGTAAAAGCTGATGGGTGAGATGGAACTCGGAGATCAGAAACCCTCACAGCTGTTACGAAAAATGCGGGAACTAGCCGGACAGAAAATACCTGACGGTACACTGCGCATCATGTGGACCAAGCTACTTCCACCCTCAGTACGCGCTGTTCTCACCGTAAGTGACATAACCGATCTAGATAAGTTGTCGCAAGTGGCAGACACTGTCATGAACAGTATCGCGCAACCTAACCAGGTCGCGCAGATTTCACACACGAGCGGTATGATTGCCCTATATGAACAAATAAGGCAGTTATCTCTGGAGCTAGCTGAACTCAAGAACAGGCAGGAACCCAGACCAAGATCACGCAGATCATACGACAGACGGCATTCAAGATCGCGTTCAACAAGCAAGGATAATAGCAACCGCAAGTATTTAGAACAATCACTTTATTGTTATTATCATCGCAAGTTTGGCAAAGAGGCGCGAAAATGTACGCTTCCGTGCAATTTCGATAGCAACAGCCCCCATTCGGAAAACTAACGCATGCGTCGGTTGAGGCGGCAACACTTCTCACCGCCTATTCATAACTGATAAGAATTCGCGTCTGTCATTTCTAATTGATACCGGCGCAAACGTCTCCGTGAAACCGAGGACAAAAGGCGGGAAAGCAAAACAAAGAGCCTGTCCAGAAAGCGCGATTTACGCGCGAGTCTACTCGCGCGTTTTGATTTGTATCGCGTCCAGATGCGGCGAAATCACGCGCGTATGTGATGAGAATGAGACGGATTTGGTCAGTTATAAAAATGGACTCTGATACTGCGGTTGTGTTGTAGCTTGCAGACCGTCGATGGAATCGTCGTAAACGAATAGAAAGTCGACGATTTAACGTGCATCCCATTCTATGTGACAGAATGACCTACAAGTTTTTTTTTCTCCTCGCAATCACCAGCTTCACAAAAAATTTCTATTTCTTCTCAGTTCCTACGCGTAATAGTTCTATTAGAATAATCTGACGATTCCATATCCCATATAGCTACCCTTTTCTCAATTTCGTCAATAAAAATTTCCGTGTCAAAGTTTTCACGCTCCATTTTTATAAACGAATACGTCCACTCGCCACGGACACGCGCGTAGTACTGGACGCTGCAACGGCGCCGGAGTATCTCGACTCGCGCGGCGCTCGCGCGTAATGCGCGTGTTATATCTATAACGAGTCATAATTCTAATAAAAGTATTGTATTGTGAATTGCTTAAGTTTAGTTGATTCCGAGGGTAAAATAACTTTTATAAAATTATAAAAACGGCTCGATGGTACTCTGAGAGTGGCATTTCCTATAACTACGGTGACTCGTCCCTTAGTAGACAGTCTTCATCGAGCCGTCGGACCGAGCACACTACCAGTTAAGTATTCTGAATATTCATTATAGGCACATAATTCTTATGTGCCTGGTCTTATGTAATTTATATTGCTGATGATTCTAAAAATGTCCAGTAAGTAATGTTATAAGTAACTATGTACATAATGTTTCTCCTATAATGTTTTGCTTTAATATTATTTAATTACACACTCTGCTATCCTAACACGCGCGAGTCGAGAGTCCCGCTCATTGCAAGCGTTTTACGCGCGAGTGCGGTAACGCGCGAGAGCATCTGGACGGAATGTATGCAGCTCTAGTAACTCGAGAACGCGCGAGTCCCTACGCGCGAGTCCACTCGCGCGTAGGGACTCGCGCGTTCTGGACAGGCTCAAACCGATTTGTTTGTACGCGGCAAACAACACGATTATCCCAACGTACGGAGAGAAAACCCTACAACTGGATCTCAACCTACGACGGCCGTATACCTGGAAATTCATCGTCGCTGCAGTCAGCAAACCTATCATCGGTGCAGACTTTCTGAAACGTCATCAACTTCTTGTCGACATAGCCAGACGACGTCTCGTCGACAAAGGTACCAATCTGACCGTCAGAGCATCAGTCATTCATTCCGACGAACCCACAGTTCGAAGTAATTCGACATGGAAAGCCGTATCACCAGATCCTCAGTAAGTTTCCTGACATCCTGCAACCGTCATGCACGAAGGATACTGTTATTGTGACTGATATATATATATATTGTGGCTGACATAGGCAGCTAGCGACCTCTGTTGTCGAAAGGAGGCGACAGTATCAATGAACAAATTACGCGCAATATTAGTAGTACCGCTTTTCGACACTGGAGGCGCTGTATTATGAATGAAGGCGGTCGCCATATTGATCTTGAGAACTGTAGTACCGCTATTGACCGCCAGATGGGCTGGGTTTATGAATGAATCACGATTATTTGACAATGAAAGTTGTAGTTTAAACCCGCCTCTCGACACTTGGGGGCGGTAAGATAAATACGTTTCGAATGTTCTAGAAACTCTCAGATACGGAAGTTAGAAAATATCGGCTTCTTCCGCCCACATACGGTGGTAACGGCCCCTTTCTGCCCCGAGACGCCGTAGACTGTAGAGTGCGGGTGTGTTAGTTTAGTCTCGTAAAATGTAATCGTGTTTTAGATTTTAAGACTACACCGTGTCTTTACTTGACCGAACCCAAGGATTGTATACTTTTAAAACCTGTGGAAATACCGATAATAAATCTGGTAGTAGCATACGCCTGTTTTTCATTACTATTCAGTACTTATTCTTATTTTACAATAAGAGTCGGTCCGCTATTGTCCTCTATAGTTATATTCTTTAAATGTGGGTAGTTGCATCCACCCACTATGCTCATATAAAACTGTGTCGCTTGACGATTAACCCCAGTGCATATCCAGCTATCGGTTGTATCACTAGTCCTTACAAACATAACATTGGCGACGAGAACTTACCCGCATTATTTCAATAAATAAGTAGATAATGTCTTACTTTGGCATTTTGTCCAATTTTGACCACACAATTCACGCATGGCAAAACTATAAACAACGCATCTCGCAATGGTTTATCGCGAACGACATCGACGAGGTAAAGGACTCAACAGGAGTGCAAAGACGGGCGATATTGCTGAGTGAGGTGTGAGTCAGTGAGGGCATATATGTACCAGTTGGCAGCGGATTTGGCGCGACCTAAGGATTTAACGCAAGTGCCATATGAAGATATTGTGATTTGTTGTACTCCTCGACTAGCAATTCACGCCAAAAAATGTGGGTTTGGCGAGCGGTATAAATTTTATGCGGCTACCCAAAACACCGAGGAAACATTTTCGCAGTGGGCTGCCAGGCTACGTGGGCTAACTACACATTGCGGATTCCTGAATGTGGAGGAGGCACTCCGTGATCGGTTTGTGATGGGCATGCAACCGGGGCCGGAGAAAGATACACTGGTGAGAGCGGTGGAGTTGGCGGAGAGCGTGCGCAGTGCACGCCAGGGAGCAGAAGCATCTTCCGGCCAAGCTTCGGCACAGCGGCCGGCTACCAGCGAGCCGATGTTCAAGATCGCGACGGATCAGAACTCGCGGAGTGTAAAGAGTGGCGTCAAAAAGGAAGTGTGTCAAGTGTGCGGATATAAAAATCATACGGCTCAGTGTAGATTTGCTAATCTCAAGTGTAAAAAGTGCTATGCAACGGGCCATTTGCGTAAAATGTGGAAAAATATTAACCTCGTAATCGGCGAGTCGAACGAGAGTGATAATGACGGTGCGTGTAAAATTAATAAAATGTGCTTACATAATGGCGGACCAATGACATTAGTTATTACAATTCGGGCTATTAAATTAAAATTTGAAATTGAGACCGGGTCAGCGGTCACTGCGATTTCCGAATTAACTTACAAAAAATATTTCAATTCTATGCCATTGTCGGTAGCTAGTGATCGGTTATTTACATACACAGGCCGCGCGATTCACTGCCTTGGAAGTATAAAACTGCCTTTTACGTATTTAGATAACACACACGATATAATTGTTCGGGTTATACGTGATGGGGGACCTCCTTTTGTGGGGCGTGACTTTATAAGTTTGTTTAAATTGCAACTGTTGCAAATTAACTTTACGCAATCTGATAACGTCGTTGAACGGTTGAAGTCACGTTATGTAGAGAATCATATTATAGTGATCATTTGTAAATAATTAGACGCACCACTACTTGTACCATAGAATGTGTAAATATAAACAGGGCATTTGAAGTCGAAATACACAGATCATATCGGAGAGGCAAGTTTTATTTTACCTAAGAAGATTCCTCCTCCAAAATAGGTTACTTGCGGCCGCCAACGACTTCGTTCGCGTGGTTTAGTTATGCTCCACTCCTATAGGTCGCAGCGTGATGTTATAGCCTAAAGCCTTCCTGGATTAATGGACTATCCAGCGCAAAAAGAATTATTCTAAATCGGACCAGTAGTTCCTGAGATTAGCGCGTTCAAAGAAATAAACAAACTCTTCAGCTTTATATAATAGTATAGATATTGCAAGAATAAGCAGACCATATTGTATGACATATAATATATATGAGTTAGTTATTCGCCTATGTGAAGATAGCAGGCTAATGACACCAGTAGCGGAGACATTGTTAGTGACGCAGCTGACAAATGACAATGAAAATAATTTTTAACGGAGAATATTTGGAATCAGATGATGTAAGCAATTATTAAGTTTTAGAATACTTTTCATTGGTAAAATCACGTTAAAACATATAATAATAAATATGTATGATTTTAAGGATATTAACTTCAGTTGGTGGACCGCTGAAGTGGGCGACAAGACTTCTAGGGCTGAAAGACCTTGGCCTAAGACACCTCTATGTAAAATTTCGAATGATGAAAACTTATAGTTTCCGAGAAATTAATTCACAAAAATCATGATAAATTCACAATTTTAGGTTTTTGTTGTCATTGCGTTCCGTTATACTTGTTGTTGAAGACCTGTCAAATTATTTATTTGAAATTATTACGTATTATTTATTATTTTTATGTTAATAGTAATAATTTGTCTAAAATCATATTATTTGAACAAAAACATGTGAACATTAAATTATTAACAATTATTATTTCATTTGACGGAAATCGTAGACAATATCGTTGTGCACAACGAAACGTAAAATGATACGTCAGTAAAGTAACTCAGTAATTCAGTATAGTCAGTATTAGAGGTGGTTAATATAGCGCATAGCGCCATTTTATAGCACGCTATTTTTTCATAGCGCATAGCGCACGCTATGTAGGTGGACGTTAAGACGCTATAACGCTATTTACGCTATGAATAAAATTGATCTAACGACTCGCACAGCGCGCGCCGGCACTCCGCGGGCGCTGCCCGCTATCTGCGCTATGCGCTATGAAAAATAGCGTGCTATAGAATGGCGCTATGCGCTATACGGGCAGTCAGTAATCGCGTGAGCGCTGTGGGCTATAAATGTATGTTTGTTGTCGCAGCACGCTATTTTCATCGCGCGCGATCTTAATTGTTAGTGTAAATATTAGTATAAAGTTCTGTTGAAAAACGAACTAGTGACGATTATTTAGTGTCTGCAAAGGTATTATTAGTGTGTGTAAATATTAATATAAAATTCCGTTGCAAAACGAACTAGTGAATATTATTTAGTGTGTACTCTATGTAAAAATGTCTAATCGCAAAGGTGGTGGTTTGCCAATCTGGAACTTTTTTGAAAAATCTGCAGACGGCAGCAAGACTGCTATTTGTAATTATTGTCACTGACAATTGTCCTTTAAATTTATTTTTTCGAAATCAGGATATACTATCAGTAATCGAGAAACACTGTTGTCTATTACAAAAGTAGTTCAACTAATGTTTTTAAATGTAAATAAAATATAAATTAAAGAAGAACCACTGTATATATCTGTATATAATGTAAATAGTTGTTTTTTGTATATATACAATCAATGAACTCTTAAATACGCCTATATTTGATTAACGATTTATTAAAATTAATGTTAGAATAACCTTTACCAATTATAGACAGTCCTAAGCCTGAAAAGTATGAAAGAGACTTCATTGATATCTTTTTATATTGCTTTTTTTAGCGTTCCGTTATAGCATGCGGTCTATGTATCGAAGAACGCTATGTAAAGTAACGCGCTAAGAAATGTAGCGTGTTGTAAGAATTATCGCGCCTGGTGGACGTCCACGTCAAAGAGTATAGTAAGTATATAAATAAAGAGTGACAACTCTGTGGTAAAATTTGCATGTATGGAAAGTGCTGCCCCCTTACAAATGATGCGTGAACAACTACTAGTGAGTGATATAGGTAGCTATGCATATATAGCTATGTATACTATAGCTACATACCTATGCATATGTAGCTATGTATATTATTGCTACGTACCTATGCGTACGTAGCTATGTATATTAAAGGTCTGGGTTTTCAGATGAATAAAAAAATGTATTCAGTAATTCATTTATTTTATGAGTGGAAACTTCACAGCTGACAGTATATAAACAAAATCGTTAGATAAAACATTACGCCAATTATGAAGTACACAGAAATAATATTACAAATTAGCCGAAAGTGTCACAAATTAACATTTTGGGGTTGAAACTTTGTATGGATTATTTATATGTATATTATTTTGTAACAAGACATAACAATGGTAATTTGTCCATCTGCATCCTCATCATGCCAGTTAATTAAAACAATATGGCTCATATATAAATATAGCACTTTCAAAGGTATTTTTGTACATACTTATACTCTACGTTTCATTTATTTATAATTTTTAATACTATAAATAAATCAAAAGTAGAAGAAGGGATAAAATAGTAATGATAATCAAAATTAAGTTTCTGTTAAGTCAGATAACCAAGATGTTCTATTTTTACCGCGTAAAGTAGTTGTTCTAATAAAAACTGTATCTGCCAGTAGGCAATAAATAGATAGACATGGTTACTTTATATCTGCGAAAAGCAGTATACATGGCATTTATTATTATCATTTTCATTCATATTTTTAATATTTTTTAAGTACATTTGAGCTGCTTTTTTGTTATATCGTCGCCTTTATAGGTGATTTTACCGTTTATTATTTTATTGATAGACCCGTACCAACTATAAATAATAATATTTGCACATGTGTCTACAAAAAATTTTGTTTAATAGCTTGCTTTTACAGTTTTTACACCCTTTGACAAGTTTTTGTAGAAATTATTTAATAATAAAGTTTTATATGCTCCCTCGAATCCCATACAGTTAGGCATAACATCTCGAGCATTCAAACTTAAAACACTTCCAAAGAAATTTTCTAGTGGGTCTTGAATTGTGTATTGGAATTGTATGTCAATATTGCGTCAAACTAATATTTGTTTGCTAAGAGTTGCCAAATAAATTTAAAACCTTCGATTGTTCGCTCCCTTTTCATCATTTTTTGTTACCATAAATTTGGCGGTTTTTAACATTTTTAAGGCATCTTGCCATAATTCGTGATGAGGAGAATTTCTCGTTACAGCAGCTCTGTATATATTTCCACATGGCGGCGTAAAAGATGAGGCGTTACATGTATCAAATAATTTGTCTATTAATAGAACAAATTGTATTAAATCCCCACATTCTGAAGGACAATCTCCTTTTTGTAATTGCGATATCAGTAGCAACTGCCATACTATGACTTAATACTTGAGCCGCATTTTTCATCCTCATCTTTTTTATTTTGTCGGGATCAATGTGTTCATTGGTTAATTTGTGCAACATATTTAATTCTCCACGCGACACGTCGGCTTTCTAAACCCGCTGAAAGTACTCCCACTTTACTATTTTTAATACATTCTCGTGCATATAATGCATTTCTTTATTCAACAAATTATTTCTAATTCCTTTTAGCAAGTGAGCAATATCAAACAACGGGATTATGCCTTGGTTATTAACATTAATTATGTCCTTTCGACATTCTTTTCGGACTCGGGAATATGCAGTTTTCGCTTCGGAGATTAAGCTATTAATGGCGCTTACATTTGCCGAGCTTTGGTAGCATACTGTTGCAATAATTATGAAACCAGTAGCTTGTATGTTGGTAACAACTTCTACTAAAATTTCTTTAAGTTTAGATGATTTTAAGGTTTGTGTGAAGTAGTAAGCTACTGGTTGTTTATAATTTTTGCTAACCCCTTTGACCATGAACACCAAAACATGTTTGACTAAATTTGGCGTCTTACAGTTCCCATAGTTCTCAAAACCTACAAGATTGTCTGTGTATATCTACATTGTAATGGATCTGCGGAGATATGGACATTTCATCAAATATTAATGTACACAGACGATCTTGTACTAACATTTTCGATACTGTGGCCTTTAATTCTTTAAAAATAATGTCATTTATGCCTGGAGTCAATTTTACTTAAGCAAGCAATGACGAGGACTTTTTTTTTATGGTTAAGTTAAACGCTTTAAGGTATTTTTTTAATTGAGAGTGATAAAATATTTTCTGTGTGAGTAAATCAGTGCCCCTTCTTTTTCTTCTTTCCTTCAATGCATTGCATTCGAGTAAACAATTTAGCAGACTCAGACATATTACGAGATAGTTTTTCAAAATCCCTGTTAGCACTTTTGTCTTGAAGTTTCTTGATACACAACTTGAATGTTTTTAGTTTCTGACGCAATCTCCTTACTTCATTTTGCATTTTTCTAGCTTTTCTGGTATACTGCATTTCAGCTTAAGTCAGCAAACACTCGAATGTTTAACCTGAAAAAATTAATATAGCTTTAATTAATTTATTTATATTGTATTACCTGATAGAAATAATTTATATTTAACAAATTTATTTATTTTATGAGTGGAACTTCACGGCTGACAGTACATAAACCCCCTTATTCAAAATACATACTTCAAATTATAAACACCTTAGTGTTTAATCATAAACGATGATTAAAGTTAACTGACGTGAAAACGTCGAAAATGTATGGTTAAACAGTCGCTAATCACTAGTTAACTTTAAGCAGCGTTTATGAATAAGGGGGAAAATCATTAGATAAAATATTACGAAAATTCGGAAGTACACACAAATAATATTTCAAATTAGTCGAAAGTGTCACAAATTAACAGGCATTACTATTATTTGAAGACATGAGTGGATGAAGGTGATATGTAAAATTTTATAATTATTTTTCTTTATGCTTAATATATTTATTTATGCTATAAAGTAAAAAATCATACCCACTTCATCCACTCATCTGACTATCCGCTATTTAGTTAGGCTACTGATTCAGTATTGTCAATTGTCATTCATCAGTTTAAAACGATTTCATGTATACTTAAGATGTCCAAGTACTTTTAGTGCTAGATATTAAATTTTCTATATGATTAAAAAACTCAATTTTAAAATAAAATGGGGCTAGAATCAATGTTAACACAATAATAACAATTACTTAATTGAATCATTATTTTAAGCAGTAGTTTATTTGTGTAAAACTCCCATCAAGACTGTTTACCTCTAGTTAAGTGCCTACTTAAATGGAGTATAGATAAAATTTCTACCAGACCACATATGTAATGTGAGCGACAGGCAGCATCTGCCAGACCTCCTATGTATATTTTATAAAGGCTGAGGCTTCGTGTATGCATGCATTCATCCTATAGTGGGTATCAACTTTTGTTGAGGACATTGTTTGACTGATGAGTGATAACGACGAGGAAGATATAAAAAAATACATAACCTAACTCAACTTATATCGTATATCATGTTAAAGATTACATCAACATGGACAACTTTTTATATATCAGCAATCCTTGATCTCATACAGAAGAAAAGATATTTAGCTAACGTTTTTGCCAAATTTGATGTGCTATATTTTTTTTTCTGTACAAGATAAACATTTGTTGCCATATAAAAAATAGTCTATTTGACAGCCTCTGTGACGTAGCAGTAGCGAACGCGGCCGTTGCGCAAGGAGGCGCGGGTTCGATACCCGCACAGTGCAAATATTTGTATGCATAAATATGAATATTTGAACTGGTCTGGTCGTGCCTTGGAAAGCACGTTAAGCCGTTGGTCCCGGTTGCCATACGAACTTCTAGTGGCAGTCGTTACGGGTTGTTGGAGCCCTCAAAAGTGTAACAATTGGTCTAACTGAAATGCTTAGATGTCGCCTTCGGGTTGTGGAGGTAAGACGGCAGTCGCTTCACGGAAAATATCGAAGTTTAGGAAAACTCAGCAGTTAGACTGGTAAAACGGACCCCAGACTCCAAAGCTGAAAAAGCTGCGGATGCGACTGTGGTGGTAAAAATGGTCTATTTTGTTGTAATCTTTCATGTAAAGCTGGATACAACTGTGATAAATTTCACGGCTTATTAGAATTCTCACCACAAGGGCTCAAATAAGGGGTTGAAACTTTGTATGGATTACTTCATGAGCAAACGGCTCATTGGATATAGATGAAACTTGGCAGTAATATATTCCAATGTGTAAGCTATATTACCCCCAAGATTCATCTAAATCCAATGAGCCATCCATATTGATAGCCTACTTTTTATTTGACTGTAGGAAGTAATAAAAAAAAGTACCTTCGTCAAATGTTGATTGATATCAAACTTTTCACTTGATATCAAACAGGACCTGCCTGATCCCGCTCTTCAGAATATTCAACAGCAGATGAAGGTATGGTTCTGGTTGCACGAGGCAGTTGTCTAATCTGAACTGTTAAGCCTGGCAAGTTGGTGATATCAGTCATAGATCTGACATGACCAGATTGTCTTACAGGCCAACTGTAGTTATGGTCTGTCTCCACAAAGGTACCAATTGTTTGTTGAATACCTGTAACATACATTTTTTCATATAAATAAGTTATTATGTCTGTTGCCAGCCTCCGTGGCGTAGCGTGCAGCGAACGCGGCCGCTGCGCAAAGAGGCGCAGGTTCGATCCCCGAGCAGTACAAATATTTATATGCATGAATATGAATATTTGTTGATCTGGTCATACCTATGAAAAGACGTTAAACCTATCGATATCGCCCTAGGGTTGTGGAAGTCGAAGTTTAGCCAAAATCAGCAGTTAGATTGGCAAAGCTGAAAAATCTTTGGATGCGACTGGGATTCAAAATCAAAAGAAATTACTTTTGACTTTGAATCCCAGTCCAATTCAAATTAGACTGAGAATCGGCTCTTATATACGTCAATATTATATAAGACAGTCCTCCAAAACGCCCACCCATTGACACTTCCTAATGCTTTAGCTTGGTAGAAGAAATGGCGGAAGAAACTCCACAGCAGTACAGCTGTCTGTTGATTTAAAAAACACATGACTTTATACAATACTATGTATAGTTATGAACACAAGAAAATAGAACAACAATGAAATTATTTACCATATGCCAGCTGCCACGCCAAAATACCAGTTAAGCAAAATAATATATATATATTTAAATTAAAATGTAAATAACTAAAAACTTATTATTTAAATAAAAACCACAGGCATAAAGGGTGTGACAACTCACATATTTATGCATTGTAAAAAAGTAAATTTTATTAACTCATATAATGTGTCAGTAAGCTAATTCTGGAGTAGGAACACAAACATTGTCTTGGGTTAATCAGAGCAACCAGCTATTCTTATCATTTAAATTATAAAGTCATTTACAGAATAATATGCCTTTGAACAAAGCTTGGATTTGATTTGCGCTTCAAATGCATTGTAAGGCAAGTCTAGCAAAGCAGAGAGAATCTTGTTATAAAAACCAAGCCTTATACCAAGCCCAACAAAAGAGTTATGAAGTCAGTGAAAAGAGGCTCGCAGTTTGTCCTTATTTCTGGTTATTATGAATGTCACAGTTTTTGGTGTACACATGAATATTTTGCCTAACATATAAGATGTTGGCTAAGAGAAATTGTGAAGCAACGGTGAGAATACCAATATCTTTAAAGAAATTTCTCAGAGGAAATCTGAAACCAAGCTGGTAAAATGTACTGATTATTTGTTGAATACCTGTAACATACATTTCAAGGTCATTACCAGTTCACATCATGACAGGGTCCACAAAGACCAATGCCTCTTGGGTAAGGGTTGCGGGTTGGTTAAAAAAGAAACTGTGGCCCTGGCCGTCGCACAGGCAAGTGAAGAAACACGGATGGGTTTTAGTCGGTAAAAACCAGACATGCACTTCCGCTCACCAAACAAAAGTCATTACCAGTTAAATAACTTTTGTCCTTACTAAAAGAGTCTGCAGGTATTTTGTCATCATCATCATCCCAGCGTTAATCCCAGTCGCATCCGAAGCCTTTTCTGCTTTGGAGTCTGGGGTCCCCGCTTTACCAGTCCAACTGCTGATATAGCTAAACTTCGACATTTTCCGTGAAGCGACTGCCGTCTGACCTCCACAACCCGAAGGCGACATCGAAGCATTGCAGTTAGACCAATTGTTGGATTTTTGAGGGCTCCAACAACCCGTAACGACTGCCACTACATGTTCGTATGGCAACCGGGACCAACGGCTTAACGTGCTTTCCGAGGCACGACCAGACCAGTGCAAATATTCATATTCATGCATACAAATACTTGCACTGTGCGGGGATCGAACCCGCGCCACCTTGCGCAGCGGCCGCGTCCGCTACCGCTACGCCACAGCAGGTATTTTGTAACAACACATAATGATGGTAAATTGTTCATCTGCAGTTTGATGAAAACAATATGGCTCATATAAAATAGAGAATAAATATAGTGCTTTGAAGCAAAATTAAGTTTGTGTAAAGTCAAATAACTAAGATGTTCTATTTTAAAAGGGGAAGCAAAACGCTTATAGCGAACACAAATAGTTGCGTTCATGTTATGCAAATACGGAAATAATAATCCTTTTTCTACAATTTTCAGAATAGGTACTTTTAAGTTACTGATTAGCAAAACCCAATTGAGGAGACACTTTTCCAAACGGACTGTATTTCTCTTTCAGAGTTCTGATACAGCAATAAGCATATTTCTCTGTAGATGTCATACAGAACATAAGTCCTTTTGAAAAGTCACTCCTCAATTGATTGCTAATATGAATCAATTTGGTATGGTAATAAATGTTATGTTCACACAAATATTGAGCTAACTTAATTTTACTTACGATTCAAATTAACTGTTGACTGCTGGTGTTGCTGAATAATTAAGACGACCTCCAGCTGTCTTGAATGTGGATCAAAATGGTGATCATATATTCTTTTATTTTAGGGAATCTTCGTATGATCACTTTCTATATCTTTGCTGCCAACAGCGGCTATCCAAGTAGCGAACAAATCCACCACGGTGTGCAACTGAAATTGGAATGAAATTAGTGAATTACTTAACAGAATTTGGCGAAAAAAAAGTGAAATTATAGAACATAAAAACTTTCTTACATACGGTACTGTACAGTAATAAACACTTACCTAAAGCATCACAGCCAAAAATACAATATTTTCTTGGGAGTTGAAACATGATAACAAATAATCATGAATATTGAACTTCAACTCTTGATTAATGGCTCTTGTGGAAGAGGCATCACAATTTTGGCAATAACACGTGCACTTGTTACATTAATTCAATACAAGTCTAAATTAATAAAAATAAAATTGTTTGATTCCATAACCGCCATCTTACTTCTTTCATGAAAATTGAAAACAAAGAGTATAATAATAATAGGGTAAAAGAGAGCCCTCTCGACGGAATTTTGTGCATATCGGTTGAAAGCGCCCCCTGGTTTTCTGAACGTACATTAACGTCAATATATATATATATACCTACGCATACCATAGCTATAGACAGGTATATTGTATAATCCTATTGATTAGAGGTTATTAATGTTACTTCCAAACAAAAGCTATTTTGTTTCAGCAAGTTACAGAGATCATCATTGAAACAAAATAGCTTTTAGCGGAAGTAACATTAATCTAATGAATATAATAGAAATAAAACCACTTAACACGTTGACGGACAGTACTGCCTGTAGGCGTCAAGCCAGTCAGAAGTAATACGACAGTACGCCCTTCGACGTCGATCTTTTGACTAGTATAAACACAGTACGCCATAAGACGTAAAATTTTACCGGCAATCATAAGGAAGGGCATGTTGTACTGTCACCGAAGATATATTTTAGACTTTGTACTGTCACCACACAATGTTAAAAAATCTGTTCAAAGAAAGTACCTGCACTCACACATCCAAATTTTATTGGCACCACCCTTACACACACTACGCCCATAGCCGTCGTGTTTTCATACATTTTGTTTAGTACTGCGCCACGGCGGTGCGCCGACAGGTCGTTACGTGATTTCGCGCGCAATTATTTTTTCGAACGTAAGTATTGTTTGTTTTCAACGTAATTTTATTGTTTTATGAATACAACATACTAAAACTAGTATATTTGTTTATGCAAATAACTTATTTATGTTGCTAATGTATGTTTTCAATACCATTTAGTTGTAACACATTGTAAACTAATATTTTTGCAGATGGCTTCTCGCGATTCATATGAAAAAGAACAAAAGCGGATTCAGGACCTATTTGACGCTGCTTTGACTTCTGAATCGAGTCACGACCCCTTCGAAGATGATGGAGAATTCGGATCCGATGCCGATTTTCAACCATCTGGTGAAGTATCTTCGAGTTCCGAGGATGAAGCTCAGGCATCACAAACGAGACACAAAAAACATAGAACAGCTGCAGTATCCTCTGGTGAGTCTACATCCTCTTCATCTAGTGATACAGATGACCATGATGAACTTAGTAATCACGTTATACAAAGTTCTGAGATCCCTGTAAACCAAGAACCTGCTCCATTGGTACCTGGTGTGTTTGTAAATGACGAAGAGAACACTAATGTGGATCAAGTCACCTCTGATCCACCGAACCCTACCAATACGAGTCCTAGGGTATCAGACATACCTCTTGCAGATGAATCATGGTCTCACACAATTGCCGAAATACCAGATTTCAATTTTGATAGCTCTCAATGTGGTATAACCGTAAATGTTGATGACATGAACGGAGTTCTTGATTTTTTCTACCTTGCATTTCCGCAAAATTATATAGAATACCTGGTAAACTGTACTAATAGTTATGGGAATGCTTTATGCAATAGTAATAGACCTCACACCAGACATAGCCGCAAAATGGCATACCGTGAAGTCACTTCTGAAGAGATTATGAAATTTCTTGGACTTAGCCTACTCAAAGGTCATATAAAATGTCCTAAACAAAGAAACCTTTTTTCATTATCCGATCCACTATATTATCACCCCATATTTAGTTTCATAATGTCAGGACGAAGATATGAGCAAATCCTACGCTGTCTCTATGCATCGGAATTGGAAGCCAAAGGAGAAAATAAGGTAGTAAAATTTATTGATATGATGACTCTAAACTTTCGTAAAATTTACAATGCTGGAAAAGAACTATCATTGGATGAGTCGCTTCTACTGTTTCGAGGTCGTTTGCAATTTCGTCAATACATCAAGTCGAAAAAGGCTCGCTATGGCATCAAATTTTATGAACTCACCACATCTGATGGCTATGTGCTAAATATGAAAATGTATTCAGGTAAAGAAGCACCTGAGCAAGACTTGGGTCAAAATGGGTCTAAGACAGAAAAACTCGTATTGCGATTAATGCGTCCGTATTTGCTACATGGTCATCATCTTTTTATGGATAACTACTATAATTCTGTGAATTTATCACAGAAACTGATTGATTTGAAGACCCACTGCACTGGAACCTTGCGGGCAAATCGTAGAGAAAATCCTGTATATATTGTAAAGAAAAAGCTGAAGAGAGGTGAGCACGTATGGGCACGTAAGAATAAAGTTTACGTTTCAAAGTGGAAAGATAAACGTCCAGTAATGATGATTACCACTGGCCAACATCCTTCGATTGTGGAAGTGAGTAACAGATTTGGGAAGAGAAGACAGACTCCCGCAGAAGTGGAACTTTATAACAGGTACATGTCTGGCATTGATAGGTCCGATCAAATGATATCTTATTACTCGTGCCCCCGAAAAACTATAAGATGGTACAAAAAGGTGTTGTTTCACTTGCTAGATATTGCGGTATGGAATGCTTACTTTCTATATAAAAAATATAAGAAAAACAACGCCTCTTCGTATCATTATATTAACTATCGAGAAGAACTGATCAAGGTGATGATTGGGATTCATGATCGAAATATCAAAGCAAAAGACATGGTCAATCAAAGCAGCATTTATGATAACAGACGATTCCGACCAAGCACATCATCTGCTCCACAGGCAGTCAATATTTCTGGTACCGAAAATATTACCACTGGTCATTGGCCAGAACAAATTTTATCTAGACCTGGTACAACAAAAAAGTTTGCTTTCCTAAAGTGCAAAGTTTGTACTAAAAAAAATATTCGAAAGGAAACGAGCTATCGCTGTAAAGGATGCCCCGATAAACCCCCATTGTGTCCATCATGTTTTGAATCTTACCATAATAGTATTGACAATAATGAATAATTACACTGATTTTTAGATTATGAAACTGATTGTGATATCACGTTCCTTACGTACAAAATGTAAGACTGATTTAAATATAATTATGTTGATTTTTGAGAAGATTTAATTACATTTAGTTTATAAAAATTGTATGTCATTGTAATAACTGTGATTGTTTTGATATTTTTAATAAATAAAACTTAATTTTGACTGATTAAAGCTTTGTTTTATTTTTTACTATCACATAGACATTGACGCCTGAGGGCGTAAGTGCACAAAACATTTACTAA
The DNA here is from genome assembly GCA_017933935.1 of Sesamia nonagrioides. NCBI lineage: Eukaryota > Metazoa > Arthropoda > Insecta > Lepidoptera > Noctuidae > Sesamia > Sesamia nonagrioides. The sequence continues at coordinate 491,335 of JADWQK010001823.1, forward strand.
GGGCATATAAAATATGACACTACGGATATAGACGTTTACGCCTCAGAACGTACTGTCATATATCTACAAAAATACATATCATAAGTGACAGAACGCCTTATGACGTTCACGTCTATATCCGTTCTGTCATATCATGTGTTATTATAATAGTTGCGCTGTGACGCTACGCCTATGGGCAATGTATGAAAAATAGTACTGTCTCAGCAACCATAACATGTGAGAGAGTACTGTCCGTCAACGTGTTAATAAAATATAATAACAAAATATTTATTTATTACTTTTAAACTTATGTTTTTACATCCAAGAGCACAGTGATGCGGCATTTTCTCTCTTTTAAAAGACACACACACAGAACACAAGCGTCTTTTCGCAATTTTAAGATTGTATTTCACGATTTCTTATGGAATCACAATTCATAGCGCACAGGTACAATACTGCGAAGAATGAACTGGTTTCCAGGTAAGAATCATTATCAGGACGGAGGAGGTCTCAAGAGATCTCAACTCGACGTCAATAACACAGAAATCCTCTCGAAAACCAATAAACATGCGCAAAATTAATACGAAACAAACATACACGTGCAAGCCGTGACCACAAACTAAAGTGCACTGCTTTATCGACTTTATCGACAGTCTAGGACTCTAGTTAAAAAAGTTAAATTTTATTATAGCGGCACCTATCGGCATGCCATGGGTACCAATGTTTAGGTTCACGTTCAAAGATGTCATTAGTCACTTTGCTTCAGTTGCTGATGTTCTAAGTGAACCCCCCCTGATTGAAAATATAAAATATGACAGTGTCAATTTTGACACTTGGGACAAAATGGCTGCCAAGTTGTTCACTTGCTAGAGTTCAGGTGTCGCTGTCGACTGTAAAAATCATAGATATAGGAATAGCAAAACAATCCTACATCTATGGTAAAAATTGATGAACTACTAAGTGTGCCCCCCCTGGTCCACGTGCTTTCTTAATTATAGCGCGCTATAACATAGCGCATTTAATAGCGCGCTATAAATTAATAGTTTATAGTCTGTAGCGTGCTATTTTTTTATAGCCGTTTTGAACAACTAGTCAGTATTTCAGTAATCGTTTGTCCACAATGTCCACCCATAGGTTAGGTTAGAACTGTGACCAAAACAGCGCGCGAGCTGAGCGAGCGAAGCGAGCGTGCCGCGGCAGCGGCCGGCGGAGCGCCAGAAAACGAAACATAAAATGACACGTTAGTCGTCGTTTGTACACCCATAGGTTAGGTTAGGTTAGAACTGTGACCTGTGACCAAAATAACGCCCGAGCGTGCCACGGCAGCGGCCGGCGAAGCGCCAGAAAAACAGAATAATTGTTTTAATTTCTTATTAAAATCTACTTAGAATAAATAAATCTACCATAGTAAATTAAAAATTACGCAGATTGTTTCGCCATATCCCATAATCGTTGGATCTAACCTCAAAATTTTTAATCTATTACTAATATATAAAGCTGAAGAGTTTGTTTGTTTGTTTGTGCGCGCTAATCTCAGAAACTACAGGTCCGATTTGAAAAATTCTTTTTGCATTAGATAGCGCATTAATCCGGGAAGGCTTTAGGCTATTTAACATTACGCTGGCTGCGACCAATAGGAGCGGGGCATATAATTTCTCTATAACCGTAAGTTTTCATCATCCCCATTTCGGGGGGAGGGTTCCCCTCCTCCGGCCTGTATGAATGGATCAAAAACACTCGTAAAACGCGGTCGTCACTGACCGACGCGGCCCGAACGGAAAGTCTAGTTATCTTGTAGTTGTCGACTATTACCGACTGACGCGGCCCGAACGAAATGATGCATTTTATTGTTGGCGTTCAACGTGATAAATATGAGTTTGTGACCTATGGAAGGCATGAGGTTACATTTATGTTTGCTCCAACAGAGTCGATCGCCCTTTGTGTTCTATATGGAAGGCAATACATACTAACATACCTATGACGAGAATATGAATAAGGGCAATACATCGCCGCGGCTGTAGCATCATTATGCTACAGCCCAGGGTTGCCAACCAAAAAAGAAGATTCCTCGTACATGTATATCGGAAAATCTCGTATATTGATTTTCGAACCTCGTACATTAAAATTTATCAAGGGCCAATATACCCCTGAGAATAACCGACAATTTTGTTTCACGTGTTTTGAGCCATAATAATGACAATAATCGTTCGAAACTTTACAGATAGATTATTTATACAATGAAAAAAACAATAGAAATCTTCGTTACAAAAAAAAAAAAAAAACAATTAGCTTCACGACGTAGTACAAACGACTAATGCGAAGTAGGTACGAAATGTTTTATTAGTCGGGGAGTTCCCTTTTGAACTACCATTGTCAATCATCTTTTACACGATTATTGTCTATGGTAGCTCTACCGTCAACTGGGAAATCTGCGGCAGTGCAATTTACGGTGTAAGAAGTTCCTACAAGTTTTGATAGATGGCACTAGTTTTTACTAATTTATTAAGGTGAATCACCTTAGGTGATCGTATGGCCTAGAGTCCCGTGAAGTAGCGAAAGCTCATTTGGAACTGGCTACATAATCCATTAAAAAGTCGCATGGCCATAATGTTATCAAAATCTCGTACATAATTGTACGAGGATGATAGCGTCCTGAGTACTCCTGAGGCTTTAATTTTAATTAAGGCATCCACAGGAAAGTCCGGTTAAGTAGTTACGGCCTCTGAAGGCCACCTACGAGATGCCATATAAAAAAAAAATGATAGCATCCTCGTACCTCGTACCGAAGACCTCAAATCTCGTATCTGTACGAGGAACCTCGTACGGTTGGCAACCCTGCTACAGCCGCAAATACAGCGAGGTTTGGCGGGAATGTCAAGATGAGTGTCACGCTCATTTTTCATTGGACTTTTAAAATTATTTATAGTGTCGTTTACTAAATAAAAACGCATGATTGATGTAGTAAAAAGTGCATTCAGTGAATAATTCAAAAAGAACAGTGAAATATTGTAGCATAGTGGCCTCATCATGTCTTTACGCTAAACCGCTCCTTATCGTCCAAACGCGTAAAACGAAAGGAGTTAGTTTAGGTTAAGTTATGCTAGGATAAGTTAGGATAAATTAGGATAAGCTATGATAAGTTAGGATAGATATTTAATGAAGAAAATAAATTACTGAAGACTTGGCTGTATGGAGTACTATGCCTTTGCCTTTTCCATTCGCCCGAACGGAAAGAAATAAACCAAAAAAGAAAAAAAAAAGGACTATGGAGCAAGTTAAACCCCAGTGTTGGAAGCACAGAGCAAGTAATCACTACGTTATAGTTGGAAGGGCGGGAAACTTCGAGTCGAGCGGACGCGGTTTTTTCTCAGCAATTTAATTTTTTTCATTTTTTATGAGAAGGATTGGTTTATAATTGTATTTATTTGTAGTTTTTGTTGTATGTATATATTTATAATAGTCCTAGTTCCAGTTATTTGGTAAGTGGTAGTTCGTAAGTTACATAAATTATTAAAAAATCATGGGCGATCCGCCCGACGATCCCGGAGGGACAAAATCTTTAATGAATGGAGATAGCACAAAAACATCAATGGATGTTTTAATTGATGCCCTGGAGTCGTCAATGGACACGGACTGCTCTATATCGAATAGTAGTAGTAAATTAAAGCGTAAGCGAGCAGTCAAAACGTTATGTGGTACATGCCACATGAAAAAAAGGCGGCAAGGATCTAGGCGAGAAAGTCCTGGTGATTGCCAATGTTTAAAAGAATGTGAGCCTACAAAATCTAACAACGATCACAATACACATAATGAAATCAATAAAATAGCTCATGGTAATAATGTACAGAGTGAAAATGATACAGTCAAAAAGCCGATTGGGCGTGCGCTGTTTCAACGTTCGGATGTCGCCCCTTTTACTGTTCATGTACAAAGGGTTACTCAAAATGCAAACAGTAGTGATATTCTTCATCCCATCACCTTTGGCAGGTTCTTAAAAAGAAATAGTGTAAATGGTATAGCTAATGGTTCACTTAAGCGCATAGGTCGTAACCGTATAACGTTAGCGTTTACAAACCATAGCGATGCAAATACGTTTTTAAATAACAAAAATCTGTGTAATGAAAATTACAAGGCATTCATTCCAACCTTTAGCATCACACGATTAGGTGTAGTAAGAGGCATACCTACAGAATGGTCTGAGGAAGAAGTATTAGAGAACATCACATTGCCAGTAGGTTGTGGCCCAATAATAAAAACAAGACGAATTAAAAAGAAAGTTTTTATTGATAATATAAAACACTTTCAAAATACAGACATACTGGTATTAACTTTTGATGGTCAGGTGTTACCGACTCGTGTGTACATGTGTTACAACATAGTACCAGTTAAATTATATATTTACCCAACAGTTCAATGTTACAATTGCTGCAGATTTGGTCATGTCAAGGTGCAATGTCGTTCAACACCACGTTGTTATAAGTGTGGTCAGGGACATTCTGGCGATTCTTGTGATGTTGAGGAGCAAGACTTTTTCTGCTGCCTCTGCAAGGGATCTCACCAAGCCACCAGCAAAAAATGCCTGGAGTTTAGTCGGCAAAAAGCCATTAAAGAAACAATGAGTAAAAGTTGCATTTCATACATGGAAGCAATGAAACAACACCCTCCAGTCTCAAAAGTTTCGTATGCAGAAGCACTGTTGTCCTCAACCCATTTACCTACAAATAGCTCTGGAGGTTCTACTAATAATATGCCAATGAAAATTACACATACAAGTAAAACAGACTCATATAAAAAAACAGTATTTTTAAAACCTAAATCTCCTCCTAAACATACTAAAAGTTATGATCAACTTGCCCATAGGGAGATAGTTCGAAGCCCAACAATAGAAAAATCACAACCGGTTTTTAAAAATGTAGACAAAAATGATAATGCTATTTCAGAGACAATAAAGTTACTTATTAGTCTATTAAATCAAAATATTAAAACACTACCGTCCAACGTTGCTGTAATTGTAAACACTTTACAAAATTTAAATAATTATGGATCAGAAATCCAAAGTAATTCAGTGGAATTGTCGCAGTCTGATTAATAAAAAACATGAGCTTGTATATATTGTAAATAAATATAACCCTTTTATTATCTGTCTTCAAGAGACTTGGTTAAAGCAGGAGTTTAACTTTAAATTTCCTGGTTTTTCCTGCATAAGATCTGATAGACCTGATGGGTATGGCGGTTCAGCTATCCTCATTAGGCACTCTCTTCCTTATTCTTCTCTTCCCCTTCCTTCTCTTTGTAATAATATATCTGTATCTGCTATTGTAGTAAATAAAATTTGTTATGTATCTATATATTTTTCTCGGCCCAGCATGGAAATTTTCAATGAAATTGATAATTTATTTAGTATTTTACCTAAACCATTTATATGTTTAGGGGATTTTAATTCTCATCATCAGACCTGGGGCTGCTCTTCATCTTCATACTATGGAGAACAATTATTAGAAATAATCGACAATCATAATTTATGTATTTTAAATAATGGTTTGCCAACCCGTTTTACAAGAGAGGCTGTAAGTGCTCCAGACCTTTCTCTATGTACACCTGATCTTGCTTCTTCCTTATCTTGGTCCCCTCTTGATAGTACTTATGGTAGTGATCACTATCCTTTGTTGATCACCTTCCCCTTCAGGACACCTACAAAACCATTAAAAACACCTCGTATAAAACATAAACTATATAAGGCTGATTGGCATCAGTATAGGTTAAAGGTGGAAGAAAAGATATCTGAGCTTCCTGAGATATCACACTTAAATGTATCTGCCTGTGCTGATACACTGGCTAAATTGCTGATTAAAGTAGCTGATGAGACATTCCCAACTAAATGCAATAGGTCTTGTACGATTCCTTCTCCCCCTTGGTGGGACAGGGAATGTACCATTGCTGTCAAGCAGAGAAAGGAAGCTGAAACACAATATCGTAATTCAATGAGTGATGAAAATTTTGATTCTTATTTGAAAATAGCCAGCTGTACTAAAGAATTGCTTAAAAGAAAGAAGTTTGAAGGGTGGCGTCGCTTTTGTACATCACTTTCACCAAACGTTAACTCTTCCATTGTTTGGCAAAATATAAGACGATTTAGATCTGCTTTTACTGAAAACCAACAAAACTTGATTCCTTTAGAACTTGCAGAGAGAGTAATAGATCGCCTGGCTCCTCCTTATGTCCCAGAACAGCTGGAATGTCCCCAGTACACAAATATGTTGCCATTGATTTATAATGTAAATGATAATCCAGATCACAATTCACTGTTTACATTAAATGAATTGAGAGGTGTTCTTTCTGACATCCGGGATACTGCGCCTGGGGAAGACGGTATAACGTACTCGTTTTTAACACATCTTGGTGAAGAAAGTCTTCAATATTACCTAACCCTAATAAATACTGTTATGGTTTCTGGGAAAATTCCGGTGTCGTGGAGAACACAAACCCTCATTTTATTGTTGAAACCACAAAAATCAAGTTCTGATCCATTATCATATCGACCAATAGCACTAGCATCAGTATTAGCAAAAATAGCTGAACATTTAGTAAAAAATAGGTTAGAATGGTATATCGAACACAATAACATTTTTTCTAACACTCAATTTGGGTTTAGAAAAGGTAAATGTACACTTGACAGTTTAGGGATCTTTACCACAGATATAAGATTGGCGTTTTCTAAAAACGATTTTGTGGTTGCTTCGTTCCTAGATATCACTGCTGCGTATGATAATGTCAATATCACAATATTAAATGAAAAATTACGTGTCCTAAACGTCCCTGGCCTTCTCTCTAACTTTATCAGCAACATTTTAACTGAAAGATTCATCAAATATTCTGCAGATCCACATAATAATGAACTTATTTGTAGAACTGTTTGGAAAGGTCTGCCTCAAGGTTCTGTGTTGAGTCCTATTTTATATAATATTTATACCTTTGACCTAGAGCCTGCTGTTAATAAACATGTCAATGTACTGCAGTATGCAGATGACCTTCTTTTATACGCTTCAGGACCTTCTATAGATAAAATTAGTAATTCAATGTCTTTAGGATTGACTCATTTAAAGCTATGGTTGGATGGTAATGGTTTAGAATTATCGGCGTCTAAAAGCACAGTGGTTTTATTTACCAGAAAACGCGTGGTACCTGAAGTTAATCTTGTATATAATGGTGTGCGTTTAGAAGTAAAAGATCAAGTCAAGTTCTTGGGTGTAATACTAGATTCCAAAATGACGGGAATTCCTCATTGTGACTATCTGCACATGAGATGTGAACGGAATTTGAATATCCTGAAATGCCTTTCTGGAGTTTGGTGGGGGTCACACCCAGTCACGATGAGGCTCCTTTATAATACTATAATAAGAAGTGTTTTAGATTATGGTAGTTTTTTATTGCACCCAGGCAATTCAGTAGCTTTTAAAAAATTAGATGGAATTCAATCCAAAGCATTGCGTTTAATTACGGGTTCTATGAAGTCAAGCCCTATAACTTGTTTACAAGTTGAATGTTGTGATCCCCCTCTGCATTTACGGCGGCAGTATTTATGTCATAGATTCTTTGTCAAGAATTTGGAAATTAAAAATAACATCCTAATTGACAAAATTGCATTACTTGCAGCAGAAGTAGAGTCCTCTAGATACTGGGCTCGAAAAAATACACCTCTATTAGTAAATAGTCTAGTGAAGTTTAGTTCCATTAAAGCTAAAACTCATCAATCTAATACTCTTCCTCTTTATCAATATGATTACAGTGTTCATATTTATAGTCCGCAGGTGGAATGTGATTTAGGTTTATGCAAACAGGGTAATAACCAAAATGTTGAATTTAATAGACTTATTAATCTTAAGTGGGAAAATTACCACTATATTTATACAGACTCATCCAAAAAATCGAATAATAGTTGTGTTGGTGTAGGAGTGTATCACTCACAGTACAAAATTCATGAAAAAGTTAAGCTTCCACCTGAATCATCTGTATATACAGGAGAATGTTATGGATTATTTAAAGCCATTGAATATGTTCTTCTTATGGGCTTGTCAAGGGTGGTGGTATTTAGTGATTCTCTCAGCGCCTTGCAGGCAGTATCACGTTTTCCTTTTAAATCCCACAAGCAACATCCTATAGTATTCAAAGTTAGAAATCTCTTATTTCAGTGCTTTTTAAAGGGTTTCCGCATTATTCTAGCCTGGATTCCGAGTCATGTTGGCATATTGGGCAATGAACGAGTAGACCGGTTAGCAAATGAAGCAATTTGTGATGGTGATGTGTTCCCCTTTGTAAATTACTGCCATGACTTAATTAACATGCCCAAAAGAATTCTATATGAATGTTGGGATCGATTGTGGAGCGATAGTTGCCAGCAAAAAGGGAAATACTATAGGTTTGTGCAGGATCATATCTCACATAAACCTTGGTTTTCCAGGTTAAAGTTTGATAAAAAGTCAACATCGATTTTATGCCGATTACGTTTAGGCCATGTGTCGACTCCAGCTCATCTGAACAAAATTAATATTTTAACAGATCCATCATGTCTTTGTGGAGAGTACGGTGACAGTAACCATATTTTCTTTTCCTGTACTTTGTATGATAGAACTCAGTTTATTTCGAACCTGATATCCTTATCTATTCCATTTCCTACTTCTATTACTTGTTTGTTAAGTTTATGTAGTCTAGATGTATATAAGTTATTGATTCAGTTTGTACATATTAATAATTTAAAACTTTAAATTATTCTTGTAACTTTCCTATGTACCTACCAATCCTTTCATCCTAAATTCCCGATCCCGTGATTATACTGTATAATTTGTTTCCCTAACTTTGATAATTGGCTAAAGACATTAGTCATAGCCATTAAGGAAAAAAAAAAAAAAAAAAAAAAAAGGCAAAATCAAAATCCGAAAAAAGGGCGGGAAACTTCGAGTCGAGCGGACGCGGTTTTTTCTCAGCAATTTAATTTTTTTCATATTTTATGAGAAGGATTGGTTTATAATTGTATTTATTTGTAGTTTTTGTTGTATATATTTATAATAGTCCTAGTTCCAGTTATTTGGTAAGTGGTAGTTCGTAAGTTACTTATATTATTAAAAATCATGGGCGATCCGCCCGACGATCCCGGAGGGACAAAAACTTTAATGAATGGAGATAGCACAAAAACATCAATGGATGTTTTAATTGATGCCCTGGAGTCGTCAATGGACACGGACTGCTCTATATCGAATAGTAGTAGTAAATTAAAGCGTAAGCGAGCAGTCAAAACGTTATGTGGTACATGCCACATGAAAAAAAGGCGGCAAGGATCTAGGCGAGAAAGTCCTGGTGATTGCCAATGTTTAAAAGAATGTGAGCCTACAAAATCTAACAACGATCACAATACACATAATGAAATCAATAAAATAGCTCATGGTAATAATGTACAGAGTGAAAATGATACAGTCAAAAAGCCGATTGGGCGTGCGCTGTTTCAACGTTCGGATGTCGCCCCTTTTACTGTTCATGTACAAAGGGTTACTCAAAATGCAAACAGTAGTGATATTCTTCATCCCATCACCTTTGGCAGGTTCTTAAAAAGAAATAGTGTAAATGGTATAGCTAATGGTTCACTTAAGCGCATAGGTCGTAACCGTATAACGTTAGCGTTTACAAACCATAGCGATGCAAATACGTTTTTAAATAACAAAAATCTGTGTAATGAAAATTACAAGGCATTCATTCCAACCTTTAGCATCACACGATTAGGTGTAGTAAGAGGCATACCTACAGAATGGTCTGAGGAAGAAGTATTAGAGAACATCACATTGCCAGTAGGTTGTGGCCCAATAATAAAAACAAGACGAATTAAAAAGAAAGTTTTTATTGATAATATAAAACACTTTCAAAATACAGACATACTGGTATTAACTTTTGATGGTCAGGTGTTACCGACTCGTGTGTACATGTGTTACAACATAGTACCAGTTAAATTATATATTTACCCAACAGTTCAATGTTACAATTGCTGCAGATTTGGTCATGTCAAGGTGCAATGTCGTTCAACACCACGTTGTTATAAGTGTGGTCAGGGACATTCTGGCGATTCTTGTGATGTTGAGGAGCAAGACTTTTTCTGCTGCCTCTGCAAGGGATCTCACCAAGCCACCAGCAAAAAATGCCTGGAGCTTAGTCGGCAAAAAGCCATTAAAGAAACAATGAGTAAAAGTTGCATTTCATACATGGAAGCAATGAAACAACACCCTCCAGTCTCAAAAGTTTCGTATGCAGAAGCACTGTTGTCCTCAACCCATTTACCTACAAATAGCTCTGGAGGTTCTACTAATAATATGCCAATGAAAATTACACATACAAGTAAAACAGACTCATATAAAAAAACAGTATTTTTAAAACCTAAATCTCCTCCTAAACATACTAAAAGTTATGATCAACTTGCCCATAGGGAGATAGTTCGAAGCCCAACAATAGAAAAATCACAACCGGTTTTTAAAAATGTAGACAAAAATGATAATGCTATTTCAGAGACAATAAAGTTACTTATTAGTCTATTAAATCAAAATATTAAAACACTACCGTCCAACGTTGCTGTAATTGTAAACACTTTACAAAATTTAAATAATTATGGATCAGAAATCCAAAGTAATTCAGTGGAATTGTCGCAGTCTGATTAATAAAAAACATGAGCTTGTATATATTGTAAATAAATATAACCCTTTTATTATCTGTCTTCAAGAGACTTGGTTAAAGCAGGAGTTTAACTTTAAATTTCCTGGTTTTTCCTGCATAAGATCTGATAGACCTGATGGGTATGGCGGTTCAGCTATCCTCATTAGGCACTCTCTTCCTTATTCTTCTCTTCCCCTTCCTTCTCTTTGTAATAATATATCTGTATCTGCTATTGTAGTAAATAAAATTTGTTATGTATCTATATATTTTTCTCGGCCCAGCATGGAAATTTTCAATGAAATTGATAATTTATTTAGTATTTTACCTAAACCATTTATATGTTTAGGGGATTTTAATTCTCATCATCAGACCTGGGGCTGCTCTTCATCTTCATACTATGGAGAACAATTATTAGAAATAATCGACAATCATAATTTATGTATTTTAAATAATGGTTTGCCAACCCGTTTTACAAGAGAGGCTGTAAGTGCTCCAGACCTTTCTCTATGTACACCTGATCTTGCTTCTTCCTTATCTTGGTCCCCTCTTGATAGTACTTATGGTAGTGATCACTATCCTTTGTTGATCACCTTCCCCTTCAGGACACCTACAAAACCATTAAAAACACCTCGTATAAAACATAAACTATATAAGGCTGATTGGCATCAGTATAGGTTAAAGGTGGAAGAAAAGATATCTGAGCTTCCTGAGATATCACACTTAAATGTATCTGCCTGTGCTGATACACTGGCTAAATTGCTGATTAAAGTAGCTGATGAGACATTCCCAACTAAATGCAATAGGTCTTGTACGATTCCTTCTCCCCCTTGGTGGGACAGGGAATGTACCATTGCTGTCAAGCAGAGAAAGGAAGCTGAAACACAATATCGTAATTCAATGAGTGATGAAAATTTTGATTCTTATTTGAAAATAGCCAGCTGTACTAAAGAATTGCTTAAAAGAAAGAAGTTTGAAGGGTGGCGTCGCTTTTGTACATCACTTTCACCAAACGTTAACTCTTCCATTGTTTGGCAAAATATAAGACGATTTAGATCTGCTTTTACTGAAAACCAACAAAACTTGATTCCTTTAGAACTTGCAGAGAGAGTAATAGATCGCCTGGCTCCTCCTTATGTCCCAGAACAGCTGGAATGTCCCCAGTACACAAATATGTTGCCATTGATTTATAATGTAAATGATAATCCAGATCACAATTCACTGTTTACATTAAATGAATTGAGAGGTGTTCTTTCTGACATCCGGGATACTGCGCCTGGGGAAGACGGTATAACGTACTCGTTTTTAACACATCTTGGTGAAGAAAGTCTTCAATATTACCTAACCCTAATAAATACTGTTATGGTTTCTGGGAAAATTCCGGTGTCGTGGAGAACACAAACCCTCATTTTATTGTTGAAACCACAAAAATCAAGTTCTGATCCATTATCATATCGACCAATAGCACTAGCATCAGTATTAGCAAAAATAGCTGAACATTTAGTAAAAAATAGGTTAGAATGGTATATCGAACACAATAACATTTTTTCTAACACTCAATTTGGGTTTAGAAAAGGTAAATGTACACTTGACAGTTTAGGGATCTTTACCACAGATATAAGATTGGCGTTTTCTAAAAACGATTTTGTGGTTGCTTCGTTCCTAGATATCACTGCTGCGTATGATAATGTCAATATCACAATATTAAATGAAAAATTACGTGTCCTAAACGTCCCTGGCCTTCTCTCTAACTTTATCAGCAACATTTTAACTGAAAGATTCATCAAATATTCTGCAGATCCACATAATAATGAACTTATTTGTAGAACTGTTTGGAAAGGTCTGCCTCAAGGTTCTGTGTTGAGTCCTATTTTATATAATATTTATACCTTTGACCTAGAGCCTGCTGTTAATAAACATGTCAATGTACTGCAGTATGCAGATGACCTTCTTTTATACGCTTCAGGACCTTCTATAGATAAAATTAGTAATTCAATGTCTTTAGGATTGACTCATTTAAAGCTATGGTTGGATGGTAATGGTTTAGAATTATCGGCGTCTAAAAGCACAGTGGTTTTATTTACCAGAAAACGCGTGGTACCTGAAGTTAATCTTGTATATAATGGTGTGCGTTTAGAAGTAAAAGATCAAGTCAAGTTCTTGGGTGTAATACTAGATTCCAAAATGACGGGAATTCCTCATTGTGACTATCTGCACATGAGATGTGAACGGAATTTGAATATCCTGAAATGCCTTTCTGGAGTTTGGTGGGGGTCACACCCAGTCACGATGAGGCTCCTTTATAATACTATAATAAGAAGTGTTTTAGATTATGGTAGTTTTTTATTGCACCCAGGCAATTCAGTAGCTTTTAAAAAATTAGATGGAATTCAATCCAAAGCATTGCGTTTAATTACGGGTTCTATGAAGTCAAGCCCTATAACTTGTTTACAAGTTGAATGTTGTGATCCCCCTCTGCATTTACGGCGGCAGTATTTATGTCATAGATTCTTTGTCAAGAATTTGGAAATTAAAAATAACATCCTAATTGACAAAATTGCATTACTTGCAGCAGAAGTAGAGTCCTCTAGATACTGGGCTCGAAAAAATACACCTCTATTAGTAAATAGTCTAGTGAAGTTTAGTTCCATTAAAGCTAAAACTCATCAATCTAATACTCTTCCTCTTTATCAATATGATTACAGTGTTCATATTTATAGTCCGCAGGTGGAATGTGATTTAGGTTTATGCAAACAGGGTAATAACCAAAATGTTGAATTTAATAGACTTATTAATCTTAAGTGGGAAAATTACCACTATATTTATACAGACTCATCCAAAAAATCGAATAATAGTTGTGTTGGTGTAGGAGTGTATCACTCACAGTACAAAATTCATGAAAAAGTTAAGCTTCCACCTGAATCATCTGTATATACAGGAGAATGTTATGGATTATTTAAAGCCATTGAATATGTTCTTCTTATGGGCTTGTCAAGGGTGGTGGTATTTAGTGATTCTCTCAGCGCCTTGCAGGCAGTATCACGTTTTCCTTTTAAATCCCACAAGCAACATCCTATAGTATTCAAAGTTAGAAATCTCTTATTTCAGTGCTTTTTAAAGGGTTTCCGCATTATTCTAGCCTGGATTCCGAGTCATGTTGGCATATTGGGCAATGAACGAGTAGACCGGTTAGCAAATGAAGCAATTTGTGATGGTGATGTGTTCCCCTTTGTAAATTACTGCCATGACTTAATTAACATGCCCAAAAGAATTCTATATGAATGTTGGGATCGATTGTGGAGCGATAGTTGCCAGCAAAAAGGGAAATACTATAGGTTTGTGCAGGATCATATCTCACATAAACCTTGGTTTTCCAGGTTAAAGTTTGATAAAAAGTCAACATCGATTTTATGCCGATTACGTTTAGGCCATGTGTCGACTCCAGCTCATCTGAACAAAATTAATATTTTAACAGATCCATCATGTCTTTGTGGAGAGTACGGTGACAGTAACCATATTTTCTTTTCCTGTACTTTGTATGATAGAACTCAGTTTATTTCGAACCTGATATCCTTATCTATTCCATTTCCTACTTCTATTACTTGTTTGTTAAGTTTATGTAGTCTAGATGTATATAAGTTATTGATTCAGTTTGTACATATTAATAATTTAAAACTTTAAATTATTCTTGTAACTTTCCTATGTACCTACCAATCCTTTCATCCTAAATTCCCGATCCCGTGATTATACTGTATAATTTGTTTCCCTAACTTTGATAATTGGCTAAAGACATTAGTCATAGCCATAAGGAAAAAAAAAAAAAAAAAAAGATTATCAAGAGTTAAACACTAATATTTTTTTAGTGTTTCCTATATGTATTGCGAAATATTGTGAATTTGTGATCATAGAAAGACGTGTTTCTGCTAAAGATAAAAATTGCAATGGCAACAGAATTCATCCAAATTGACGGAAGTATTCTAGAAGGCGTAAATATCATATACGAATATTATGTTAGAATGATTGTTGTTTGAAGTTGAATATTAGAATGTTGATATAAACATTTTCAGGGCGGTCAAATACTTCGGATCGCAATTTCTCTGAGCGCTATTCTGGGAAAACCTGTGAGGGTTACGAACATACGAGCTAAGCGGAGCAAGCCGGGTCTAGCGGCGCAGCACCTCATAGGTATTTTTTTTTTGTAATTTCTTAGTAACTCTAACTGGGCTTTTCCCTAAAAAATACTCACAAAAATCGTTCATATTATTTTGCAAAGCACAGAGTAAAATTTGAGGCACGGCAGCACAAGTAGAGTGAAAATATGTATATTATACAGCTATTAATATGAGATAACTCCAGTGTGTCTGTCACCAAGCCAGGCAGGTAAATTCAATTGAAATTGTCATGTATTAATGTTGCGGTAAGACTATAAACAAAAAAACTTGGTACTTGGCAAATAGGTTTATGTTCCAGTATGAACTGGTATACAAATGATTAGTGAGTATTGTTTGACATACAGGCATAAAGCTAGTAGCCGACATGTGCGGCGCAACCCTCAGGGGTGACACCATCGGCTCCACTGAGGTACAGTTCATACCAGGGAAGAGGATCAAGCACGGCCACTATGTTGCCGACACACGCACTGCTGGGTGAGAACCATGCCTTATTTGTGCTTATAAAGTTATTATTTAACTTTAAATGTTTGTTTCCTTTGTGCTGAAGTAAAAAAAATAGATTTTGTTTGGAACACATCATTATACATGCCAAGCGTGACAGTTTCATTGATAAATATAAGTTTATTATACAATGTGTAAAGAAAACCCTGTCCGACCCATAGGATAACAAAAGTTAGGTAAACACATGACCAAATGTAATATAAAATTTTACGTAATCATCATAGTAACAATAATAATGAATTTTGAAATAATCTTTTTTTTTCGCGAATTAATTCTAACTTCCCCGAAATTTGGTACTTTTTAATAAAGTGACAACACCATTTTGATGGTATTATTATAAGCGATGCGACCACGTGCCGCGTGCCCTGCCCCTTGTCGCCTGCGGAAGGGCTGCCTACCGCACATGTATTAGGTAAGTTACCTTTTTTTGCGAAATAATATTTATTTTTAGGGGTATTTTTTTTTATTGTAGCCCAGCTTTGTATCCATTAGTAGAATCAGTTATCGATACCTAACAATACCTTCATGGATCGGACACGGTTTTCTTTATGTATACTAGCGGCCACTAACGGCCGCCAGCGACTCGTTCGCGTGGAGTTAGTAATGCTCCACTCCTATTAGTCGCAGCGTGATGTTATATAGCCTAAAGCCTTCCTGGATTAATGAGCTATCTAACGCAAAAAGAATTTTTCAAATCGGACCAGTAGTTCCTGAGATTAGCACGTTCAAACAAACTCTTCAGCTTTATATATTAGTATAGATGTACATTTTCGTGCAAACCGATTAATCTGCATAGCTGTTCCAACTGTCGTTCGTTGGGGTTGACAAAGAGTCTAACCGCATGCAGGTGTACTAGTGGCGGATTCACAAATTATTAAGACATAGGCTGTAAAGTTTTGCCGCCCTTTCACCTCTACAATTTTCATGGCTGTGATTATTTTAACAATACAGTAATTTTGTTAAAAATGCACGCAAAATATTTTGGGTTTCTTTTTCAGCTAATCAAAACTCAAATTGAAATGAACAAAAAGCGATTGAATAGGCGGGGTAATACATCTTACATACTCAATTAACTTAAAAAAAAAAACCAGTCCCCAAAATTGCCGCCACAAAAATCTACCGCCCTAGGCTCAAGCCTGTATGTACTATAAGCCCCGCACGATGATATTGCGATGGAACCTTGTCACAATAACAGCTTTGTGACGTCATCTGTCACACGAAAGGACAGCTAGCAAAAGAATGTTAAATGCAAAATTATAGTTTATTAATTTTGCATTTAACATTCTTTCGGGTTAAGGATTTATTTGTATTTTATAATTTTATTATACATACACATACCTACTCATCCATATTCTGACAAATAAACTTTCATTATTAAAAATTTCAAGGAAATAATTCTTGTAGACGTAAGAAAAATATACTTATTCGTATATCTTTCTTACATGTTTATTAACTTTTGCTAACTACATTTCTGTTAATTTGTGAGCGGGAATTAAACCAGAGTACCAAATAACACCAGGATAGTATGTAATTTTTTTTATATATATAATTCAATATAATCTTACCCTATTTATTCAATTCCACTCATACAGTCTTCCGAATCAGAACTGCTTTCTGTAACTGTCGTTTCCGATTCACTGTCGTCTGCCGTATTTATGATAAATAACTCGTCAGTTATTCGATCTTTTTTCCAATATTCCTCTTCAAGCCGTTTAACATGATTGACTTCCTTTCGCCAGTCATCTGGAGTTATTGACGCCAACGCCTCCAATGTCAGAGCTTCAATGCGACTTTCTAACTGCTCCACATTTTTTTCTGACACCCTCATCTTTACCAGGTTCCAGATGTACTCAATGGGGTTGAGGTCGCAGTTGTAGGGTGGTAATCTAACGACCTCATGGCCATTGGCAGGTAATAAATTGACAATTTTAAATTTTTCGGCGGTCTGTGCCGTTTAATTAATAAATACAGTTCAGGTTTTGTACTGTCGTTGGGAAAGTCGATGTTGTGAGCTTGTAGCCACTCAACCATCAACTGTTTTTTATTGTTCATACTTGGTGGCCTATTCTCTTCCCTACTGTGATAAGGGGCGTTGTCCATCACAATTATGGAGTTGCGTGGTATGTTGGGTACTAATTTTTCTGTAAGCCACTTGGTGAAATTCTCAGCATTCATTTGATCATGGTAATCCCCCGTTTTGGTGACTGCTTTAAACATTAAAAGGGCATTGTCAACAAAACCGATTTCACTTCCCGCGTGAACTATTATCCATCGGCGGCCGGGGCTGTCGTTCCGTCTCACTCCGACATCGGTTGCTGTTTGCCAACATTTTTTTACCGTGTAGTGTGCGTGTATCCACGTTTCGTCGAGATAAATAACGGGTCTTTTGTTATTAGCAAGCGAGTCATTTTCTTTCATACGTCGTAAATATTTAGCCCTCCACGCTTGAATTTGGGGTCTTTCAATTAGAGCCAGTCTTTTTTGGTAGCATCGTTTAAATTGGTAGCCTAAATCACATTTAATTATTTTGCTTAATGTAGTTTCACTATTGGTATAATTAAGGTCTAATTTTGAAGCCGCCAAGATTTTGCGCATTGTGGGTATTTCTCTCCTCACCGTATACATTGAATGTATAATATTTCTTAAAGCTGTTAAGGAAAACCCGTCGAAATATTCCTTCTTTTGTCTTTTTCCTTTAGTAGGAGTTCTCATTTTGCTGCCACTGGCTGTTGCCGACTCATGCTCTCGTCGCAATTTAGTCACAGTATTTTTTGCAACGCCTGTGGCACATGCCACACGCTCAGTGACTTTGGTTTAGCTGTTGCTTCGGTTTTAAAATGTCCTCAGTAGTGTCCGAAGTACTTTTTAAAGCACGGTTTATACTTTCAAGAACTAACTTACAGTCCTCTTTTTCTTTAACAAAATAATTGTCCACTTTAATTATAATTTCACGAGCACGATTGTGAATTAATTTCTTACTCATTTTAACGAGTACCTAACAGCTAACAAAACTAAACAACAAAACTCAAGAACAACAATAAAACAGGATAACAAAAACAAAAAACTAACAAAAATATTCGATGTGCGTAAGTGGGTAAGCGCGGACTGAACTTGCGAACGGTACTGACGGTGCGAGGTCGACTACGTCACCAAGATGGCCGCCGATCGCAATATCATCGTGCGGGGCTAGTAATGTTTTACATTTTACTTTGAGCTACTGCCTACCTGACCAATGCAAATCAATCTAATCAAAATCCCTATAGGTATTTTAAAGCCAATAAAACAGGGTATTCTACTTTAATAATCGTGATTTCAAATTATTTTGTAGTACTAGCTTTTCGCCCGCGTGGAATTCGGTAAGGTATATCGCGCTTTTTAGATTCCTCATTTTCGGGGATTAATTATCGTATCATTTAGCTTCTAAGTTTATGTACATGTGTATATTCGTTTGCAATATATTACCTTCTTTTAAACGACACACAGCGCCATCTATCACCGAACTTGTATGAAGCTAACAATATTTTTGTTTTCCCTCGAGAATATAATTTTTTTACTGGACAAAAAGTACCCTATTATTTAATCCGGACTTCTAACTTTAGGTCTGCAAAATTCCAAAGCAATCGGTTCAGTAGTTACAGCGTGAAAGCGAAACAAACAAACTCATTTTCCGATTTATAATATTAATAAGGATGTAAGTGAAAACAAAAACCACCACACACCATAACCAGTTACAATAACCAGTGACGTGATGTGTAACTGAATAGCTAGTTACGACTTAAATTAAAAAGTAGTTATTTTTGTAAATGCGTTATTTCATACACACGTTATGCCATAGCCGTATTATGCATCACGCCGGCATAATTTATTGATTTAACTGTATAGCTACTCATTAAAGAAAGTGATTTAATTTAGTTTCGTTTCGTGAGTAACTGTATAGTTGGTTAACGTATAATTATGAAATCAATCGTAGTATTGAATGAAGATAACTAGGTACAAAAATAACTCGTTTTATAACAGCTGACGCCGACCAAGTATCTAGTTGTTACCCACACCTAGTAAGAATCCATACTAATATTATAAATGCGAAAGTAACTCTGTCTGTCTGTCTGTTACGCTTTCCCGCTTAAACCTCTCAACCGATTTTGATGAAATTTGGCACAGACAATCTTTAGACACTAAGAAAGGACATAGGCTACCTTTTATCCCGGAAAAATTCGATATTCCCGAGGGAAATCTAAAAAGCGCGATATAACCGAATTCCACGCGGGCGAAGACGCGGGCGGAAAGCTAGTATTAAATAATAATATCAGCAACGCGGCCGTCGGCAGACACGCCCTGGCGACGCGCGACAGCGAAGGGAAAAACCGAGCCGGCGAAAGGATAGAATAATGATTAGTGGGTCCTTTCGCTCGCTGATCACATCATTTAATATTTGATTGTAAAGGTTCTCAGGTTGAGAAAATCCTAGACTGAATTGATTTTTTCATAGATTAGGTATAAATGCGAAAGTTTGTGAGTGTGTGTGGATGGATGGATGTTTGTTACCTCTTTCTCGCAAAAGCTACAGAACAGATTACGATGAAATTTTGGTAGGTATGTAGGTAGCTGAAGACCCAGAATAATCAAATAAAATAAAAAATCAAAGAAACTAATATTAAACGAGAAAGTAACTTTGTTTGTTACGTTTTAACGACTTATCGGCTGATTCTGAAGCTAGTCCACTGCCACATCTGCCAAAATTGCATTATTATAGCACTGCCCCCTAAGATACAGGCCTCGCCTAGTTTAGGGGACAGGGATATATCTATTGTACCTATTGTGATGCAGTATTAACCTTTTGAACGCCAATCACTTCTATACAAGTTCGAGATTTTCGTGCCCTCAGCGCCACTACTTGATTAGAAGTAATCACAGTATAAAATAAATTTACGACTTTTACAAGACCTTTTATTTTGTTTTTATGGAAATTTGCCCTGTTATCAACTATATTTTTAACTTTTTCAGGCATAATAAGTTCTTATTTGTTTAATTTTCAATAGAAACAAAAACGCCAGAAAATATTTTAATGCCCCCAGCGCCAATTACTTGATATCAAGTAAGCCAGTGATGGGACACGACGAAGACCTCGCTATATTTCATCTCGTCGAAATGATCATAAATACTATTATTACAAGAAAATGACGTAAATATATAATATTTTATAAATATCGTAAACTATAAACTACGTTTTATTCACCTTAGTCAAGAATAAATAGGGTTTCTAATCATTGTCGATAGTGAAACACCGTTTGAAAAACCCATCTCTACAAAGTTGGTTATTTAGCATCCCGCTCGCGCCACGGACGTGTATAGAAGTATCTCTGTGACGTCATAAGCGGACGGGTTTCAAGGTCATAGTGACTTTGTGCATTTTAGTGTAGTCAAACTATGTTTACAAATTAAGTCTGCGCACGTGTTCTTACAAAAAAATGAGTGACGGTGAATATGACGAATTATTGCGAGTTTTACAAGGTGTAGAGTCTGAATCAGAGTTTGATATTGTAACTACAGAGTGAATCGGAAGAATATGATTCTGAGGTAAGTTTAAATATATTATATTATTATATCTTAATCTTGCACTCGTTGTATCGATCTCTAAAGAAAAGTATTAGGGATAGATATATTAGGTATGTCATTTAGTATTATATGCCTTTATTGATTTAATATTTTTACATGTGATACCAGTTTATAAAACTGAATATTCTAGGAGAAATCGTATAAAAACATACCTATCTGTAGATCTTCAGGGTAGTAGGTACTTACTACTACTACTAGTAGCTACCTAGATTTGTCAGCAAAATTTCATTTATACATATTGTTTTTCTAAATATTAAGAAATCACGCTTCGAACTGGAATGACACGTAAACACATTAATTGACAAACTTTAAGTGAAAATTGTGTCAAATTCGAGAGAGCAAAGAACGCGTCCTATTTTCCAAATTATTAGTTTATTGAAAAGACACGGCGCAAAAAAAGTTGTTTGACAATAAACAACAATAACCAATACTCATACAACTCAGTTATAGTTATTTATCGCCGGCGCCGCGTAATTAGGAATTCATTTTACGAGAATCTAAAAGGTATAGATCGCGCCAAACATCTAGTCCGCTCTGAAGTCAAGTTGCTTCGCGCAGGTGTATTTAAGCATATATATATGTATGTATGTATAAATATAATAATATATATATTTGTTGTAAGTAATAATTAAAAATAAATACGAAATAAATTATGCAGGAATCGTTTGAGGTTACGCACGTGTAACTCGATCACATTGAATATAAAAATGAAAAATACCATAGACATCCTTATATCAGAAAGGATTTTGACGTGCCTCGAGCGCCAACTACTTGATATGAAGTAAAAGGATTACATTTGGAGACAAATAGGGATGTGCCTTCTAGAACACACGTTTAATAAATTTACAATTCTTTTCTTTTATTATGAGTAATATATCCAGGTTTTCAATTTTGATTTTTTATGGAATAAAACAAAATATGTAAATACGGTATTAGTTTTTAATTAGCTTCGTAAATTGGTGAATAAACATGAATTTTCAACATAGAATATTATTTGTCGATAGGACATTAATCCCATCCCTACGTTTTACTATAGATACGTTATACATTTGTAGCGTGGCGCAGGAGGACACATCGCGTATTATATAGATGGGCGTTCAAAAGGTTAATGTACAGACGACAGCACATTAAGCTACTACTACAATCTGTCAGATTACTTTATTCGATTTTAAATTTTATCTCAGGATCAATGTTGATCGGGAATATTTGACTGCCATGCCAATCCACATTGAGCAAGCGCGGTGATTACGCTCAATCCTTCTCTGAATGAGAGGAGACCTGTGCCCAGCAGTAGGACGATAAAAAGGTTGATGATGATGATGATGACCTGCTGTCATCCGTACACAAAAATTGAAAAATGTAGTTTTGGTCTCAATAAATATTTGTATTTGGATGGATTCAGATGAATGGATTTTGCACATAATCGGGATACTATAGGATATTTTGCACATAATCGGGATACTATAGGATATTTTGCACATAATCGGGATACTATATGATATTTTGCACATAATCGGGATACTATATGATATTTTGCACATAATCGGGATACTATAGGATATTTTGCACATAATCGGGATACTATAGGATATTTTGCACATAATCGGGATACTATAGGATATTTTGCACATAATCGGGATACTATAGGATATTTTGCACATAATCGGGATACTATAGGATATTTTTGTAAATTCCATGCGATAATTTATTACTACCTCATGCGGCGATGCTGGTAATGGCTAGTTTATGAAAAAGTAGCTGAGCCCCGCGGTTTCACCCGGATAAGATTCGATCCCGTTGGAATATCCGGATAAAAATATCCTATGTGTTATTCCTGATTATAAACTATCTGTGTGCCAAATTTCATCCAAATCATTTCAGTAGTTTTTGCGTCAAAGAGTAACAAACATCCATCCATAGTCATAAACTTTCGCGTTTATAATATAATTGTACTAGTAGTTGACCGAACTCGTGTGCGCATGCATTTTGTATGAAATATCTTGTTAACACTAAAATCTAGAATGAAAGTAGCCTTTGTCCGATTTCCGATTTATGATATAGGTTATAGATGATGTTTTTTATAAAATACAACCTGCATTATTAGTGAAACTGAGATACTAAGGCGGTTGGCAGAGGTCAAAATATCTACGAACCGGCGGCGTCTGCGGGACTTTCGAAACATAGGAATTCATTCAAGTACTTATTTGATTTTTATTAAAATGCATCATAAGTTATGCATTGTTCTAGCGTATTTATTACGCTGCAAGATTTGTTTTATTTTACACGTCTTGTCCAAGAAGTTTGTGTATCTATGGCCTGCATTTCTGCGAGCAGAACTGGCCAAATTAGTCTTTTTTTATACACACAATTGGGCTGGAAAATCGAACGTATCTATACTAATATATAAAGCTGAAGAGTTTGTATGTTTGTTTGTTTGAACGCGCTAATCTTAGGAACTACTGGTCCGATTTGAAAAATTCTTTTTGCGTTGGATAGCCCATTAATCCAGAAAGGTTTTAGGCTATATACCATCTGCCTGCAACTAATAGGAGCTGGACATATAAAAAAAAAACATATCGAAACATACGCGTGTGAAACTGCGCGGCGCAGCTAGTATCCATACTTAAGACGCTGTGAATAGCAAACTTTTAGGTATTTGAGGGGGTGAAGCAGACGAAGTGGGACACGACTAGCCCCGCCCACTGCGGGGCGCGGGGCGCTCCGCGCTAGTACATCGATGCGTGAGGCGTCGTGCATCGAGAAATACGCATGTTCTATTAAATCTATACCAACCATTCTCTATTCCATCTACATTTAGAAGCGTAATTTCACAACCCAACCGCGGAGCATGGCTGGCTCTGTTCGTCACAGTCCCGGTTCGCATTAGACGAGTCCCAGGTTCGAATCCCATCATCCTTTTACTTTACCTTGCGATTTTCGAAAATGTATATTTTATACATATTTTCATTTTTTATTATTACTTTTGTTTTCTTTTTTATTTTTATAATGCGCTTTGTCCGTTCTGCTTAAATTTTTTGTGTTATCTCCTTTTTTCATGAAACTGTTAGAAATATATCATTTCTAGAAATTACTATTTATAAACAGCTGTTTAGAGTAACTGTTAAAAAAAATGCATTTTCGGATATTTAAAAAAAATAAAAGACGTTTTCTTCAAAACTGCAACTCTTATCGAAATCGGGTTTGTACGAGTGAAATAGATGGAGGCACTTGGAGGAGGCCTATACTGAAAGGGTCCATGAATAATGCAACAAAATGAAATCTAAATTTACTGTTTTGAACTATTATCAAATTAACTGTTATTTTTATTGTTTTTCTTTTGTTCAATTATATTATGAACTAAGAAATTCATGGTTAAATAAAGGCTTATTATTATTATTTATTATTAATTTCTAGAAATTTGTAGAAAGAAAATTATAACGAACTGATTTTAAATATTAGTTTGCATTATAATTGTTACAAAAAGTATATATTTAAAAAGATGGAACAATTACTACAAAAAATACAGAAAATCGGCTAAATTAATAATAATTAAAAAAAAAAAACTATTGCAAATAAGAAATCCAACAAAAAGCATACAACGTAAAGCTGGGGTTTGAACCCGAACACATACCGGTGAAGAAAAATTTGCCGCGAAAAAGTAAAAAGAAAGAATAATTACAGAAAAAAATCAAATAAAATATCGGCAAAAATACAACAGTAAATTAAAAAGCATTTATTTCAATTAAAATCTACAATAAGCATATAATATAAACCTGGGGTTTGAACCCGGGCAAAAACGAAATATGATTATTCATCAACAAACAGACACGTAAATATAATTATTTTCTGTGCGGGGTAAAGCAAAAAGTGACATAGGTCCGACAAGCAGCGCGCCTCAGCGGTCACTGTCGCTAAGCATAGAAGTGAAAGAGAAGGCAATGAACGCCGCGATGGAGCGACGTTTCGTTCACGTTATTTATCATTAAATACATTATTTATTTTAGAATATCTTAGTTAAATCGATAAACAAAAACAATGGTTTCATTTACTTTTATATTTTACATCGCTCTTCTCAATTTTATCAAGATTTGATGATTAATAATACAGTTACAACTGTTATAAATTCAATTTTAGGGGTTACTTTAGGATTTTTTTCTATCGAGAAAATTGATTCAAAACGTGTTTTGAAAACAATGGTATCCTGCTACATATAATCAAGATTAACATATAAATTATTGGCTGCTCTGAAATGTATACATTTGGCTAAAAAACTGTTTTTTGAAGCCTATTTTTACTGAGCACAGCGCCTTAATATTATAAATGCGAAAGTAACTCTGTCTGTCTGTCGGTCTGTCTGTCTGTCTGTCGGTCTGTCTGTCTGTTACGCTTTCCCGCTTAAACCTTTCAACCGATTTTGATGAAATTTGGCACAGACAATCTTTAGACCCCGAGAAAGAACATAGGCTACCTTTTATCCCGGAAAAATTGATGTTCCCGAGGGAAACCTAAAAAACGCGATATAACCGAACTCCACGCGGGCGAAGCCGCGGGCGGAAAGCTAGTAGTATAATATGTGCGAAAATAAGCAGCTGCGTATTTTCTTTCTATATACTAACTTAGAGAAACTTGTCTAATAGTTCGGTCAGCCTGCTCATGCAAATAGCGCTGCCTTGCGCTCTGCTGGCTGACGGGCCCGTAGTAATGGACCTGAAGGGGGGCACCAACGCCGACATGGCTCCCCAGATTGAATACATGACTGAGGTATTCAAGAAAACACTGGAACTCTTTGGAGCTTCATTTGATTTGAAATTGCATAGACGAGGGTAAATATTGTTGTATTATTTTGTGATTATAGTAATGACCTGTGTGGTATCAGCAGAGTTATTTACAACCACTAGATACGCTTCCGTACTCTATGGACCATCCATCATTGTTGTTATAGGAGTCCTATAAATGCTATTTCTATTTTAATACCTGAAGAAAATCGCTGTAGAGCATATACAACATTTTTTTTTATGCGAAATCTGAAACACTTGTTGATAATTGTTTGTATTTTTAAGTAAAAAATCTATGTACAAAATTTCCAAAAGATATCATGAAAAACTTTTCTAAAGTTATATGTACTTTCTAAGTATATCTTGGACACCAATGACTGAAGGTGAAGGAAAACATCTTGAGGAAACCTGGACTTTATAAGTCTGAAATCGCCAACCCGCATTGAGCAAGCGTGGTGATTACGCTCAATCCTTCTCTGTATGAGAGGAGACTTGTACCCAGCAGTGGAACTGTAAAAAGGTTGTTGATGATCATGAAAAACCACAAAGTTATGAGCTTGTTAAGGGTCCCATACACTTGGCTTGCCGTCCAGGGTCTGCATAGCGCACTCACTATAGCGTTCATTGCGATTATTGCCCAGTCGACAGTTTCACACATTTCATCATAGACTGTCCGGCTGATACTTGTCGACGCAGGCCTGTGACGGCAAGCGGTCACATCACATCATTTGGGTTCGCATTGACCGTCGATACGAAATCGCCAGGGGAACTGCGTGTCTGTGACCTTTTCCGGTTAACTGACAGGTTGATATCCGCCAGCGAACTGTTAATGTGTGGGGTCCTTTATCCTACTTGGCTCTCCCAACAAAAATATGGTCCACGCTGCGGTCGGGCGGGCGACCGGTGCTTTGACCTCTGGCGTCAGCTGTTGCGCGGGTGATGATCTACCGTAAGCTACATTTCGTGCTCGATAACCACACCGCAACAATTTCTAAATGTATTTGGGATATAATATAACCTACTATAAAAATGATTGGCATCGATTCAGTTGCTTATTCTGTACAAATTATATTCAGGTTTCGCATAAACAAAAAAATGCTTTGTACAGGTTTGCTGCAGAGTTTCTGTCCTTTTCTTAATGAAATTGAAAGACAGAGATGAAGTGAACTTAAATTTAGTTTTAACAAAAGAATCTGCATCATTGACTAAAAAATGCTGATTTTAGATACTACCCGAAGGGCGGCGGCTTCGTTACAGTCGAATGTATGCCAGTGTACAAGTTCAAATGGGTCAAAATAATGGAACGCGGCTATATCAGCAAGATTATCGGCTGGAGCTTCGTGGCCGGCACGCTGCCTACGCGGGTAAGTACCATGTGACGTCACGGGAAGGATATGTACAAGTTCATGGTCAAGGTGATGAACTACTGTTACTCCAGCAAGATGTTGCCGTCAAGAATATTATGAACCTTGTGCCGGTACAGGTGAGATTAAACTGCTGATGTGGGAGAAGGATTCCATTTTCGAGAGAGGAGCCCATTTTCTCCAAGAAAGTGGCTTCCAAAACTATATTACAGGCCAACTTTTTGACAGCCTCCGTGGCGTAGCGGTAGCGAACGCAGCCGCTGCGCAAGGAGGCGCGGGTTCGATCCCCGCGGAGTGCAAATATTTGTATGCATGAATATAAATATTTGCACTGGTCTGGTCGTGTCTCGGAAAGCACGTTAAGACGTTGGTCCCAGTTGCCATACGAACATCTAATGGCAATCGTTACGGGTTGTTGAACCCCTCAAAAGTCCAACAATTGGTCTAGCTGCAATGCTTCGATATCGTCTTCGGATTGTGGAGGTCAGATAGCAGTCGCTTCACGAAAAATATCAAAGTTTAGCCAACATCAGCAGTTAGACCGGTAAAGCGGACCCCAGACTCCAAAGCTGAAAAAGTTTCGGATGCGACTGGGATTAACGCTGTGATGATGATGATTACAGGCCAAATTTATCGTTCATGTCAGTCCCGTGGTCCTAACGTGCGCACACGGAATAGATATGTTCTGTGTGTGCGCACGTAACTTCTAATCACCTCCGCAGTACATCTCCTGTCCCTCTTGTAAACAAAGGGATTGTGTCACATATGAACCTTATGAAAGTGCCAGTGGTACTGCGGATCCGAAATGAATTGATATAAGTATTCATACTAGAAGATAGATCATAACCCACTTTCTTCAAGGCAGACTTTTTTTATAAACTATAAACTAGCGCTTGACCGCAATCTCGCCTGATGGTGAGCAGGGACGCAATCGATGATGGTAAAGCGAACTAGTTTATTAGGAGCCTATTCACTCTAGCCTTGTAGACACTCAAATTGTAGTCCGACGGAAACACCGCCGCTGGCATTATAGTTATAATGCAAATGTCTACTTTTAAACAGAACAGACGAAAATTAATTCCAAAAGTAGGTAACAATCGTTTTTGTTAGGCGGTTGTACTACTTGTGTTTTATCTTCATGATTTTAAAATCATTACACTTTTTATTTTTGTGGGTCGTGTTTAGAACTAAGTATTGCCAACGAAGTGTTGGACATCTAAAGCGGCCTCCACGCGCTGGCTGTTTGTCACAAACTCCGCAAACAGCAAACAAAGTCCCAAACATCCAACAAAAATCACCCGACACAAACAGACATCCACATGCTTGGTGAACGTTCATTACATTTCGAATCGGCAAACATGGCGGACGTCGAGCTTGTGGCAAGTATTATTTTCGGGTTGACATATTTTTGTTATAAATTAAACAAGCGAAAAAAGAAAGCGAAGACGATGGTGGATGATTCAAATACAGAAAAATCGTACAAGGTGCTGCTTTAGACCTATTATTTGGGCTTTCATTTGCCGTGTTATTTAATTTTACTTGAAAGTTTTTATTGGTTTCAGACAATTTATAGAAGAAAAATCTAGTGAGCTTCTTCACGAACCATCAGGGAGTTTCATAACTTCTGTCGCATGAGTTTCACAGATTTTGAGTATTTGCTATCCTTTATCCTTTTTTTTTCTTCAGATGTCTGCGGAACGTAGCCATCAGTATTTATTTTTTGGTCTTCAATTCCTTGACACTTTTATTCATTATAATGCTGATTCGAGTCCATGCATCATTAACCTTTTGCCGATTTTTGTGATCGGCATCTTTAGAATTACAGAGACATGGCTCATTTTGATAAGCCTCCAAAAATGACAGAATCGTAGGTGCTGACCAATCACTCATTTTTTTGCTTTACGCGCCAACTAAAAAGTGTACCATGTAAATACGTCCGCTCCCGAAAGCTCACACGCGTTACTGATCGCTGCCAAACGTGTGGACACCTCGCAAACTGTTTGCCAAACATCCTTTGATCTGGCAAGAAAAACCGACACGATGCCGAACACTGACAAACACAAACAGGCAAACACCCGTCCACACGTCCGTGTTTGCTGTTGGCTGTTTGCCATTGTTTGCAAAGCGTGTGGAGGGCCCTTAAGCCGGTATAGATAACAATTGCTTTTTATATGAATATTAAACGTCTTAAAATATGTAAAAAGATACTCACTGAAAGTAAAGATTACGAAGACATCGATGCTATGCTCCACACTACCACATACTCCCCAAAATTCAAAACAATGTCATCTCAATGAGTTGAGCTGATGCAAGAAACATTTTTATTTATTCAAAAGTAAAGTAAAAAATCGGCATTTTTTAAAAGTCAAAGTTAAATTACATAAGACAATCCCCCAAAACGCCCGCTCTTCGTCACTTCCAAGTGCTTTCGCTGGGAAGAAGTAGCGGAACAAACTCCCCAAGAACGTGCACACAGGGTGTGCGATTTTGAAGATGGTTTCAAAATCGTACACTTTCGCTCATTCTATTCTACACAAAATGTTTCTCGGTGGTAGACCATAATATCGGCTGCCGGCAGAAGTTAGCACCCACCAGACAGTCTTGCCGCCAAGCGATTCGTCGTGTTCCGGCATGATGTCTGGTGAAGCCGTAAGGAGGACGAGTCTGAGCAGTTGTGTTGCGATGTGTGCCGGGTACGATGCGCCAAATGTTGTTGTGTCGGGAGTTTGGTCGTGGAGAGTCTCCAGATCAATCTCCCTCTAGCGCAGCATCGTTTGGTCGTGTTGGTCTTGGGTTTAACACACCTTTTTTTTGACGCTGTGGTAATGCATTTACGCACCGTACCCCGAAGGGCGTGTGTGGGACTCGCCCAGCCGAAGCCGGGAATACCCACTAAACCCACAGCGACACTCCGGCATCGCCATAGTGGCGGGGGAGTGGGAAACTAGCGCAGCCTGAGCTACCTCTCCCCCGCCGGCGAAACCCGCCTGGTAAGGCGGGCCCTCAATTGCCCCTCCTAGGGAGGGGCCGTGGCTCCCGCATGGTGAGCGATGTAAGGCGGGCGTCGGCCTCACGCCCGCCGCTCACCTCAGGGAGGGAGAAAGCGGGTGAAATCCCGCCTTCTCCTCCCCCTACGCCGCCTGCGGAGCGCCGGAGCGAGGGGATCCTCCTCCCGCTCGCGCTCCGCAGCCTCCTTCTGCGACATCACGACCTCGCAGAAGGAGGCCATCGCCACCCAAGCCTCCTCGCTCCCCACCATCGCTCTGACGATGGCGGGCAGCGAGAGGTCCCCTCCAACCGCCGCGACAAGATCGCGGCGCGGCACGGCCCACGACGGGCACACCGCGAGGGTGTGTTCCACCGTGTCCTCCGCCGCGCCACAACCATGGCACGACGGTGTCTCCTCTCGTCCTATCCGGTGCAGGTACCTGCCGAAGCAGCCGTGACCGGAGAGCACCTGCACCAGACGGAAGGAGAGGAATCCGTGACGCCTGTCGAGCCAGTCCTTCAGGACCGGCCCGACGGCGTCGAGGGTACGGCGGCCGAACACCGCGGAGGCGAGGTCCCGCGTCCAATGCTGGACGATGGCGTCCCTCGCCTCCCGGCGGACAGCTTCCCTCACTTCTGGGGCCGGACGCTCGCCCAGCGCCCTGCGCCCCGCCGTCCACTCGTACACTCTGGCGAGCACCCACGCCTCGAGCTCCCAAGGCGGGGTGCCCGCCAGGGCGCACGCCGCTGCGAAGCCCACCGTGCGGTAGGCCCGCGATGCCCGCTGGGCGATGGCCCTTTGGGGCGTCCGAAGGGCGGTGAGGTTCTCCCTCCTATTGATGGAGTCCGCCCAAATAGGGGCCCCATAAAGGGCCATACTCCGCAGTATGCCGGCGTATACAGCGTGTAACAAAAAGGGTATATACATCAAGAACCCCTGAAGATTATAGGTGGTATAGAAACTCTACACAAAGTTTCAGCTCAAAATAAATTACTCGAAGAATTGATACCAAATTCTTGGTATCCTTGGTATCACATGATTCTTGAATTCAAATATTAACAAACGTGTAACAACACTACGGAGGGTCAACAACATTCCAAGTCACTTGCTAATATTACAAAACATTTCTTCTGTAATTCTGATCGCCTAGTACCTGTCTGCCTACATATTGTTGAAACGCGCGGCTGCGACGCGCGCGTCCATGAGATGCTGACAATGGCCCGCCCGGTAATTTGTACCTACCTGCCTACTTAAATTTTGCCTCAAAAATAGCTAAACATAGTCCGAACAATCAGCAAAATAAATATGAAAATTAAAAATAATAATTTAATTAACTTACATTTTTTAGAGATGTGGTTCGATGTGACGCCCTTGGTACTGTACACACAAGGTCGCTCGTTTGTGTATCGACACCTGGACATTCCGTAGCATGTCTGGTGTCACTGTCCTGAAAGCGGCTTCGATTCGCTCTCTCATTTGCTCTGCTGTGTCACACGGCATTGCATACACTGTGTTTTTAATATACCCCCACAAAAAGAAGTCTAATGGAGTTAGGTCTGGAGATCGCGGTGGCCAAGGTACATGTCTGCTACCGCGCCCAATCCACTGACGAAATCGCATATTTAGATGCTCCCTAACATCACGTGCATAGTGTGCTGGAGCGCCATCGTGTTGGAAGATTAAATTGTTGCCCATCACGAGATTAGCGTAACTTAAAATTGATAGGCTTTCTGTGAGAGCATCGTCCAATTCGTTGGTTAAAAAATTTAAATAATTTTGACCGTTTAGGCGGTGCGGCAAAAAAATTGGTACTACGACAATTTCTCCCGCAATACCAGCCCACACGTTTAGTCGCCATTGGTGTTGAAACGACGATTCCGTAGAAGCATGCGGGTTAGCGTGAGACCAAACATGGTCATTATGTATGTTGCTTATACCAGCTCTTGTGAATGACGCTTCATCTGTCCACAGTACTCTTGAGCCAAAATCTGGCGAAGCTGCTACCTGACCGCAGTACCACTCGCAGAAGGTCACGCGCGGCAAAAAATCTGCAGGTGTCAGTTCCTGGGTGCGACGGAAGTGGTATGGGTGCTGACCGTCATTGTTCAACACTCGCCATACTTGCATATGGTTAGATGCACCCAGCGCTAATGCAGCTCGCCGAGTACTAGTACGTGGGTTATTTTCGAAATGTTCGAGTACGGCTTCCTCTAAATCTGGATCGGTAGTGTTCGGGCGACCCCTAATCCAGGAGCGTGAAAAGAACCAGTTTGGTGCAGACGATGTACCATTCTATGGAAACACGCCACCGAAGGGAGCTGTCGACGCTCACCTTCTGCCCTACCATCGATAAATCGCTGACGATAAAGTTCGCGAGCAGCACGCAGATTACCATCCTCTTGTCCGACACACAAGATCATCTCAAAATATTCAGTATTGCTAAGGGCCATGATTGTACACACGTCACAAGTTCACAACACAAAAATCGTGAAACGCGCATGCGACCGTAAAGTTCGAATCTTAGATCTGTACTGAACTAATAGGAATTATGAAAAATTGAACTTTATTTATTTAGGTACTTAATTTCTGTTTCGGCGTTTTAAAATATTTAGCCAAAGATAGTAGACAAATGGAACAAAACATTGTCATCTCTCTTAAAATATTCACGCAGATGGCGCGTGCGACCGAGACACAATATTTTATCATGTTCAACATGATTGCTTTCGGCGCGTTCTAAAGTCACTCACACAACAATAATATATGTGTGGAATCACGGATAAAAATAACGGAAATATTGTCATCTCTCTCACAAAATGCACGCCGTCGGCGTACGCGACTGAGAGATAATATTTTATCGTATTCAATTTCATATGTTTGAGCTAGGACATTCAATTAGGGTTCTGTGATTGCGGAACCGCTGTTTAATTTAGCGATAACAATCCTCGTATCTGTTGCACTCCTAGTACATTTGCGTATTTTTTATTTATTTTGAAAAGGTAAATTAAGACTGTACTGTACTCTATCTATCTACTGCTGAGTTTTAAGCTATTATTTTTGCAAAAGGCAAAATCTTTTATATCGCAGAAGTGAATACGCAAAGACTAACTAAAATTTAATTTATCTACGGAACTCATGGGGTGTTTTTGTACTAGGACACACATGAGTTGTTTAGAAATGATATTTTGGGTTCATTTGAACAGATATGAAATCCTTTTTCGTAGTCTCTTTCGCACGTTCATCTAAGTAATTAATTTTTCATAAACTAAGTACCTACCTATGTATGGCAAATGGCAACCGACATGAAAAGAATTAGTTACGTAAGGAAATTTATAGGAATGTAGTTAATAGATTGGGTATTATTTAGTGTGTTGTAGTTACCAACTCGATTCTCAAAAACTACTGAACTGATTTGGATACAATTTGGCAAAGATATGGTTTATAACCAGGATTAACATAAAGGACACTTTTTTATCTCGATATTCCCAGGGGATCGAAACTTACGCGGGTGAATCCGCAGGGAGCAGCTAGTATTTAAATGCGAAAATTTGTAAGAATGTATGTATGGATACATCCATCCATTCATCAAAACATTTTTACAAACTTTCGCATTTTATTAGTAGGAAGTAGGATTGAGTAGCTACTGAGTGAATTGCAGGTAGTTGACTGCACGATTGGCGTAGTGGTTAAGCGATTGACTGTTGCACAGCGTGTCGCGGGTTCGATTCCCGCGCGGAACAAATATTTGTATGACCTACAAGTAGTTGTTCCAGCTTTGGGTGTTTGTGTGTGTATCCTCCGTGCTTCGGAAAACACGTTAGTTAAGCCGTTAGTCCCGGCTGTCATTCGTAGATCTGTGAGACAACCAGTCTTACCAAGGGATATCGTATTACCCAGTAACTGGATTGTGGAGGTTAGATGGCACTCGCTCCATGTAAAATACTGGTATTCAGCCGAACCCGGTTGGACTGGAGGCGGATCCCGGGCTCCAAAGCGAAAGCCGCGAATACAACCGGGAAATGCGCTTTAGATGAGAGAGAGTTACCAACTCGGTTCTATCGATTTGTTAGATAAGTTTACTCATTTATAAAATAAATTGCGTTTTTTTATTGTTTTGCGTAGGTGACTAAAGCCGCTAGACGTTTTTCGATTTCCAGCGCACGCACTCGCCCTATTTTTATGACTTGGTTTGTTGTTCACAAACATAAAGTTAGCTTTTGTAGAAAAAACTTATTTGTACGTAAAATTATTTTTCCGAAAAAAAAAATGTTAAGAAAAATAAACATCGGGAACCCTTTATCCACTGTTTGAAGAAATACCAGGGTAAGCAAGTAAGTAAGAGGTTTGTTTTTATTGATGAACTGTTCAATGACCCCGATCAGCTGGCTTTTTGCTAGTGTTGTATTGATTTCAGTTTGAAACTGCGGTTTCTGGTATCATATGTATTGGAATAATTCATAACTTCCTACCATGTAAACATAAGGTTAGAGAACCCTTCCCGTATCGTTTCTTATCTTATCAAGAGGCCGTCCACTTGGTATGTATATACCCTTTTTGTTACACGTTGTATACGCCGGCACCGCATGCTGGGCCCCCCCAGGTTTGGCATCAGCCACGAGAGGGCTCCCGCAGCCTTCAGCAGGCGCGTCGACAGCCCGCTGAAATGCGGGCCGAAGCGCCACCTGCTGTCCAACGTGAGGCCCAGATACTTCATCTGGACCTCGACCCTGATCCTGACGCCCTCCACAAAAATGTGGGCGTCAGGTGGGGGGCGCTGCCGGGGGCCGTGAAAGAACACCCTCAAGCCCAGGCCGCGGATCCTTCCCGCCACCAAGGATCCGCCCGCCGACGCTAAACTGGCTGCCTCCCGGAAGGTGCTCCCGCGGGAAGTGAGGAGAGTGTCATCTGCATAGCAGATGACACCCGTGCCTCGAAGGAGGGTTCCCCGCAGGAGCCAGTCATAACCGACGTTCCACAGAAGAGGCCCTAAAACAGACCCCTGTGGAACGCCGGCTCCAACAGCGTATCGCCGGAGCTGGCCAGCCCCGTCT
This sequence comes from Sesamia nonagrioides, assembly GCA_017933935.1. NCBI lineage: Eukaryota > Metazoa > Arthropoda > Insecta > Lepidoptera > Noctuidae > Sesamia > Sesamia nonagrioides. Next base: position 526,465 of record JADWQK010001823.1, read on the forward strand.
ACGAGGAGGACAGCACGGTCCTCCAAGTAGCTGGCCCGGAGGCCCCGTAAATACAGGGGCACTCCGTGGTACCGGAGCGCTTCCAGGATGGTGGAGTGGGGGATGGAATTGAAGGCGTTGGCAATGTCGAATGACACAGCCAACACTCCATCCCCCACTCGCACCGCCTCTGTCACCTGGCCCTTTAGACGGGCCAGGCGTCCACTGTCGAACGACCAGCTCGAAATCCGAACTGGGCGTCCGACAGGTCCGGTCCCACGCTCCGCAGATGCCGCTTGAGACGGCCGGCGATAATCCCCTCGAACATTTTACCGACCTCATCGAGCAAAACGATGGGCCGATAAGCCGAGGGGGAGTCCGCCGGCCGCCCTTCCTTCCGGAGGAGGCACAGTTGGCCATCCCGCCATGGTTAACATTGCATCACCTCGCTCAACTGCCGTCATCCTTCCTATTCCTAAGTTTTTTAAGTGAATAGGCTTAATAAACTAGTGCGCAGTACCATCAACGATTGCATCACTGCTTACCATCAGGCGGGATGGCAGTCAAGGACTAGTTTATAATTATTTAAAAACAAATTTAATGTTGTCCTTTATCAAACTATACTCGTTGTCTAAACTAGTGATTTTCGTTCAGCTTGCCGCCCAGATGTCTGACGGCTTCAAGGACAGTTTAAAGGACCTGCACATCCGCACTGATATCACGGTGGTCAAGGAAGATCCTCATGTGGCGCCCAACAACTGCAGTGGTATCATGTGAGTACTATTTTTTTCTTTATACTTAACACCTTTATTCACTAAAGGAGTGGCATAAAAACACTACAGTGAGAGTTGGTTCATTGTCATTATTTTTTAAAAAATTAATAAAAAAACTGTTAGTATTCTTTCTTGAGAGTGGCAATAGTATGGGGGTCCCGTTTTTATACTTTGGTTACAGAAACCTAATTACTATAATTTTGAATGTCAATGTCCATGCAAATTTGTTTTATTTTTGCCATTGACTTCCGAAATTAAAGTAATTTTTTTTTATGTTGTCCTACGAAAACCATAGTACCGGAAAATCCGGTTTAGTCACGGTGAGTTTGATATCTTACCTAAGATAAAATCTACTAGTTTGTGCGTATAAACGGACGTTTTGGGCAAGCGCGGCGCCGACCCGCTGGTGGTGGGCCGCGCTACATGTGTGATGTGTGTGTGTAGTGCGATCTGCGAGACGACGTCGGGCTGTCGCCTGAGCGCGGACGGTCTGGGCAAGCGCGGCGCCGACCCGCTGGAGGTGGGCCGCGCTACATGTGTGAAGTGTGTGTGTAGTGCGATCTGCGAGACGACGTCGGGCTGTCGCCTGAGCGCGGACGGTCTGGGCAAGCGCGGCGCCGACCCGCTGGAGGTGGGCCGCGCTACATGTGTGATGTGTGTGTGTAGGTGCGATCTGCGAGACAACGTCGGGCTGTCGCCTGAGCGCGGACGGTCTGGGCAAGCGCGGCGCCGACCCGCTGGAGGTGGGCCGCGCTACATGTGTGATGTGTGTGTGTAGTGCGATCTGCGAGACGACGTCGGGCTGTCGCCTGAGCGCGGACGGTCTGGGCAAGCGCGGCGCCGATCCGCTGTGAGGTGGGCCGCGACGTCGGGCTGTCGCCTGAGCGCGGATGTGTGATGTGTGTGTGTAGTGCGATCTGCGAGACGACGTCGGGCTGTCGCCTGAGCGCGGACGGTCTGGGCAAGCGCGGCGCCGACCCGCTAGAGGTGGGCCGCGCTACATGTGTGATGTGTGTGTGTAGTGCGATCTGCGAGACGACGTCGGGCTGTCGCCTGAGCGCGGACGGTCTGGGCAAGCGCGGCGCCGACCCGCTGGAGGTGGGCCGCGCTACATGTGATGTGTGTGTAGGTGCGATCTGCGAGACAACGTCGGGCTGTCGCCTGAGCGCAGACGGTCTGGGCAAGCGCGGCGCCGACCCGCTGGAGGTGGGCCGCGCTACATGTGTGATGTGTGTGTGTAGTGCGATCTGCGAGACGACGTCGGGCTGTCGCCTGAGCGCGGACGGTCTGGGCAAGCGCGGCGCCGACCCGCTGGAGGTGGGCCGCGCTACATGTGTGATGTGTGTGTGTAGTGCGATCTGCGAGACGACGTCGGGCTGTCGCCTGAGCGCGGACGGTCTGGGCAAGCGCGGCGCCGATCCGCTGGAGGTGGGCCGCGCTACATGTGTGATGTGTGTGTGTAGTGCGATCTGCGAGACGACGTCGGGCTGTCGCCTGAGCGCGGACGGTCTGGGCAAGCGCGGCGCCGATCCGCTGGAGGTGGGCCGGGCGGCTGGCGCCGCACTACGGCGCGACATGCTCGCCGGCTGCTGCCTCGACACACACCTGCAGGTACTGGACCAAGCGCCGCACTGCTAAATACGAATAAAACTTTCGTTTCTTCATTGGGGAGTAGGCAGCCTTTCGATATTCTATAGGCTGTATTTTTTTACATATTATATACTAATGCTTGACCGCAATCCCGCCTGATGATAAGCAGTAATGCAATCGTTGATGGTAAAGCCTGCTAGTTTATTAAGAGCCTAATCACTTTACCCTTGAAGACACTTACCTAAATTGGAGTCAGACGGAAACACCGCCGCTGACGAATTGTTCCAGTCCATCAGTCAGGGGTGTTTTTAGTTTTGGCAAAACTAGCAGTAAAACAGCCCCGACTTGGTCGGAGATCGCCACAATAGACATCTGCCGAAAGCTATAGTGAATAACACCAAGCTTAGGCCACCAAACAGTTACCATTACCCTTTTATTGGTAAGTTTTACTATAGGACATTGTGGGAAGATAAGTTTAAATACCATGTCACTAATTCCTGAGCAGTGTGACTAGAATCGTCTTTCACCATCTCTCTCAATTCATCGTTATTCACCTGTGTGGGCAGTTTTCCTCGTGGTTCGTTCAAGTCGAAGTTACCATTACGAAAGCGTTTATACTAAAATCGCACGGTACATTCATTAGTAGACCTCCTACAAACACAACATTGATATCGCGGGCTGTTTCTGCCGCGTTACTTCCGCGTCGGAACTCGGTATTCAAAAATCTCTTTAATTTTCGCAGTATCCATCTTTCTTGTCTATGTAAGTTGAATAACAAAAAACAATTGAAAGTCGTTATTCAAATATTTCACATTTTTTAAAAGAGGAACATCATAAAATGCCATGTGAAAAAAGTTTCATTCGAAAACCTCAAACCATGAAGATTCTAGATCAATTCAATGAACCTATTACAGCAATACGGCAATTTCATACTTTAACCCCTAATTTCCCTTATTTTAATTATACACTTCCAATTTTCATTGTAGCAGTGACTAGGGGCTAATAATGTTTAATGTAACTGTTTTAGGATCAAGTAATAATATATATGGCCCTGGCTGACAGCGTGTCCACCATACGGGTGGGAGAGGTCACTATGCACACCAGAACTGCCATCCACATCGCCGAGTTGATCGCAAAGGTACGTTCATAATTTTCAAAGGCCGTTCGATGGTTGACAAATTATTATTAAACATGACTTGGTATTTAATTTGTATTCAGCTGCATGCAGGTAAACTGGAAGCTTATCTCTACGTAGTGTGGTACAAGCCTGGGCAGATGATGCTTCAGGTTTTAGGGGGTTAACTCTAAAACAAATGATTTCTTATACCGGGTTAATGGGGCTTTTATTTACGTAATAAGTTTTTACTTATTTACATTTCCATTTTAATGATATTTTATTTTTTGTTTTTGCTTTTCTGGTATTTTGGCGTGGCTAGCTGGCATATGATAAATAATTTCATTGTTGTTGTTTTTTCTTGTGTTCATTACTGTACCTACATAGTATTGTATAGTCATGTTTTTTTTTTTTTTTAATGAACGGACAGCTGTGCTGCTGGGGAGTTCACCACTTCTTCCCAGCGAAAGCACTAGGAAGTGACGATGGGTGGGTTTTGGGGGACTGTCTTATATAATACTAGCGGCCGCCAGCGACTTCGTTCGCGTGGAATTAGTCATGCTCAGCTCCTACTACATAGTATTGTATAGTCATGTATTTTTTTTTTAATGAACGGGCAGCTGTGCTACTGGGGAGTTCGCCACTTCTTCCCAGCGAAAGCACTAGGAAGTGACGATGGGTGGGTTTTGGGGGACTGTCTTATATAATACTAGCGGCCGCCAGCGACTTCGTTCGCGTGGAATTAGTCATGCTCAGCTCCTATTGGCAATATGTACGGCTGCGTTAGCTCCCGTTTTCGCAACATTTTTTGTTACTGCTCTGCTCCTATTGGTCATAGCGGGATGTTATATAGCCTAAAGCCTTCCTGGATTAATAGGCTATCCAACGCAAAAAGAATTTTTCAAATCGGACCAGTAGTTCCTGAGATTAGCGCGCACAAACAAACAAACAAATTCTTCAGCTTATATATTAGTATAGATTTACGTTCAAAAAGTCCTGATTCTCAGCCTAATTTGAATAAATGACTTTTGATTTTGATTCACCTAATAAAAATCTTGTGTTATCAGGTGAAATTCCGGATAGTGGAAGATGGGTCCCAGAATTTGATCACATGCTGTGGCGTGAGAGTGTTGAATCGTCACCACCCACAGCATCAAGCAGCAGACCACCCACGGAACTAAACGAAGACTCACTAACCAGCAATTGAAGCACACAAGCTGCCATACACGGAGCGGTATTATAGCGGCATCTACATCGCCACATACGAACTGTTTTTTGACGCCAAGCAATAGTTATTTATGCCACTGTCAAGGAATGATAGCTATTGTAACAAGAGTAATAGCAATAGATCGCGAGCACAATAGATCAACACGAGTATTACAATAGCCGTTTGCAACAATGGCATACAAAACTTTTTCTACGACCTTGAAATAACTAAATACAAAAAACCATCAATGTTTATAATACCACAAATGAAAGGCAAAGACAATTCATCCATACAGCCTAATAACATGCGATGTTTAGTTAGAAGGAATAAAGTTTTCGTAGAGTAAGAAAATGTGAGGTAATGACTTGGACTGAAGGAAAATGTGGCTTGGAACACCAATGATGGTTGTCTCGACTTCAAAGTGCAGTGAAGTATCTGGAAGCTTAGCGAAGGAGAAAAGGAATTTATTGATATTTTAATTAGAAAATTAGAGAGCAGCGGTGGCGTATTGGTATCAGCTGGGACTTAAAAGTTGTAGGTCGTAGGTTCGAAACCAATCAGGCGCTTTACTTTGTGTAAATTATTTCATCACCACTGCTCTCAAAACGGTGAAGGACACCATCGTGAGGAAACCTGTATGTCCTAGAGCCTAAAACTTCGAAGAAATGTGACATCTACCTACCCGCACTGGGCCAGCGTGGTAGATTGCGGCCCATTCCCTCTCACCGAGAGGAGGCCTGCGGCCCAATAGTGGGAACATTACAGGCCGATTATGATGATGTTTTAATTTGGAATTAAGTGCCGTGGACTAATATGGTCGGACTGCCTTCAAGAGAAGGTCTGTTTATCCTAAGCCACGTCCACATCTACGTCCTGACATGTGGACGCGGCTTTACAATCGTGTGCAATTTTCGTGTGATAAACTTTATACGTATATTTATATATAATATAACGGACCATTACGCTTGTAATAGCGGTTACTTATTATAATGAATAATAATGAAATAATCGCCGATTCTCTTATTCACTAACTTATTTAAATTAAGGCCATACCTGGAAAAAAAATAGTTTGAGTATTTATTCCCTCTTTACCGTACCTATACAATACTTCGTAAAATATTACTAGCGCCATCTGGCGAATGAAGTACTTACAAAAACAAGTATGTAAAATTCATAGATCATAGAAGTAACAGACATGGCATTTTTATTTATATTTATTGGTGCCCCTGTTTCTATTTCATTTAATGATAGAAGATAAAATATTAGTTTAGTTATGCCAAATTTGTCAGCGCCTGACCTATTTTTACTAGCCAATTATTTATCACGTCTAAACTTGTCTATGGAGTATCTTACGTCGACGTCAGCGACGGCGGAGCGATAGGGTCGTCAGCATCTTTGTATGGTGGTACGGGCTCCATTTCGTAGGTGACGTTTTGAATTAAAACACGACGTGTACAGTAAGGGTCAAAAGTGGAGTACCACTTTTGACACTTATTGTTAGTGCAATAAAGTTCAAATGTGTTAATGCATTTTTGACCCTTACTGTAAACACGTTACGTTACGTGTGCGTACACCCTCCAATCTTGACAATATTAAGTTAAACAGGCGAACCGACAATTTCGTCTCGGAGATGTGCTCTTGTCCGCGCCTTAAAGCGAAGTGGCCGTTCGACCATATCCACTTTCCAAAACGACCCTGTCCTCGTGCCGCCATTACAAAAATAACGTCACGGCGTTTACCCCACCACTACACAAATCAAATGAGTAACCTCCATTAAAATGATAGCGACGATCTCAGACATTTATCTTCTGTCCTTTTTTTTAAATAATTAAACTAGTGCTTGACTGCAATCCCGCCTGATGGTAAGCAGTGATGCAATCGTTGATGGTAAAGCGCACTAGCTTATTAAGCCTATACACTTAAAAAACTAAGGAATAGGAAGGATAACGGCAGTTGAGCGAGGTGATGCAATGTTAAACCCAAGACCAACACGACCAAACAATGCTGCGTTAGAGGGAGTTTGATCTGGAGACTCTCCACGACCAAACTCCCGACACAACAACATTTGGCGCATCGTACCCGCCACACATCGCAACACAACTCAGACCCGTCATCCGTGCGGTTTCACCAAACATCATGCCGGAACACGACGAATCGCTTGGCGACAAGACTTTGTCTGGTGGGTGGTAACTTCTGCCGGCAGCCGATGTTATGGCCTACCACCGAGGAAAAGATGCATTTTGTTAATGAAATAGAGAGAAAATGATTCAGTAAACTTAAATTTAGTTTAATTTGTGAACAAGTGAATCGACGGCATAGTCTACTATACATACAGACTGTGAATTTAAGTATTAAGACTATGTATTATGTATGTACGACCGACAGCAGGTCAAGCTACCCGAACCTATCAAATATTCCCAATCAGCCTTTTTTTTTTGACGTGACAACGTCTTATAAATTGGTTTGCCGGGTGACACTTCAAGAAACTGCGTTACGCTGCGCTCACGTTATGCGCTCACAATGAGAGCGAGTGAGAGGCACGCGTCCCTTCCACTCGGGCATGGTTAGCCCGCCTAAGAGCGAGAGAGACAGACATAAATAAAAAGTGAAAGGCACGCGTCCCTTCCACTCGAGCACAGTTAGCCCGCCTAAGAGCGAGTGAGAGAGATAGGCAAATGTATTGCAAGTTATTGCATGTATATTTGTATATAAATACGTATGTATGTGTAAAGGTAAAAATAAAATTCTGTTAATGTGAAATTCAGTGCGAGATTCTTTGTATAAATTAATGTTTTAAATATAATTCTTTGTATAAATAAATGTTTTAAATTGTTACTATTATTTCATCCTTCTTCCTACTATAGGAATGAATATTCACATTAAAATTATTTTACCACTCAAAGTCGTTGTCACGTAATACTTTCGCCCGTATACCGACTTTACAGGCAACCAATTTTTTTGTTAGGATGGGAAATCATCAAATGACTTCTTCCGCTCTGGGCGGAGCGGAAGGGCGTGTCAGACTTTTACTGACTAAAACCCACCCGTGTTTCTTCACTTGCCTGTGGGACGGCCAGGGCCACGGTTTCTTGTTTAACCAACCCGCAACCCTGACCCCGGAGGCATCGGTCTTCGTGGACCCCGTTACGATGTGCTGACATCTCTTTGAGGCGCGCGTGAAACACGACGCGCCGTCGACTCGGGCCTGGTCCTTACCGGGCGGCGAGCTTTCCCAATCAGCCTTGAGCCTTAATGCTTTGGCGATAAAGTTGAAAATCTTACAAAGAAATTTGACAGATTGTTGTAACTTGAAGCTGTCGTCTGTACCTAACTGTATCTACTTCATTACAGGAATATTAAATGTCTGATAACACGTTTCATTATGAATGTTGTAAGCTTTAATGGTTAACGAAAATATTCTAAATTATTACCATTTTTTGTGCATTGAAAGCATCCATCGGTTTAGGTGTAAACTAAAACAAAACAAAAACACGTGACTTAGTTAACCAACTTAATATAATACCAGTGTCTTCAGTGTAGCTACCATGAGTTTTCATTATGAGACTCGATCGTCGATATCGACCGCGTTTGGCGCTCTCATTGGTTGAGAGTTCTTACAACCTTGAAGCGGGACAATCGACGCGTCAAACGCGCTCGATATCGACGATCGAGTCTCGTAATGTAAACTCATGGTGGCCACACTGTTGTCATGTAGATTTTTTCAAGGATTTGAAATGAAAGGATTTTTCATGTTGTTTAGTTTTAGTTACCTTAACTGATGGTTCAAATAATATTATAATGTGTCTTATTGCATTAAACACTATTACTCTCCTTGTGAAGTATATTGCTAATCGATTGCTACATAGAAAAAATTGTGAACAACGTAAATAACGCAGTGAATGTTGTTGAACTGTCAAAATGAAACCCATTGCTATTGATAGTATGTTACGGAGTTTTGGCGGGAAAGTTAAGCTGAGTGTCACGCTCATTTTTCATTAGACTTTTAAATTATTTATAGTGTTATTTACTAAATAAAAGTGCGTTATTTATGTAGTAAAAAGTGCATTCAGTAAATAATTCATAAAGAACATTGAGATATCGCAGCATAGTGGCCTCATCATGACTTTGCCTCAAACCTCCCTCGTAGACGGTTCGCATGGCAGTCTTTTTCGTCATGAATAATTCATTACGTGACTTTGGCTAAATGCACAAACCGTTCGAAGCCATAAAAGAAAGAAATAATAATAGTATGTTAAGCAATGGGGTATCGACGATACATCATATCATAGACAATCTAAAGCTCTTTTAGAGGATTGATGTCACATCGTGTCGTTTAACTATGATACCATATGGTAGTATCAATACCTAACTATTAACTTATTCCATAGATATTAATCAATTATTAATAAATGTTTAATAAAACATTGATGTATCATTTTATTTGTAGTGTAGAAACCTTTCACTGTTAACGCGTTACTCAGGGTGTGAAGTTGTAAAGTTAGTAAAAAAATGTATTGGTTTGCAGGTCTATGGTATCAATTAAGTACACTTTACACTCTTATCTAGGTTTCCGTAGGTCAAATTAAGCATTTGAAGATTTTGAAGTATGTAAACCGCCCTTCCTGCTAGGTACCGCTAATCAATTAGATGCGCTAGGCAGCCCGCGAAAAAAATTTTTTTTTCAATAGACCTATACCCGCGATACTGGAAAAAATCCTAATGTGGAGGACATTAGGACTTTTTCCAGTATCGCGGGTGCGTTTACAAACATAAACTCACATACACAACAACCAGACCCGGGACTACTAAGTGTAAGCCATACAAATATTTGTTCCGTGCAGGAATCGAACGCGTGATACGCAACGCAGCAGTCAATCGCCTAACCACTTCTCCAATCGTGCCGTCAAAACAGATTGAAGGTTTTATATGAAACATTGCCAACCTTTCCACATCTTTTTCTTTTTTTTTCAAATGTTGGCCACATACATCACAGGTGTGTGATATGTGTGGCTGTCATTTGAAAAAAAGAGGACCAGTAAGCCAGGCTTTACATAAAAATATACAAGACCAAACTGTCATAAACTAGTGCTTCACCCCGATCCCGCCTGATAGTATGCAGTGATGCAATTATTGGTGGTAAGGCGCACTAGTTCATTAAGAGCCTATTCACTCGCCTCTTGAAGACACAAATTGTAGTAAAACAGGAAGACCACCGCTGGCAAATTGTTCCAGTCCCTTGATGTACGCGGTATAAAAGAAGAGGCGAAACGCTTCGTCCGGATCGTAGAGGTGTCAGTAACGTAACTCGTAAGGGTGGATGCTCGCCGTATGACGGGTCTTCCGATGATGGCGGAATTATGTCATTTAATTACCGCGTTCTCTCCAAAATGCATCCTTTACTGCATCGAAAGGCTCGTTACCCTACGCTTGCGTTCCAGGCTTTGGAGATTGACTAAATGGGTCGCCAGTTCGCCTCTTCACCGAGTCAAAAGTAGCCAGGTGGCATTTTGCTACACCAGCCCAAATGTAAAAAAAATTAATTTTTTTTTTCACTCGCACCTAAACCACAAACTAAACCAAATTTAAGTTCAGTCCATTTTTTTTCTATGTCATTAAGAAAAGGACAGAAGATAAGTATTAGTTTAGTACTGTCAAATTAGTTAATGCCTGAACTAAATTGCCACTTTTAACAAAATCAAAATTTAATCTCTTCCAACCTCTATGTTTACTAATATTTGTGTCGTCTTGTGTTTGTTTTAGCCCAAAGAAGAACCAACGCTAAAATACTGATCAACAGTCTATATCCACTACGTATAATAATATTAAATTAGTTTATTTCTCTCCACCTTGACGTTGGCAGAATCATCGATCATCGATGGGGCCAAACTAATAAAAAAAATGCCACTTAATTTTAGAATTAGTGGCAGTGGGCGGGCACATTGCTCGTAGAACCGATGGCCGATGTAAGGTTCTTGTGTGCTTGGCCACGGCCCAGGTACAGGAAGACACAGCTTAGGGAGGCCCCCAACAAGGTGGGCCGATGACCAGCAGCCTAATCGGCGAACACATTTTTGTCAAATGATTGCGACTAGTTGGGATCGTTCGGGCCGCCCATTGGTCCGTTCGGTCCAAACTAGTCCAACTAGTAGCAATCATTTGTTGATTAGGGGGCTGGTGAGGGTCGCAGGAAGCCGATGGATGCGGGCAACACAAGATCGGTCATCGTGGAAACCCTTGGGGGAGGCCTTTGTCCAGCGGTGGGCATCTATAGGCTGAAGAAGTAATTTGACATAATTTTACTCTTACCTTTACCTTAACTTTTTTCAATTAAAAAAAGGGATAGATCCTTTTCCGAAATAGAAAAAAGGTGCATCTGTGTGTAACATCCAGTAACATCACAGATTGGTCGAGAAATAAAACCCAGTTGACTGATCTGATCTTTTTAATTACAGCTCAGTTTCCACGTTACCATCAATTACATTATGAAGTTACATTCAACATTCAAAATGTACATTAAGTATAGTCGTCACACGTCATGAGATTAATTAACAAATCACAAATTAACTGCTTTTAATTAGAAGTTAATTTAAGTGGTAGCTTGTCGTCTCTTCAATTTATTATTAAAATATGTTTCGTATTTGTTTAAAGGTGTCTGATTAATTATAGTTTAATACAAAAATATTTTTGCAAGAACATTACGATTATTATGGTCCACGAAAGTTTTCCGTGAAATGTAACTTATCAAAGTTTAAATGAAAATCTGTTATTATGCATATTTCTAAGAGTCGTATTATGTTGCACATTCTGGAAATGGAGACTTACATATAGTTGCATTAACCGAGAAAATTATTAAGAATGGTATCTACAGCAATGTCAACTGCGGAAAATAATTAGGTGACTCACAATCAACAAGAAATCAGAAAATCAGCGAAAATACTACCCTAAGACCCTTTTGAAGAAATACAAAATGAATGAAATAATTTTTGCCTTTAGGCTCGTAAAATTGTTGTAAAACCTTTGCTAGTTTCTGCACTCCCTAAGGGCCTGCGCAGACGTCGGAGTTTTCTCCGCGGCGGAGAAAAAAGTACGCTCCGCGAATAAAAAGTCCACCGCGGATTTACCGCGAACTCAACGCACACGGTGTGCGGCCATTTGTTGCTCAGATAAGTAGAGAAGTGAGAGCCAAAGAGAGAGTGAAAGTCCGCCATGTACGTTGCTTCGCCGAGTCATACTAGTTCTATTTTATTCGGGGACTCACCCGTACTTTTGTCCGGTCCGCTCTCTGCATGTCCTCGGTTATTCGGGGGACTTTTTGTACTCGTTTGCGTTACGCGATATAGTTGTAAGAGATCTATTTTAGCGGGCAAAAATCCCTCGTCTGCGCAGGCTATAAGAGAAAATCAGTACATTTGTTCATTCAGAAATTCGTTTAGTGTTGCCAGCTTCTAATGAATTTCATCTTTGTAACAAGGAACTGTCAGAGGCGAAAGTAAAAATAGCATCATACCACGTTCATATTATATATTTATTGTACTTAACATAACTATGTTCAGAAAAATAAAATGTTCAGCGAATACTTTTGGGTCGGTAACTTTTGAATAAACTAAGCATGTTAGAAGATGTTAACAAAATAAAATATTTAAAGTAAGACCGAAAACAAAAACATATAAAATGATTTTCCCATAAAAAAAAATAGTATAAAATTATTTATTCAACATAAAAATATAGAAATAAATTTTGTCTCAGTGTTGCTATAATTTAAACAATTTGCTATTATATTACACATCTTTTTGGTTATATCTAAACGTTCGTACACAGAGGGACGATGAGGCCAGGCGGTCGTTGGAATGTGGCTTTAGGAATTATTTTTCCAAACTAAAGTCATGGCTACCCAATAGCTCTACACATCATCGAGACATTGCGTTTGATCTTTACATAATTTTTGCTCAAAGCAACTCCTAGAAAATATAAATGCAAAGAAATTGTACTGACGACAGCACATCAAGCTACTACCATCTGTCAGATTTCTTTATTAGCTTTTCAACTTTATTACTAAAGCATTAACGCTCAAGATTGATTGGAAATATTTGACAGTTTCGGGTAGCTTGACCCGTTGTCGTCCGTGCACTTGAACACTGACCAACTATTGTTTTCATTCACACTTTTTAATCGGTGTAATTTGTGACGCGCTAGTCCTAATCATTATAACTAGTTTTAAATCAGTCAACCTGACGTCATCGTCTGCACACGGTAGAATTTTCATTTTCTACCATATGTAACACTGATGGAAGATAACGATGGAAGTCTAATTAAATTACCCTTTTTGTTTTTTTTTTACAATAGCAACATTTACATACATTTTTTTTACAAAACAGCACAAAATTCAGGACCGTTTACAAACCGTGCCGTGTCTTGAGAAAGATTCTTGATCATAAAGTTACAAAATTGAGCAGAAAATTAATATAATTACTAAGGTCCGTATTACAGAACGTCACTCAAGCATTGATCTCTGCTTAAACATTACTTAAAACTAGTTTCAACCAATCCAAAAGCTTCAAACGAGACTTAAGTAGAGCTTGAGTTTTGAGTGACGTTCTGTAATACGGACCTAAAAGTCTGATTAAAAATCCAGCTAGCGAGACTAAGCCAAATTTATTTTTTATAAAACGAACATAACTTTTTAAATAAAAGGAACAATTAAATTTTTAGCTCAAACGGTAACAGAAATATACGGCCAAAGAGGCACATTTTCAAAACGGTCCGTGCTAGTCAAATGTGGTCACAGCTGGCCTTACTGACAAGTGACGTCACAAGCCAGGCCCGCCACTGCAGCTACACACGTTTTCGACTTAAGAAGATCCGGCACAACAGAACGGCCGGTAAAATAAGTAGGTGAAAAAAGTCGCTCGTCCTTTTTCCAAATTGTGCTGAAAAGGCCAAAAAATAAGTTGTGCGAAAGCCGAATTCAATGTGCCAAATCGAACACGTGTGTAACTCCTCTGTTGATGAATGTACTTGAACGGTACCGATGTGCTGCAGTTTGTGCTCTGGACGTTGGCATTGTGTGTCTATTCAGTCTTTTTTGACTTGCTTGTGTCTTCTACTGCGGCCTCTACTATCGCGGGCTGGTCCTCATAGCTGTGGATACGATATTTATTATATTACCTTAGAAAAAAGAAGAATAGAATACTCTTTAATAAGTGCACCATATAAATTGCAGAAAATCAATATGAAAATTTTTAGAAGGGTGACTATGGGCGGTCTTTTCGCTACGAGTGATCTTTTACAGTCAACTAAAAGGAGAAAAGGGAAAGGAAACTGAAGGAAAGAGAATTGGTAGTCGCGCAAGAACTAGCAAACAGAATAAAAAATGTAACATACTGAAAACTCGCACAACCAAAATGATTTGAAAAACAACAATTAATGTCCGACCGAATATTCGGTTTCGGTTTAGTTTCAAACTTGCCAAAACTACTAAGGAATTCGAATGTGAATTCGGGAGCTTTCGTGCTGTGATCGGTCCAGTTCGGCGCGTTGAATGAATGAATGAATCCCATCGGAGCCAATGCCGTGATTCGCTTGTTTGTTTGATATTCGTTTTCGGTAACAATCCGATAGCGCAGCTAATATTTTTCTTAAATAAAGGTTCTTATGTTGCATATTAATAAATACAAATGTCGATCACTGCTTATTTTTTTAATTTAAAGAGAAAACAATAACGACTGACTGATTATAACAACGTTTTCTATATTTTTCCCTCAAAATTGTTCCTTGTAAGGAAGTTTCGGTTTTGGCAGAATTCGGGCATTGCCGATATTCGGTTTCGGTAGTAAAACTAGGCTCAGTCGGACACTAACAACTATAAATTTAAGTAGATACTGTGCGAGGCCTAAAGGTGAAAATGGTGCAATAGAATTATGACATGCCGGAACTGTCAAAAGGTTAGGTTTAAAGATTTAGGTTGAAGCCCTGTCGTGGTGCAATGAGATTTGGAAAACGTTGCGAGAACGTCAGCTACTGTAAGCACAGATAATGTAGACACAGACGACCACTACTGTGGCTACCAAGAGTTTTCATTACGAGACCCGATCATACGCATCAACTGATCGACCGTGTTTGGTGCTCTCATTGGTTGAGAGTTCTTACAACCATGAAGCGGGACAATCGATGAGTCAAACGCGGTCCATGTCGATGTTCAAGTCTTTGTAATGAAAACTCATGGTAGCCACACTGTCCGTTCCACAATCATTTGCTGGACGGGTTAATTTGACAGTACAGAGCACACGGTTCAAAATCGCTTGGCACGTCACTGTTTGGGTAAAAAGTGTAAACCAACCTGAAGAGTGCGTTGATGTCTCCTCTCATGAGTGCCAGCGACAGCGGCGTGGCGAGGCACGCCGGCACCAGGTACAGCAGGGCGGGCTGCGCGTGCTTGAACACGTGCATCACGAAGATAGTCGCCAGGAGACCCACTACGTACGCCGTGAATGTCGCCCTGAACACACATTATATTGCTTAAAGGAGTTATACTACTACTTAATTATTGCAATGAATATGGAGTTTTTTGCTCGTTCTTCTCCATAAAAAACCGATTACTGTTTGAAACAGCAATTACTTCAATTAAACTATGTTATAGGCTTTTTGACATTTGGACGCAGTTAAACAGAAAGTACTCTAACTATCATAATTTACTTTGTGGTTTGAGTCCATTTTAACTTTGTAAGTGTGCATTGAATTTGTTGGTACAGCGGCAACAAAAAAAACCACTGAAAAGCTAACAGATAGACGGACGGACAGTGATGGCTAATTAATAGGGTTCCATTGACTCGAATTAGGTACGGAACCCTAATTTCCTGCCGATTTCCGCATTATGACAAATATTTTCGGGAATTCCATTTATTCATCTCAAAAAATCCACTCTAGGTGTAATTGGTGGATCCCGGACACGCGATTCCGCGTTGGACTTTAGGTTGGATTTCTTGAGAATACCCCAATATTTTCTCAAATAGGTATAGCACGGATAAAAGCAGATCAAGCTACCCCATCAACATTGTGCTTTAATGCTTTAGCGATAAAACTAAAATTCTAAAAAAAAAAAAAAAATGCATATTGCCGTAGGTGGATATATCATTACATTTGAAAAGTCAAATAAAAACAGATTTTCTTCACTTTATAGCAATAAATAATAAACATACCTGAAGTAGAACTCGCTGTTACGCTTGAGACTCTTGTCAAAACGCAGCAGCAGCGCGATGAAGATGCCGGGGACCACGATATCGCCCAGACCCAACATAGCGAAGTTGCTCGCGTCCAAACCGTTCACCAGCAGGTCTTGAGGGAATACCACTGTGGAAAACGGCGTTTTTTATTTGTACTGATTACGACTTCGTAACATCCAGCTACAGTGCTAGAATGGCGTATGTTGTCTTAACTAACAGTGTAAAGACACTTTATTCATCATCATCATTTTATCCGAAAGACGTCCACTGCTGGACATAGACCTCCCTCAAGGATTTCCACGACGACCGGTCCTGCGCCTCTCGCATCCAGCGGTTTCCCGCGACTTTGACCAGGTCGTCGGTCCACCTTGTCGGGGGCCTACCCAGACTGCGTCTTCGGGTGCGTGGTCGCCACTCGAGAACATTCGAGGCACAAGGTAAAGGCAGAGACACGTTAACTTAGGTATCCAAATTCCGCAGACGGGCTACAGCAGAAGGTTTCTTTTTTAAAACTTTCGAACATGTAGGGATAGAACTTTTTTATTTCCAATTACTCTAGCTCGCGAGAATCATCATCAACCTTTTTATCGTCCCACTGCTGGGCACAGATCTCCGCTCATACGGAGAAGGATTGAGCGTAATCACCACACTTGCTCAATGAGGGTTGGCGATTTCAGACTTAAAGTCCAGGTTTCCTCAAGATGTTTTCCTTCACCTTCAGTCATTGGTGTCCAAGATATACTTAGAAAGTACCTACATATAACTTTAGAAAAGTTACATTGATACTTGCCTGACCTGGAATCAAACCCGCGCACTCATACTTGAGAGGCTGGTATTTTAACCACTGGCCATCACGACTCCATGGCTCGCGAGAACATAACCCTATTATATTCCATAAAAAAAAAACCTAGATATGCGGTCAGAAAATGCATAGTTTCGAAGATATAAAATATGTGTGTAGGTACTTAAGTTGCATTGATAAATACAAGTACATCATTTATTTTCATGCAAACCAAAGCTAATAAAATATTTGTGTTTCACATCAATAATCGTGACTTAGTAGAAAATTTAAAAGTAAATGAAAAATAATTCATAATTATTCATAGCCCAGAGTTACGGGCTTGTATAACAGTAAATAATATACCTAGTACTCACATTTGATGGGAGCTTCGAATGACTTGGCGACGGTGACCATGACATTGGTGCCAAAAACCCAGAAGATATCGTAGATGAAGAGTCCGCACAGCAGGATGCAGCCCGTCACCACGTTGTTGAGGTGCAGGAGTTCCACGCCGTTGACTGCGAACGCGATGCCGAACAGATTGTTGGCTATCCAGTGCTGGATGCAAATTTGAATTGATGAGTTAAGTGGAACTTTTAGGACGTGTTTTTACTATGTATTTACTATACTCCACTAGTCATAAAATAGATATTTAAACAAACCTTTTTTCAGTCCATTCAACGGAGTTTGACTTCTATTCCGTAGGCATATGGCTGGCATTATAAGAAGAAGAAAAAATGGTTACAATGCTAACTTGAATGTCAACAACGTAAAAGAAGTCAAAATCGGTTGAATTGACGGTAACAAAAAATGTTTGAATGTCTGATTCAGAGTGGAGTTTTGTTATGAATAAAGAAATTCTAGGCTTTCATACAACAGACGCGATTTTTATATTTGATACGGAACCCTTCGTGCGCGTGTGCAATCCCCACTTGGCCGGTTTTTTAAATAATATATTCAGGATCAATGCGCAACATATTCCTTTAAATTTTTGCATTGTAATTTTGAACATGTCAAAGACTGTTTTTATTTGAACTTTTCTTTAACAAAATAGACAAAAAATAGGTTCTCACCTTCTTAAGCAGATACCAGCCTCCCATGGCGAGCGAGATGATGATACAGATGATATCGTAGGAGGTAAACTTGTAGTTGATGATGTCGGAGCGCGTGTCGGCCTCGCCGCGAGTGAAGTGGATGTGGTACGGTACGTTGGGGACAGATGCTGGCACTATGAACGAGATTATTGGGCTGGGAAGAAACGAACAATACATCATTAGAAAAACTCAGATACATCAAAGAGAGGTAGAGCAGATGATAGCAATCGCCGATTATTACAGTTAAAATGGTTAACTTTATATTTGTCTCATTTCAAACTCATTTATTCAAATTACAGGGACAATTAGCACTTTTCGAACTTCAAAATCACATAAGACAGTCCCCCATAACTCCGGCCTTCAAATATAAGTGGCACAAAATTGTCTAACAGCACAATATTGGAACTATGAATGTTTAGAATTCTTGTGCTCTAGTAGAATTCGCAGCCAGTGAAGTACTAGCTAATTCTAGTAGTGCATGTAAGATTATTAGCCAAAACCTTCTAGAATTTCATAATGTGCAAGGATTCTTTATGCTATATCCCTTCTATACCAGAGTCGGTTTGGCATGACAATAGCAGTCAGTCACCCCCAACATATTCCAGCATTTTTTTACTTTGAAAATTGTAATAACATCCTGATGAATATCTATTGTAATCTTAAACCATACTTAGTTTATTGTCTCAAACAATAAATCCAACAGAGACATACTAGGGAAACGACAATGACCATCATTGCCATGCTAAACTAAATTGAGACAACTAATCTACTGCGTATTAAATGACATAACCGTGGTAAGACTGTTAGATACATAATAATATTTTCGTATAAATGCTATAATTATGAAAAATCTTACCTGAGAAGATGGCTCAAGGCAAGAACACCAAGGAAAAAGAAGTATCCCGTGAGAAGTAGGTTAATATACTCCTTGGAGAAGAACTGGAAGAAGATGTATAGGCCGAAAAGTGCGGCGGAGGCGATCAGGGGGAACATCAGCGCGTCCTTGTTTGACATCGTCTCGGCGCGCTCGCCCGATTCCTTCAGACAAGAAAATAAAAGGTTACAATAGAAAACAACACAAGAGACTTACTCTCTGTATTATACCATAGTATGGTCAGCAGAAAAAGTCGATGAATACTGCTACTCTTTGGCTGCATTTAGAGGAAACGAAGGAACTTTCGTAGGGCAGCTGGTAACTCTCGCGAAAATAAATTCGTGTGCGTTCGCGCAGCGGAATGTTGTTGAATTTAAAGATTTTAAATATGCAGATATTTAGTGTATGACGTCGTGTAATTGTGTATGGTAAAAAAAAATTTGTGCGTGCAGCCATTGTGGAGAAATTCACCAAAAACTGATTCCGCTGGGCGAACGTTGTCCTGGCGGAACTTTTTTTAATCCATTGACTTTAGAAAAAAGAGATGTGTCCAAAAATTAGTGTGTATTTGTGTGTAATTGTGTATGTATGAATAAAATTTGTGCATGCATAGACTTCGGAGAAATTCAAGTTTCCGCTGCGCGAACGTTTGGCCATTAGCTAGTTTTCATATAAAGCGCTTACATAGAGAGCTGTAGATTTTTACATACGTTGTTTTGAATTTGTGCATATTTGTGTACAAAACAGATTTAGAAAAAATCGTAGGGCTAAAAAGATAAAAATATAAACGTAAAACACGCTTTTTAGGTCATAGTTCTTAAAGTATGCACTTTGGGGTCTAGATTTTCACGTTTATACAAACCTTGTAAGTGTCTGCAACATATTGCCAAATATCAATGATGTTCCTTTAGTAATTAAAGAGATATAGGACAATTTACCATGACAAAATCACTGTTTACAAAGCAGTCAAATATCACGACATTCTAAAGGAATTGCATGGTAAAATGTATGCCAATAATTAGTGTATTCATTCAACTATTCACATGCAAAATTTCATGTCATTAAATTCAGTAATTAAAGAAAAACAATTAAAATACTGACGAAGCATCGAAAACCTACATAACCCGACCAAGTTCGGATAGCTATAAAAAGCGGCCGTGCCATATATCTTAAGAACGTTCTTAACCTTCCAATATAGTATTTATTAATATGGCACAGTTGCGTACACAAGCGTTAGGAAAAAATAAAACAATTGCATTTCTTGAATGAAAAATGTTTTTTTTATAATAACGCCACTATCTACGACAAAAATAAATCTTCAATTAACAAGTACTTCTCTATTTAAATATCCGTGTACAAAAATATTTTTAATTACATATAATGCTTAATTATGTAATTATAATAACGTTAACAAACGCTTGCAACGGCAGCAATAGACTTAAATGTGTTTTACTAAAATAGGTTTAATAAACTATTATGAATATAAGGGTAAGACGTATAATATTTCGAGCTTCAATAAAAATTTAAATCACATCAGATAATTGGACTATTCAGTCGTATTATATTTGATCAACATTAAAAAAGTGCTTATAATCTAAAACATTTGTATAAAAAAGGTATTTTCAAGAAATATTTTAAATGAGTAGCAAATACAGTAAATAACCTCAACATTTCTAAGTAGGTATACCTAATATTTTCTAGTTCCAATAATAAAATTACAGATTAACAATCACAGATCAATAAAGTAGACTATTCAGTTGTTTAGGTTTGAGAGTCTGCCTAATATAAAAATAAATTAACATTTAAAAACAGTAGGTAGTACTTACTTGTGGTAATTATTTAATTTCCCTGAGGGGTCTATAGTAAGAATCCGGATCCGTGGAATATTCAATAGAAATTAGCTGTATGAATTTTATTTGCCTAAATTAATATATTTAGATTATATCTCAAGTCTCAAGCGCATACTTAAATAAAGTAACTACGTAAATAGTACCTACTTTGTCATAGTCAAATACATTTAAAAAAGTAGGTGTACAAAAATAAATGACCTTTATATTATATCGAAACAATAGGCTATTTGACAGATTTATAATTTTTATCTTGAATTACTTGGTTGCGGTTAAGAAGTTCATCCAAAGTATTTTTTTTAATTTTAAATACGTATTTTGTAAGAAATATGCAAATAAAAATTCAAAATTCAAATTAGCCGCGAAAACGATATAATCAGCAATATGGCGTTGCGCCTGGTAAATGACGTCACAAGCGGTTTTCGGTTCTCAGTGGTGTTTGTTTTTAATTATTATTTGCTGTTGTTATCTAATAAAATGGTTTACAAGTGGTGTACTGTACTGGGTTGCACAAATAAATCGATAAAAACCCCCGAAAAACAGTTTATAAGTTTGCCGGAAACAAGCGTATGACGTCATCGCGACATTAGCCAATCCGGATCGTTTCACAATGTGTGGCGCGAGAAACAAAAAGCCAAACATATTTTTGTGTTTTGGATATAATAATTGTTATTATTTTTTATTAAAACTCTTGTAAATGATATAAAGAACCCTCATTTTATGCAATTAAAGCAAAAAATCACAAATAATTGAATACTGTCAAATAGCCTATTGTGTTATCACCTATACCAATTCAATACCGGTATTATACTGTAAATTTTGGAATGTTACCTAAATATATAGCACGGCCGCTTTTTTATAGCTATCCGAACTTGGTCGGGTTATGTAGGTTTTCGATGCTTCGTCAGTATTTTAATTGTTTTTCTTTAATTACTGAATTTAATGACATTAAATTTTGCATGTGAATAGTTGAATGAATACACTAATTATTGGCATAAATTTTACCATGCAATTCCTTTAGAATATCGTGATATTTGACTGCTTTGTAAACAGTGATTTTGTCATGGTAAATTGTCCTATATCTCTTTAATTACTAAAGGAACATCATTGATATTTGGCAATATGTTGCAGACACTTACAAGGTTTGTATAAACGTGAAAATCTAGACCCCAAAGTGCATACTTTAAGAACTATGACCTAAAAGCGTGTTTTACGTTTATATTTTTATCTTTTTAGCCCTACGATTTTTTCTAAATCTGTTTTGTACACAAATATGCACAAATTCAAAACAACGTATGTAAAAATCTACAGCTCTCTATGTAAGCGCTTTATATGAAAACTAGCTAATGGCCAAACGTTCGCGCAGCGGAAACTTGAATTTCTCCGAAGTCTATGCATGCACAAATTTTATTCATACATACACAATTACACACAAATACACACTAATTCTTGGACACATCTCTTTTTTCTAAAGTCAATGGATTAAAAAAAGTTCCGCCAGGACAACGTTCGCCCAGCGGAATCAGTTTTTGGTGAATTTCTCCACAATGGCTGCACGCACAATTTTTTTTTATCATACACAATTACACGACGTCATACACTAAATATCTGCATATTTAAAATCTTTAAATTCAACAACATTCCGCTGCGCGAACGCACACAATAAATTCAGTCTTATAATTGCACTACAACATTATCTAAATTAACATAAAATTAATATGACTGTCAAATAAAATAGTAAAACTTTCCCAGTAAAATACATAATATACACAAAAAAAAAAATCTTTTCCCAACTTTTTTACTTCTACGAGGGTCTGTGTGGTAAGTTTAATTGTTATAACCAATTATATTAAAATTAAAATGGCCCCTCCACTCTGACCATTTTATTTATAATCACTTTCAATTTTAATATATTGCATTTGATTTTTGTTTCATTTTAGGCTATAACTGTTTTCACAATTTAGATTCCAAAACTTATAGGACTTTTAGTAAACAAATAGGTATTTTCGTGTAGTTGTAGCCTAAATTGAACTTTATGTAGTCAGATGTAAAGTTCAGTTCAGTTATTATATTTATTTATTTATGTGGAAATAACATCAATTGGAAATCAACAGGGTAATTACGTAACACACTCTCAGTAGGAGTTTCAATTTGATTGTGTTGTTGGACAGACATATTTTTCAAACATAAGGAGCAATGGATTACAACCATCCTTCAATATTGAAACCACTACTGATAGTGGGTTATGCAATTAGGGTTCACTTAAGCCTTAAATTTTAGACAGATTGTATCAGAAGAAAAAATATTTAAAAAAAGCCTTCAATTATGTTAATTTGATATACATACATACATAGTAACTGTTCAATAAGACTAATCTAAAAAAAATATCATCATATCAATTCTATTTCTTTAAAACATTAACCAAAATGATTCCTAATATATGTACATTAATATGTTATTTTCTAAAGTAATAATTATGTACTTTCTAATATATATGTTGGACACCAATGACTGAAGGTGAAGGAAAACATCTTGAGGAAACCTGGACTTTAAGTCTGAAATCGGCAAACCACATTGAGCAAGAGTGGTGATTACACTCAATCCTTCTCTGTATGAGAGGACACCTGTACCCAGCAGTGGGACGATAAAAAGGTTGATGATAATTATGTTATTTTCACATTATCATTCCACAAAAAATAAGTTAGTTGACAGTCATATGAAGGAAAAAAGAAACAAACAAATTCAAATTACTATATATTTGTACCAAAACTTGTTACAATGTGTCTCAATTTTCAGTCACCAATAAATTGATTTGCATAATGTCATGGCCGCTTAAAAAGTAGTAGTTTCACAATTTGTGCATAATATAAATTATCATTATAAAATATAAGTTTCTTACACACTTCCCCTGTTGATAAATGTTTTGAGTGAAATAAAAATATCTTTATGCATGAATTGTAACACTCTGATTGATTACAGTTTTAGGTCCGTATTACAGAATGTCACTCAAAACTCAAGCTCTACTTAAGTCTCGATTCAAGCCATTTGATTGGTTAAAACTAGTTTTAAGTAATGCTTAAGCAGAGATCAATGCTTGAGTTTCGTTCTGTAATACGCACCTTAGTATGATTTGGCCGGAGAGCAAGATCGGATCTTTTCCACTTTATTCATTAATATTCTGATCTCCGGTCTTTAAAACTGAATGTAATCATGGTACTCATGGTATTAAAAAGTCATGGCTAGTTTCTTTTTTATTAAGCATTTTACTGATAAATATCCAATAATATGCATAATAAAATAAAAGTGACCATGAAATTAATGATATACAATAAATTGTTATCAATTTGGCTATAAAAATATGAATAAAATCTTATAAGAAAAAACCTTCAAGTTGATAAAGTAACTATTAAATATGTTCTGAATATTTTTTTAGCATTTTCCTTATCAATTTAAAACAATATGCCCAGACTCAGTAGGTAGGTTAGAGAACATTTTTTCCTTATTTTATTTATTGCTAAAATATGCTTAACAGTGATCTTATTTGATGGTAAGCAGTGATGCAATTGTTAATTTTAAATTGCAATAGTATAATAAGAGACTATTCACTTGGTCTTGACAACACTTAAATTTTAATCTGATAGGGAATCCACTGTTGGCAAATTATTCTAGGCCTTGAAGTGTAAAAATTGAGACAAAACGCTTTGTCTGGAACATAGTAGTGTCAACAATGTATGGATGGTTCAAAAAGAGTATAACAATATAATTGTGGTGGATTCTCGTCGTGCCACTGGGCGTCCGATGACGGAAGACGATGGAACATGAGTAAAATGTTATGATAGTGTCAAAATCACTACCAAAACACTTATTCTGTCTAGGCACAATAATATCAGTGGACGAGGGCTATCACTGACGGGGCCAGCGTTAATTCGAACCGAGAACCTCACAAACTTCTTTGCAGAAAGGTTCTAAGATCTTCTGTTTTAAGATTTGACAGGCAACATATGCCACGATGTGTAACGTGTATCTATGAGATTGGGTCCTACCCAAATTCAACAAGTATGTGATAAAATCGTATTCTAGCATTTGAAAGCTCTAATTGGACTTACCTTTTGCTCCTTCAGGTATTTAACCGACCGAAAAGCCCCAAAGAATATAGGTAATACAGCCATAATCACTAAACTCAGGTATGCAATTGCAATGCCTTCAATACTCGTCGGCGGTTTTTCTGTAACATTTTTTACAGTTTCTCTGACAGCTTCTTCAATGTTTATAGGGATTTCTGTCGCTGATTCTGCCATTTCTGATGTATTATTTGCCAAAATGCGTGGCGAGATGGCTTTCGCACTACGGACCAAGTTTGACAAGAAAATGACAAGTATACAGTTAGCTTTATTATGTTGGTCAAACGTAATCAGTATATATAGAGTTGGGTACCTAATATGAACCGAAAAACTACCTAGATTTCGTAATTTTAATTTATTTTATTTATATG
The DNA here is from genome assembly GCA_017933935.1 of Sesamia nonagrioides. Classification (NCBI taxonomy): domain Eukaryota; kingdom Metazoa; phylum Arthropoda; class Insecta; order Lepidoptera; family Noctuidae; genus Sesamia; species Sesamia nonagrioides. Next base: position 551,435 of record JADWQK010001823.1, read on the forward strand.
CCTATCCTATCTATGGAACAACAGAAAAACATTTTTTCAGTGATATTTATAATCAACATGTTTTACCAAATTAAAATATGGTTGTACCGGTTTTTATTATAATATTGGCAGCAATTTCCATTCTTTCCTAATTCCTTCGCCTTCCATCCATATGTCAAAATAAGACTAAGTCAAACGCAGACCACTTTCGTTTTTAATTTTTCGCTCGTAATAAATTATTTATTTTCTAACTGTCATGCATATGTGCTTAAATAATTGCAACTTCAAGTTATATCTTACTTAGTGAAATTTTACTTATTAAAATGGAAGTGTCGGGTGGCGCAGAAGAAGGTTTCGTTAGAGAATGGGCCCCTTGTTCGCATATTTTAAATTTAATTCCACCTAGGATACAGACTGGCATTTTTTCCAACGAGCTGTGCCTAACATGTGTGGACGCGGTCAGCGAATATATAGCTTTGGGCACGAACGTCGGGTTGGTGTATTGGTACGATCGGAAAAAGGGAAACATTCAGAGACTGCGATGTGAGGTAAGACTCTATGCAGTATGTCAGGGACAGTGTTTCCCTACGCAACTGATTGATTGTGCCCTTGCCAGCGCCCAGTACCAGGCGTAGTTTCTAAGGATGCTGAACATTTTAAATAATAATTTGTGCTAGTTGTAGGTAGACAAAAACAATATGTTTCATTTTATTATTCAGACTATAGCTAGCAGAATTGTACATAAATACAATTTAAATTAACCCTAGGACTTTTAAGAGAATCCAGATAAATTACTTCCTTTGAAATGTAAATTTTAGTTACATTTTTATCTTAGGAAATATATTTCTGGCCGATCACAATACAATCAATTAATGCCAGCATAGGACCTCAATTACAATGCTGACAATGGATTAATTAGTAATTCCTTTATGCATGTTTCTGGCATAGTAAGTTAACTCTCTATGACTTACCTATTAGAATCCATTTAGATTAAAATGATATGCCAAGAAAATGATTTATTAAAGTAGAATAGTATATTTTTATTTCCAATATCTGTTGGTTAGTCACCATAATTTGGAGTTAGTGCAACATATAATAACTTTCATTATTATTGTCATGGAACATATCGCAAAACATCGTACAAAAATGGTCATAAAATGAGATTATGATTTACTTATTTCGCCATGGATGGGCATAAAAATATTTCAAAGAAAAGAATAAAGTAATGACAGTATTATTACATTTATTGTACATTTTAATAATGATGTTCATTATCAATTTTCATGGTAGATATAAATAATGAATTGTTAATTTTATCAAGTAAATATTGTAGAAAAAGAAATAAAATAGATACAAAGAAATTTTTAGCTAACTTATTTCTCTTAACTTAGTACATCAAACATACTGTGTAAATATAGTCAACAAGACAAAGAAAACTATGTATTTAAATAAGAGATAAGACTATTTCCATATCTTTGTAAACATGGAGTAATCATAAAGATAATATTGATAACAATACTTTCAACTTAAACACCAATTATATATAATTGTTGTTAATTTCGCAATAAATTATGTAAATAGCTTCTGCTCGCTACTTCCTCTTTGTGAAATTTCCTGTTGCCCCAACCATATACAATGCATTTCGGGTGTTATTACTTTGTTCTTGCTTAGCATTCTTTCTGACTTGTTTTGTTTTGCTTGGCTCCTAGGAATCTTCATGATTTTTTTGTTATCCAATTGGCAGTTCCTGTATCTCATTCAAACAAACAAACTCTTCAACTTTATTTCTAGTACAGATGTGGTGGGAAAACGAATTATTTGCTACCCAATGATGTATGGTGAAGCCGTACGGAGGATAGGTTACTAGTTTTTCCAAAATTATAAACACAGTGGTTTTTCAATGGCTTTCATAGCACTGAGATGAACATCAATGTAATTTTTTTCAGGCATCAACATCTCCAATCACATATGTAAAGATAGTAAGTACAGTTGACTACATGGTAGGGGCTGGCAATGCAGCTGGTCAAGTCACTGTGTTCCAAATACCTAAGGAACACCCTGAAAATGTCCCCGACACTTTCAAACCTAAAGTGGAGCCCAAAGTTGAAAGGTGAGAATATTATTTTTTTGGTTCGTTACCATTTCTCACTAAAACTGCAAAACGGAATTGGATTTAATTTGGCACATGGGCAAACCATGACCTGCCCCCTAATCGGCGAACACATTTTTGTCAAATTAGATTAGGATCTTGTCAAGCCTTCTTTTTTATTACTTTATTGACTTTAGACCAATATAATATAATATGAGCTAGGTGATGATAATCCTATCTTAACCAATATAATATAATATGAGCTAGGTGATGATAATCCTATCTTACAAAACCCAAAGCTTTACGACTATTTATCTGTCTGATCTCCGGGGCGACTAGGTCGAATTTGAAGGTTTTTTTCTCCGGGAGCTGATGTTCAATGGAGTACTTATCTTAACCACTTTTGTTTTGGAAAAAGGATTTCCCGCAAAAAGTTAAAATTTAAAAAGAGATTCCTACTCTTCTATGGAGGAGTGGAGACAATATAATAAGCGATATTGTGCTTTTCTTTCAGATATACCATAGGAGAACTACACAAGAGTAAAATCACAGCTATTGAGTGGTCTAAAAACGGCATGAGACTGTTTTCTGGTGATAAGAATGGCGTCATCATTATGACTGAGATAGACTTTTATATGGTAAGTTTATTATGTTATGTAAGTTGTTTATGGTATCTGGGAAGAATAGATCCCCCCGCCCTCTCTCGTTCCTAATTAACTTACAGCATCAGTACCCCGTCGTGTTAGTAACAGTCGTCGGTAGGTATTGACGAAGTTTTTGGAGAAAAACCGGTATTAAAAGGCGATCTAGTTACGTTCGTTTAGCGAGTTAGTGAAAGTGGCAAACCTTTTCGTTTTTTATTAAAAAAGTATGTCACAAAACTTATTATGACTTCTCGAACGAACTTCATGTTCAAAAAAGATCATGTTCCGCTTTCAAGAGCTTTTTTGTAGGTCTTAATACCTACAAAAAAACTCTTAGTTGACATAGTTGACACTTCAATCGAGACCCAGGCCTCGGAAAGCACATGGACCCTTCGGTTGCGACTGTAATTTATAGAGCTAAGCTCTGACAGTCAGTCTTCTCCAGTCTCTAACTGGGTTATAAAGACCAGATAGTCAATCACTTCATTATTAATACTGGTATCCAGCTGCATCCGGCTAGAGTGAAACTCGACCTTGAAATAGGTGACTCAACAAATGTTGGCCGAAATATCATATAAAATCTCACCAGAATGGCTACCATGAGTTCTCATTACGAGACTCAATCATACACATCGACCGCTTTTGGCGCTCTCATTGGTTGAGAATTCTCACAACCTTGAAGTGGGCCAATCGATTAGTCAAACTCTGTCGATATCGATGATCGAGTCTTCGTAATGAAAACTCATGGTAGCCACACAGATATGAGAGGAGCAATTCTTGTTATTTTAAGAAAGTTGACATTCTGATGTTAGTCTCGATCTGTCAAAATACTTATAATTTGCCTACGTGTCACATAAATTTTTTGACATTTGTTTCTCGCCGAGGTGAGACTGCGACGAGAGTTTGAATTTCTATACAATATTTTTTTTTTTATGCGAAACCCGAAACACGTATCCTGTATTTTTAAGTAAAGAATCTAAGTACAAATTTTCAAAAAGGTATCATGAAAAATCACAAAGTTATGAGCTTGTTATCCTACTTGGCTGTCCCAACAAAAATATGGGCCATGCTCCGCTCAGGCGAGCGACTGGTGCGTTGACCTCTGGCGTCAGCTGTTGCGCAGTACTCTATGATCTATCGTAAGCTGCGTGGCGCGCTCGGTAACCACACTGCAACAATTTGTAAATGTATGTATTTGGGAAAAAATGTAACATGTGTAAAAATGATTGGAATCGATTCAATTGCTTATTCTGAACAAACTATATTCATGTTTCGCATAAACAAAAAATATTTTTTCATATTACCCTCCCTACATTTATCGTTTCTTTATCACAGTTTCAATAAAGAGTCTTTATATGGCAAAGTCTTTCCTGTTTATGTAATATTGTAACAGTGTTTACGCTCTAAACTTTCCTCATACTTACTGGAAAGATTCTGAGTTACAATTAATAAGTACATGTACATTTTTATCATTAACGGTAATTGCGTTCGATATATTACGTTGAACGGAAAACAACGATAGCATAGCGGCCAATGCTCCGGCTAGGGTGATTTATTTGAGGTCTCTTTTGTACGTCAAGGTAATCAGTTATATGTCTATCGTGAAGTTTAACAGCTTTGAAAAATTGGAACTGTTATTATAAGAAGCAAAAAATTTGCTCTATAGCAATATGTGTTCTAAACTCGCACTTAAATCACGTGTGCATTTTTACACAGAATAACGTTTTTTTTTTAATAATTATAAACTAGTGCTTGACTGCAATCCCGTCTGATGGTAAGCAGTGATGCATTCGTTGATGGTAAAGCGCACTAGTTTATTAAGCCTATTCACTTAAAAAACTAAGGAATAGGAAGGATGACGGCAGTTGAGCGAGGTGATGCAATGTTAAACCCAAGACCAACACGAGCAAACGAAGCTGCGCTAGAGGGAGATTGATCTGGAGACTCTCCACGACCAAACTCCCGACACAACAACATTTGGCGCATCGTACCCGCCACACACCGCAACACAACTGCTCAGGCCCGTCCTCCGTACGGCTTCACCAGACATCATGCCGGCACACGACGAATCACTTGACGGCAAGACTATGTCTGGTGGGTGGTAACTTCTGCCGGGAGCCGATGTTATGGCCTACCACCGAGAGAAGCGTGACTTAGAGCGAGTTTAGGTCACATGGGCTATAAATAAATAGTATACGACACCTTTGGCTTAATCCCACTAAGAAAGTTTGTGAATATGGATGTATGTATGTTACTCTTTCACGGGAAAACTAATAATTGTACGCGTGTTTTTCTTTTTGCTTGGCTCCTTATTGTCGGTTGTGTGATGTTAAACGGCGATACTAAGCCTTTTTTTGTTTTGGATGGGAAATCATCAAATGACCTCTCTCGTGTTTCTTCACTTGCCTGTGCGACAGGGCCACGGTTTCATTTTTAACCAACCCGCAACCCTGACGCAGGGGGCATCGATCTTTGTGGATCACGTCACGATGTGCTGACATCTCTTTGAGGCGCGCGTGAAGCACAACGCACCGTCGACCCGGGCCTGGTCCTTACTGTGCGGCGAGCTGACCAACGCTCGTCGAAACGGCGGTGCTCTACCCAAGCCTGGTAGACCCCCATCGTATGCTCCACTGTATCCTCAGGGCAATCCACACGGTGGTGATACCCTGGCGATTCCTTCCGCCTAATCCGGAACAGGAACCTCCCGAAACTGCCGTGTCCGGTGAGGACCTGCGTCAGGCGGAAGCTGACGACGCCGTGGCGCCTCTCTAGCCACCCTCAAAGAGGGAACTTACCGCCGCTGTAGTGGCGTGCCCAGCAATACCAAGCCTTCCTCAAGAATCAGGCTATCAAATACGAAAGGTTTATTTTTAAAACCTGTTTAAACGTGCTTTAAACAAACTCTTCAGATTTATTATTAGTATAGTTGTGTCAAGGCTTTGCTGATGATATACTAACTCTTCTGTACTCCTCCAACAGCATCTCTGCAAATCCATGGAGATAGTGAACGAAGAACATGAGATAGTTCAGATGAGTTACTACCAGAACACGTTGCTGGTGTCTAGTGTGTACCGCAGTATCGTGTGTGAGCGACGCGACGCGCGCTGGCACGTCAACCAGCTGGGCAAGAAGGAGCGCAAGAGGTGAGTGTGTAGTCTATGACAGAACATGAGATAGTTCAGATGAGTTACTACCAGAACACGTTGCTGGTGTCTAGTATGTACCGCAGTATCGTGTGTGAAGGCGCGACGCGCGCTGGCACGTCAACCAGCTGGGCAAGAAGGAGCGCAAGAGGTGAGTGTGTAGTCTATGACAGAACATGAGATAGTTCAGATGAGTTACTACCAGAACACGTTGCTGGTGTCTAGTATGTACCGCAGTATCGTGTGTGAAGGCGCGACGCGCGCTGGCACGTCAACCAGCTGGGCAAGAAGGAGCGCAAGAGGTGAGTGTGTAGTCTATGACAGAACATGAGATAGTTCAGATGAGTTACTACCAGAACACGTTGCTGGTGTCTAGTGTGTACCGCAGTATCGTGTGTAAACGACGAGCCGCGCGCTGGCACATCAACGAGCTGAGGAAGAAGGAGCGCAAGAGGTGAGTGTGTAGTCTATAACAGAACATGAGATAGTTCAGATGAGTTACTACCAGAACACGTTGCTGGTGTCTAGTATGTACCGCAGTATCGTGTGTGAAGGCGCGACGCGCGCTGGCACGTCAACCAGCTGGGCAAGAAGGAGCGCAAGAGGTGAGTGTGTAGTCTATGACAGAACATGAGATAGTTCAGATGAGTTACTACCAGAACACGTTGCTGGTGTCTAGTATGTACCGCAGTATCGTGTGTGAAGGCGCGACGCGCGCTGGCACGTCAACCAGCTGGGCAAGAAGGAGCGCAAGAGGTGAGTGTGTAGTCTATGACAGAACATGAGATAGTTCAGATGAGTTACTACCAGAACACGTTGCTGGTGTCTAGTATGTACCGCAGTATCGTGTGTGAAGGCGCGACGCGCGCTGGCACGTCAACCAGCTGGGCAAGAAGGAGCGCAAGAGGTGAGTGTGTAGTCTATGACAGAACATGAGATAGTTCAGATGAGTTACTACCAGAACACGTTGCTGGTGTCTAGTATGTACCGCAGTATCGTGTGTGAAGGCGCGACGCGCGCTGGCACGTCAACCAGCTGGGCAAGAAGGAGCGCAAGAGGTGAGTGTGTAGTCTATGACAGAACATGAGATAGTTCAGATGAGTTACTACCAGAACACGTTGCTGGTGTCTAGTGTGTACCGCAGTATCGTGTGTAAACGACGAGCCGCGCGCTGGCACATCAACGAGCTGAGGAAGAAGGAGCGCAAGAGGTGAGTGTGTAGTCTATAACAGAACATGAGATAGTTCAGATGAGTTACTACCAGAACACGTTGCTGCTTACAAAAAAGACAGTCTCGAAAATGCTCTTCGCCATTTCTTAGTGATAACGGTGGAAAGAAGTGGTGGCGTAATAAACTCCCCAATAGCGTATGGAGATTTAATTATCAGAAGAATTTAATAATTGCAGTACAACATAGACCTGCAGCACAGCACGGTAGGGGATTCTTATGCGAGGAATAGAAATGAGACAACATTTTCTATAATCATCATAGTCTTTTTAAACTTTCCATTGATGTTTAGTTTTAAAAAATATTTCAAATTGTAAGATTCCTCTATTTATTCTATTACTTTAACATTCGAAGATATTTCATCTGAAAAATAAATATACATAGTAATCCTACAGTTTGACATATTTTCTGTACAAAAGCTGTCAAACCATAATATTTATTATTATATTGACAGCAAACTTAAACTATCAATTAAAAGCCAAAAAGTCCTTACCAACGTGATTTTAAAGTTCTTGTCGTCTCAAAACGGTGAAGCAAACATCGCGAGGAAACCGGCATGCTCTAGAAGCAAAACTTCGAAGACATGTGACATCTACCAACCCGCACTGGGTCCGCTTGGTAGATTATGGCCCACTCCCTCTCACCTCGGGAGGCCTGTGTCCCAACAGTGGGAACATTGTAATGTATCGTTTCCAGCCTGTGTGCCCTGGGCGCCGTGTTCGTCCACTCGTACGCCCGCGGCGGGAGTGCGGCGGCCTACTGCGCACGCGCCGGGCTGCGACTGTGGCGCGCCGATCTACAAGGGAACGTGCTGCAGACATTGTTGTTCAAGGTATATCTTTCTTTCTTTCTTTTTTGGCTTCGCACGGTTTGTTCAGCCAATGTCACGTAATAAATTATTCATGTCGAAAGACAGCCGCGTGAACCGTCTACGAGGGAAGTTTGAGGCAAATTCATGATGTGGCCACTATGCTGCGATATCTCAATGTTCTTTAGGAATTATTTACTGAATGCACTTTTTACTACATAAATCACGCACTCTTAGTAAACAACACGTAACTAATTTAAAGGTCCAATGAAAAATGAGCGTGACACTCATTGTTGCCCATGGTCAACCAAAAGATGTGTATTGTTTTTTTCATAAGGTTGCCACCCTGGACAAATGACATTGAATTTTGTGCAGTGTTTTATTATAGCACACGAAAGGGCGTAAACTAAAAGGTGTAAAAAAACTTTTCTCGTAATACTGTGCATACATAGAATGCAATTCCTGCTGGCAGGGTTGGCGCAGTGGTTAAGCAATACTCTGTTGCAGATTCGTTTTTTTTTTATAATTATAAACTAGTGCTTGACTGCAATCCCGCCTGATATTAAGCAGTGATGCAATCGTTGATGGTAAAGCGCACTAGTTTATTAAGCCTATTCACTTAAAAAATTAAGGAATAGGAAGGATGACGGCAGTTGAGCGAGGTGATGCAATGTTAAACCCAAGACCAACACGACCAAACGAAGCTGCGCTAGAGGAAGATTGATCTGGAGACTCTCCACGACCAAATTCCCGACACAACAACATTTGGCGCATCGTACCCGGCATACATCGCAACACAACTGCTCAGACCCGTCCTCCGTACGGCTTCACCAGACATCATGCCGGAACACGACGAATCGCTTGGCGGCAAGACTTTGTCTGGTGGGTGGTAACTTCTGCCGGCAGCCGAAGTTCCCACACAGAACAAATATTTATTTGATATACAAATACATAGTTACCACCTGGGGTGACCTGGCTGTATATACAATATGTAAAGAAAACCCTGTCCGATCCGTGAAGGCATTGTTAGGTATCGATAACTGATTCTACTAATGCCCACACAGACATGCAAAACTTAAAAAAAATTCCCCCTAAAAAAATAAATATTATTTCGCAAAAAGAGGTAAGTCAATACATGTGCGGTAAACAACCCCATTCCGCGGGCGGCGGGGGGCAGGGCACGCGGCACCTGTGACGTGGTCGCGTCGCTATTCGCATATAATAATACCAGTGTTGTCCCTTTTTTAAAAATTACCAAATTTCGGGGAAATTGGAATTAAGTCCCGGGAAAAAAGGATTATTTCAAAATTCAATAGTATTGTTACTATGATGATTACGTAAAATTTTATATTATATTTGGTCAAGTGTTTACCTAACCTTTATTATCCTTATGGGTCGGACAGGGTTTTCTTTACATATTGTATATGTGAGTTTAATCGTTTGTAAATGCACCCACGATACCTAAAACAGTCAACAACATTGCATTTTTTTTATCATTGCCCCACAGTAGGAATTTCTCCTGTACCGTGGGTGCATTTAAAAACATATAAACTAATAAGAACTGCTCTTATTTCCAATTCCAGGAAGCGATATCAAACCCCCTTACAATAGCAGAGCTTCTAAACCCGAGCCAACACAAACACTCTCACACCCAACACGAGTACAACCTGGGTCCACTCCATGTGTTCAGGGAGCACTTCCTAGTGGCGCACAACGAACACATACTGTACATACTGGACCCGCGGTCTCTCACTGCTGTGGCCGTCGTCGACGACCTGAGGAGGTAACTGAAAAAAAGAAAACAATAGGAATTTGACTAAAAAAACTAATTAGTCCGTCAGTCAAATTTCCAAAAAAATACTAGACACGTATATTTTGTTTTATCAAATCAATAAAAATTGACAAATATAAAAGGCATCAAAGATCAGGAGTGGTGGCTGGTGACGTCACTGGTCGCTAAAGTGTAGCGTGCAGTGACGTGACACGAGTTGTCAACGCGCTGTGTCGTCTTCATTTTTTGTTTATATGAAAAAAGAAAAAATACGTGCCCAGTATTTTTTGCAAATTATCTGACTGACGGACTAATTAGTTTTTTTTAGTCAAATACCCTATTGTCAAAATCAGACTCATCATCAACCTTTTTATCTTGCCACTGCTGGGCACAGGCCTCCTCTCATACAGAAAAGGTTTGAGCGTAATCACCAGGCTTACTCAATGCAGGTTGGCGATTTCAGACTTGAAAGTTCAGGTTTTCTCAAGAAGTTTTCTTTTACCTTTGAATCAGTCATTGGTATCGAAGATATACTTAGAAAGTACATATAACTTGGAAAAGTTGCCTTGCTTTAACCTGGAATCGAACCCGCACACTCATACTTGGGAGGCTGATGTTTTAACCACTAGGCCACCATGACTACAAAATCAAAATCAGACTTCTATAAAAATAATACGCGTGTTGAGAATAGTTATTTATGCCACTGTCAAGCAATGATAGCTATTGTAATATGAGTGATAGTTTGTGGCACGAAGCGAAGCCGAGTGGCACAATAGATCAGCACGGGTACAATAGCTGTTTGCGACAGTGCCATACAAAACTTTTTCTACGACCTTAAAATAAATAAATACAAAAAACCGTCAATGTTGAACTTTATTAGAAACTATGTAATTTACATTCTGGATGGTACATTTCTCTCATTTCAGGAGACATTAAGATATTGTCCATTTTGCTATTATCACTGATATCACTCATTTTCAAAACATTTTTATTTATAAATGCAGATAATAAAAGTTAAGAATGGCGTGAAAATAGCGCGGCGCGCGCAATGTTGATTTGTTGTTATAATCCCACAAATGAAAGGCAAAGGCAATTCATCCATAAATAAATATGTGATACTGATACAGAGTCACTAATACTCCAAGTGTATGTTTTTACCAGATGACCGAACATACGACATCACATTTTACATCTGACAATTTCAATGAAACCTCTTAGTGAGAACGTCATTTTTTAAAAGGCGGATACTTATTTGTACACCTAATAGTATGGTCAACATCAATCCTACAAATAGTTGAAATATTATTACACTTTTGTTAGAAGTTATGATGAGGTCATGATGTTTCCCCCAGGATCCTGTCAGTATCAGTGAACAAGGACGAGATATTCGTCCTGGAGGGTCCCCGCTCGCTGGTCCGGTTGGCCCACGCGCCCGAGCCCGCCGCGCTCGCCGCAGGTCTGTTCAACAAACTTCACTAGTTGGCTACTATTGTAGAGCATGTTAGCTGGATGAATTATTTTGCAAGCAATATGGCTGACAACTAAGGAAATGTAGTCCTGATTGGGCATTCAAGTGTCGTAGCAGTTTTAATTTTAGAGATGTTCCATGCATCTTTTTCTTTATATTTCACTAGCTTTCCGCCCGCGGCTTCGCCCGCGTGGAGTTCAGTTATATCGCGCTTTTTAGATTTCCCTCGGGAATATCAATTTTTTCCGGGATAAAAAGTACCCTATTATTTATTCCGGACTTCTAACTTTACGTCTGCAAAATTTCAAAGCAATCGGTTCAGTAGTTACGGCGTGAAAGTGGAACAAACAAACAAACTCACTTTCCCTTCTATACTAATATTATAAATGCGAAAGTAGCTCTGTCTGTCTGTCTGTTACGCTTTCCCGCTTAAACCTCTCAATCGATTTTGATAAAATTTGGCACAGACAATCTTTAGACCCTGAAAGGGCATAGGCTACCTTTTGTTAAAAAAATATTATTCCCGAGGTATATCTAAAAAGCGCGATATAACCGAATTCCACGCGGGCGGAAAGCTAGTAATTCTATTAAAAAAACAATTACTAACACTTTAGGTAATAAATACTCTCAAATAGACTGAAATAGTGTGGAGGATTAATTACAAAAAGCATTCCATTTGTTGCCAAATATATGATGGTTTTCATCATATTTTTGTTGATTGTTCACATTAATTTTCCCTATTGCATGCCACTTCCAGCTTTAATGCTCTACATGAATGTAAAGTTGTACTTAATTGGGCACGTTTAAAACTATAGAATGAATCGCTATCACATTTAATGCAGATTAATTTTTATTTGTTAGAATATGGACTGTTTTTAGTTTATTAGGCCTATATGTTAGAACGATACTGAAGAACGCAAGACTATATTTGACTAGAAAATTGAATAAAATCTTTTAAATAATATGTGTGCTTGAGTGCTGTTCTAAAATACGGGCTTTAGTTATTAATAATTCATAGTAGACATAAGATTATTGACTTATTGCAGACTTTTTTTTTGGAAATAAGCAAGTTCGAGTGAGTAGAAAAGTAGTTGTTAATTTTAAAATAAACTGAAAAGGACAAGAAATCCACTCCAGCCGAATTACTTTTGAGTTTTGTCGTTCAAGCTTGCTTAATTTCTCTACTCTATAGTAAGCACAAATGAATGCGTTATATTCTATTGAAATAAGAACATGATTGACATATTGTAAATACCTAATCTTTATTGCTACAAAAAGGTAGACGTAGCCACAATACGTGCGAGCGAGAGGACACGAACTTATGAAATCTTTAACGAATGTCCTACTCGCACGATGAAATTAAAGCCAGCGAGGTAATTGCTGAAAAAAGTATGTGTAACAATAGCATGTTGACAGTTCAACAATATTAATTGCGTTATTTATTCTACTAAACTGACACATTTTTGGAACTTGATATGATGAATTGATAGTTTGTAGTTTATTTTATATCACTTTAAAGTGGTGTATTTAATTTCATTTAGAACAGTTCGGTTTATGGTATCAATGCATTAAAAATTCTCATAACTTCCGAACATGTAGACATAGGATTAAATTTAATACCCTTCCATTGTCGTTTGATATCATCCAAAGAAAGTATGCCCTTGGTATGTGTACTACCATTTCCGTAACACATTGTAAAGCAAAATTTATTTTACACTTATTAAATCACGCGGTTCTGGATAATATAGTAAACGATACGTGAGACTTGAATAAGTCCATTATTGCACGGAAACGCTGCGTAATATACTAAAGTAGGGTGGGGCATATAATTGGTCACATTTGCACTACGAAAAGAGCCCTTATAGACTATAAGCCCATGTCAAAAAAAAAAAAAATGTCATATGGGCCTGTAGTCGTATTACTGCTAGGACATAAACCCCCTAATTCATAAACACTAAGTAAAGTTAACTAGTGATTAGCGATTGTTTAACCATACATATTTGACGTTTGCACGTCAGTTTGATCATCCTGTATCAATAAACCCCTTAAACACAATGGTGTTTATTTATACACGATGATTCAAGTTAAGTAATAATAATTAAGTTTTATTGACATAAAAAGGAGTTACACTTAATTTGAAGCCCTGAATTTGAAGTGCAAACGTCAAAATTTGTGGTTAAACAATTGCTAATTACTAGTTAACTTTAAGCAGCCTTTATGAATAAAGGGGGAAAGCGCTATCAATGTCACAATGATTTCATTTTTGCACGGTCGAGTATACATATTTATGGGCAGTTTAATCGCATTTGTTCGCCTTTCTGTTACACTCTCTAAACGTATGACTTATATCAATAAAATATGATGAAAGTCGCCAGGCAAGATAGTATTAAATCGGTTGTTGTTATCCGATGTGTTGTGAACTTCAAAAGTATTATGAACATATTTCCGTCCTCTATTAAGCATGCATTTATATATATAGGAATATACTGTATACATTTAAAATCAAAAATATTTGAAAAGGGACAGTTTTAAACATATCTCACGAAACTTATTCCAAGGTTGTAATGAAAATTATTTAGCGAAACTCCGCAGACCTAATTTAGTATAATCAAAAACTCCCAGCCACCGTAGGCGCGGGCCTGACCGGTAAGGACCAGGCCCGAGTCGACGGCGCGTAGTGTTTCACGCGCACCTCAAAGAGATGTCAGCACATCGTAACGGGGTCCACGAAAACCGATGCCTCCTGGGTCAGGGTTGCAGGTTGGTTAAACAAGAAACCGTGGCCCTGGCGCACAGGCAAGTGTAGAAACACGAGTGGGTTTTAGTCAGTAAAAGTCTGACACGCCCTTCCGCTCCGCCCAGAGCGTTAAAAGTCATTTGAAGATTTCCCATCCCAACAAAAAAATGGGGGTATAAAAATGTTGTGAACATCAGACTTTTTACTCTTCACGTTTGAGAGGTTTCGCTAAATAAATTAACATGACCCCATTCAGCATGTATTAGATAGGTGTGGTACAAACAATCAGATGAACCAACTTTTCTCTATAAGGTATTTTATATTTTTTGATTTCCTGAAAATACTGGTTTCATACATGCTGTATAAAGTGGCCATTTATCGAACAATTATAAAACATCCCTAGACGGTTTCATATTTTACTAGAAACTTCTTTTTTGTAATTTAAATAAATCTGTTATTTTCTACTTAGTCAATTATAGCGACTTTAAAAAATATTTTTATAAATATTTACTTAGTCAATGAGCGACTTTAAAAAAATATTTTTATAAATATTTACTTAGTCAATGATAGCGACTTTAAAAAAATATTTTAATAAATATTTACTTAGTCAATGATAGCGACTTTAAAAAAATATTTTTATAAATATTTACTTAATCAATGAGAGCGACTTTTTTAAAATTATTTTTATAAATAAAGAAACTCTTGTACTAACGTAATCATTATATACGCCATATATTAAATATATAGTGCCATCATATTTAAATGTATGTAAAATATCATTAATGTAAATTGGTGCCTTAAGTTTTTACTCGGTATCCATTTAATGAACATCCTTATTTAAGAGCAATGACCAACATCTAGTTATTTTTTTAGTTTTTAATTAATGAGTAACTTAGTTTAAATTTAATATGTACCTTAATTTAAATTTAATGATATCATAGATGGTTTAAATAGCAATGTTTACTTAAATATTCAGTAAAACAATGAATCAACGACTTTGTACCTTAGGTGGTGGACATAAGAGTTTATTTTAATTTAACTTTAGGTTAACGCAAGATGTACTAATTTATACAATTCTGAAAATTTTTTTTTAGAATTATGTTCTGATCTGGTTTAGATACTAAAAATATCTCGATTTGTTATTCAAATAAGATTTTGTTTTTTGGAGAACTTTAAACAGCACTCAGCCGTAAATATGACACATCGTGTTTTCGAAAGTCATTGCCTTTGTAGTGCGTCATCCCTTTCAGTCATACCTGTATGAAAGTCTGTTTGTAGCTCGTCGTCCCTTTCACTCAGGCCTGTATGACAGACAATCTCTTTGTAGCGCGTCGCCCCTTTCACTCATGCCTGTATGAAAGTCTGTTTGTAGCTCGTCGTCCCTTTCACTCAGGCCTGTATGACAGTCTCCTTGTAGCGCGTCGCCCCTTTCACTCATGTCTGTATGACAGTCTCTTTGTAGCGCGTCGTCCCTTTCACTCATACCTGTATGGCAGTCTCTTTGTAGCGCGTCGTCCCTTTCACTCATACCTGTATGACAGTCTCTTTGTAGCGCATCGTCCCTTTCACTCATACTTGTGAAACTGTCTCTTTCTAAAGCTCGATGTGTCATATCAGGGGTTGCTACATGCATGTTCAGGTCCGCGCGTTAAATACGGCAGTGTTTGTGCAACAAAAAACACTCACGGAGCTACAAAATACACATATTTCGGTTTCTTTCGGTTCGTGCTGATCGGCAAATCTCGCTTATTATAATCGCGAGCCAAAACGAGCGGTTCTTCCAGAATTATATCTACATATTGCATTCGACTTCGCCGCTCGGGTGTGCCAAATTATTCAAATTCAAATATATTTTTTCGGACAGTGACAGTTATATGCCGAGTCGAACATGATTACAATTTTGTATGACAACTGGTCTTAAAATTCGATAGTAAAAATATAGTTGTGACTTATGAGATTATAAATAACATAGAAATAAGTTCCATGTGTAAAGTAAACGTAAGTTAAAATATATATGTAGTTAGAAGTGCCTTAATCATACCAAATCGCGACCAATGTATTTTATACATCTTTATTAAATATGCAAAATAGACAATAATATTTTAATATATGCTAGTAGTAGGTAGGATCTAATATTAAGCTGGATCTAGTAAGTAAACGAAGTAGATCCTCTTTTTCGCCAAGTAAAATCAAATATAAGTTCAGACACAAGTATATGTGGCTTACTTAGTGGGACCAATTAGGCTCGCTCATGTTTGGTTACATTTCCAACCTAAACTATAATTGATTGAAGACCAGGTTAACTAAATGGCTAATTAAACCAGTTAGCTGCGATATTTATACGTGGCCTTATTCAAAAGCGATTTACTCTTTTATTTTTTAACGTAATTATACAGTATGTTAAATAACAGAGGGCGTTCCCTTAAACTCGTTAATATATATCATTAATAGATTAAAATAAAAATATTAGCATAGAAAAATAAGCATAAAATAATCCGAATAAAAAGAAATTATAATTGAAAATAAATTTGAAACCTCCTGTTTTAAATCAAAATAGTAGCGCGGAATAGTATCTACCTAACGTTGCATTGCCCAACACACATCAACCAACAAACATCAATCAATTAGATCTTAGATCGCCGCCGCATACGCGGCTCGTCATTGATAAATAAATTGCGACGTTGCCGTCTTTCATGTTCGCGTGTACAGTGTGTTTCTTTTACATGTCAATTTAAAATTTTTATTGAATATTTTCATATTGAAAAAATTTTAAAACATTTTGTTTTCGAATGGAAATATTTTTTTTAGCATCTATGTATGCTATACTATTTCGGGTTAACGGGAACGCCCTCTGTTAGTTAACATACTGTATATTATCAAGAACGTAGTACATCAAAATACTGTCGTAATTTCTCAAACTAGACACAGCCTATATTTTGGGAATATTTTTTTTTTAATGCGACTAGGAACTTGTAGGACATAAAAATATTAGTTCCGTACGGGAATCTAAACCGCGACGCGCAATGTAGCAGTCAATCACTTAACCACTGCGCCAACCGTGCCATACTTTTATTTATAACATAAATAAATGTACAGTCAAACTCCTCTAATACGACCCTGGATGGTCCGTCCCTGGTATTACCATTATCACCTCATGTCGATTTTTGTTTTTACTTTGACAGTGATTGGGCGGCTATCAGGCCATTATGTCGAGGTTTTTAGTTACATATTGGTGACGATTCTTTTGTTCACGTACTAGACTTATTTTAATTTCAGTGAA
The DNA here is from genome assembly GCA_017933935.1 of Sesamia nonagrioides. Classification (NCBI taxonomy): domain Eukaryota; kingdom Metazoa; phylum Arthropoda; class Insecta; order Lepidoptera; family Noctuidae; genus Sesamia; species Sesamia nonagrioides. The sequence continues at coordinate 568,585 of JADWQK010001823.1, forward strand.
TCTTTTTCTTTGTATAGTGAAACCTGGTTAAGTGAGACATCAAGGGACCTGCAATGTCGTTTCACTTATAGAGGTTTTCCACTTACCGAGTGTCTCAGATATACAGGTATAAATAAATATCTGTCTCATTTACAGAGGTTTATGCATATACTTAAAGGTAATCATACAAATGAATGAGTAAACAAACAATGTTATCTCAGTTACAGAGGTTTATGCATATAAAATTCACTCGCTGTCTCAGTTATAGAGGTAACTATGATGATAAATCGAAAGAACAAATCCCAGATATAGAGGGTTACCTCGTCCCATTAACAGAGGTAATTCAGTGCCAAAGTGTTGGGACCTCAGCATGAGTTCCAGTTATGGAGGTTTCTCACTTATCCAGGTCCCACTTAACCAAGTTTCACTGTATTTCTTTAAGAAAAGGATATAGGTAAAATATTAGTATACTCCTGTCAAATGAAGATACTCCATAGACAGTTAAGACTATAATAACATAGCGACTAAAAATACGTGGATTTACGTGAGGCGAGGACTAACTTTGCAGGACTAAACTAATATTTATATTCAATCCTTTTCTTAATGAAACATAAAGAAAAAGTTGGACTAAACTCAAATTAAGTTTAGTTTGCGAACAAGGGAATCAGGAACATTGTACTTTATGCTTCATATTGTGTTAAAACATCTCTCTCAACTTTTATATTACTGTAGACGTCTTTCCCGGTCCCGGAGGTAACGGATTAGAGGAGTTCTACTGTATTGAGTAACAGTTAAGACTGCTTTTGTGTAGAAAATTTGCCAAACCGCCATATTTATTCTACATAAAAAACATGTCTGATGATTGGCTATTCAGCCCTAAAATTTCCTTGATCAATAGTTGGACGCAAGAGATCATTGTTTGGATGACAGCAGGTGAAACTACCTGAAACTGTTAAATATTCCCGATCACCCTTGAGTCTGAATTGTTTAGCCTTAAAGTTGAAAATGTAATAGAGAAATTTAATAGATTGTAGTAGCTTGATGTGCTGTCATCTGTACTTATATGTTTATTTTTAAAAAAAGAACAACCACAAATAATTTAAAAATAAGCTTTTCATCTTACATTCTAAAGAGTATTTATTCTAGTGCAAAATATTTTTAGCTAAGACATATCATGTACTTAAACTGACAATATGTACTTATATAATCTACATTCCTATTATACACTGTGTAATTGTCATACCCTGATATCATTATTGTGATGTCCTGACATACTTGTATTGATGATGTCACTTTCGTGTGATGTGTTCACAATCTAAGAACACATCGGTATAATTGTGGTGCTCGCATTTATACGTACCTTAATGGTACTTGTGAATATAGCGTTATGTATCAACTATTTTATGTATTTTACCAGAAGTTAAGAAAGATGCAGAAATAAAACGTAACATTGTGTTTAGTAGTGGGGTCTTGGTGATAGGGACCTATTTATAATTATCTTTGGATACGGACCCAAAGGACGTAATATTATATGTTGAGTCTATTAAAACAGGCAGACTTTTAAATATTACATAAATGGTGGAATGAGTGCCTTCTATACATACACCACTGCGTAACTCTTCGGAGCAACACGGGGATATGTTATAATTATGTGTTCTTTGTAAAATCATCTCTGTTTTATTTTAAAACTACGTATTTATTTCTGTATCTATCTAGCTTAAGTGCGCACGTGCGCTTTTTTGTGCGCACTGGATTTTCAACGCACTGTTTAGCGCCAAAAAATCCTGTGTACGAAATAATTTCTCCGCGATTTTTTATATCTCTGTGAATTTGTGCTAGCGATAAAAATAGTAATGTAGATTAGATTAATGTAGCTTAAAGCTTCGTATACAAGAGTACCATTTTAGTTTGATAAAAAATATCTGTATTCACAGGGTAGAAATTATAAGTAGATTAATTCACAGTCATTCTGTATCTAGTTACTCACTGCAGTGATTGACGACTTTTGTTTCTTTAATGTTTTTTGTTACAAATGTTTGCCAAAAAAATAATTTACGAAACAAAGTAATATGTGTACACCAGTCTTATTTTTATTTGGTTTTACCACACTTTCTGAGGATTGTTTTTTTTTTTTTTTGTTAACTCGTTTATATTTTCCGTTAAAACTATGCATGTGTTGGTTTTATATTGATATATTTTTGCAAGCAAATGTATATTCGTACATGCGTCTCGATGTCAGCATGGCCATTGACTTGTATATAAATATATATATGCACAACATACTTTCGCATTTTTATTTTATATCCGATCACCTTTTGCTTTTTGTATCTGTATATTTATGTATTCAAGCAATGGCTTTGTGTGTCCGCTTGTCCTAACTGCTCTAATTTGCTACTAACATTATTATATGCATTTGCACTAACTTTTATGTTTATATGTATTTAATGCAGTAATTAACATACATCTTTTTATACTGTACTTATTCTAAAAACTTTTCTTCGAGAGTTACGAGATTATTTTCTGCCGTCACAATAAAAATAATCTAAAATGATGTAGCACTGTTATTGTGGGTTCGATTCCCGCTAAATAAGAACCATTTTAAAAAGAAAGCTTAAAACACGCTTTTAAAGTGTGTCAGTACCTACAGGAGGTCCCGATACCGCCCGAGAGACAGGGGAAATCAGAACATAACACAACTGTTCTGCCGGTACTCTTCTTCCTATTAGCAACATGTTTGTACATATGGTTAGGTACCACAAGTAAACCGCGGATGGCTTTGTGAGCTAAAATGCTGTAATGATACTCACATATACTGAGTTTGTGATTTATTTCCCAAAAATGTAAAAAAAAAATAATGAAAAATTAACTGCAGTAAGAATAAAGTCCTGTTTAAACTAGAACTTCAAACAGTAGAAATAAACTTAATTTACATTATATTTGTTTAACTTCAAATATGGTAGGGTGTACAGCTCTGCACAGTATTATTGTACTTACTGTGCAATTTGCTGTATTGTACGTTGCTCAAATGTACATAATACGCAGTATTTGTTCAAGACCACAGTTTTGCATGTAAGCTGGCTTGCAGCGCAGCGCTGTTAGAGAACTTAGTTTGTAGTTATCAAAGACTCGTTATAAAGTAAATATACTGTAACATCATACGTTCAATATTTTGATATACTTATTTGTTTTTTTTTATGGAAAATAATATACGATGTTATTTTTTGTAGGTATATGCGAAACCCGAAACACGTATCCAATATTTTAAAGTAAAGAATCTTTGCACAAAATTTCAAAAAGAAATCATGAAAAACCACTAAGTTATGGGCTTGTTATCGTACCTGGTTGTCCCAAAAAAATTATGGTCAACGCACAGCTCTTGAAGCGCCTCGGCAGTAGTCTCACGTGCCTAGTACTACGATCTACCGCCAGCTGTGTTGCGCGCTCGGTAACCACACTGCAACAATTTCTAAATGTATTTGAGAAAAATATAACATGGTGTAAAAAAACAAACTATATAATAGAATAATCTGAACAAACTATATTCAGGTTTGGTACAAAGAAAAAATAACGTTCTATATATAATATTTATTTTAATATACAGTATGTTAAATAACAGAGGGCGTTCCCTTAAACTCGTTAATATATATCATTAATAGATTAAAATAAAAATATCAGCATAGAAAAATAAGCATAAAAAAATCCGAATAAAAAAAAATTCTAATTGGAAATAAATTTGAAACCTCCTGTTTTAAATCAAAATAATAGTCGTCACGTATAAATAAATTGCGACGTTGCCTTTTTTCATGTTCGCGTGTACAGTGTGTTCCTTTTACATGTCAATTTAAAATTTTTATTGAATATTTTCTTATTGGAAAAAAATTTTAAAACATTTTGTTTTCGAATGGAAATATTTTTTTTAGCATGTATGTATGCTATACTGTTTCGGGTTAACGGGAACGCCCTCTGTTAGTTAACATACTGTATATCTTATAAAACTAATGATAGAATATTATCAAAACAAGTATCTTTTCCCAACAGAAGAACCGATGAACCTGATGACGAAGTCGCTAACATCATCCATTCAGCAAGCAGTGAACTCAGTGCGCGACTTCACACACATAGACCAGACGGTGCCGTACATCTCCAGCGTTCTAGAACAGCCCATCTCTATGTTCACGAAGAACGAACTCATAGAGACCGGCACCGTCGCAAGCGCAGAGGAATGCTTCGAACTACCCCCCATTAAACATTTACCTCTAGATCTCTCCGAGAATGTTCTCGAATCTATCGTGAACGAGTTCAGAGATGTCTCTAGCGATGCCGAAGAGATTAGGAGGGTTAAAACAGAAGAATTGCAGAAGAAGTTAAAGTTGTATAACACTATAATGGAAAAGAAGTACGATGGGGAGCTTATTCATAGCAGAAGGAGTCGGAGAAGAGATGGGGGGTCGGGGGGAAGTACTCCTAGGATGGCCACCCCGGTTAGGAAAGAGGCTGATAATGTGAGCTATACCACTCCTTGTGTCATGAATATCAGTGTTTATGGGTGAGTTAAAATTTACTGATACAACTTGTTAACCCCCCAAAAATTTTAATGCAGTAGGTATAAATAAGGGTATAAATAATTATTATTTACTGAAGACAAGTAAGCTGTCGGAATCGACATAGCAAGCATATTTGAAGATTATACTTTGTCTTCGTTTTAACTTTTTTTGGTATGCTATAGAATGAGCAGGGGTGACTTCGTACCTATATTAAAATTTGAAGTATTTCTACACAATGTTTGTGTATTAAATAAACATCCTGTATTTTATTTCCAGAGCAATCCCACAACAGAACGACGAACTGCTAGAAAAGCAAATAGAAGAAAAGGAGAAGATTCTCGCCAAGATGTTGAACTTGTCGTCTCTCAGCATAGACAGCCCCAAGGTAGACCCGCAGCCCCCTCCGGACCCAGTGCCCACCTACAGACGAATCGACATATTCACCCCACCTGAGGTAAACACCATCATAACCAAACCTGTTCAGAAACCTATAAAAGATCCAAATCCCATGGACTTGATACCCAAAGTAGTCCAGCTACCTAATACGTGGAATCTAGAGAATATAGAACTGAAATTGGACACGATACACAACGGGTTCAAGGATGATAAATCATTGTTGTCCCCAGACGACCATTTAGATAGTGAGTGGGAAATAATCTGATACAAAATGATGACGACATCTGCTCCTTAATCAGTGAAAACATTTTTGTCAAATGATTGCGACTAGTTGGGATCGTTTGGACCGAACGGACTAATGGGCCGGCCGAACGATCCCAACTGAACCCAACTAGTCGCAATCATTTGACAAAAATGTGTTCGCCGATTAGAGGGCTGGTTTGTTTTATAATTTATGAAGTGAGACTCCAGGTTTTGGTAGCACAATCCAAAAAATATTAATTTTGAATATAAATAGCCCGCGAAATTTAATTTTCCTTCTGTTTTTTGCAATATGCACGTTGAATTTTGATTGTAATAATTATTCGCCTGTTTCGTCTTTTATTAGACAGAATTTAATTGATATATATCTTTATTTTTATACATAATTTAATTTAGTCTGTAAACAAGGCTAGCTTCGCCACTGCCCTGCAAAATGCAAAAAAAAACTTAAGTTTGAATTTCGCGGGCGCGCCCTTAATAAAACCAAGTGTATGAAAAAAATCAAAGGTAGCATTATATATTTATTTTATTTCTTAATAAGGGGTCATCCATAAAGTACGTCACACATAAAGGGGGGAGGGGGGTGTCGATAAAGTGTGACATGGTGTGACAAGGGATGGGTGGGGTACTAAGTTTCGTGACATCACATTTCAAAATCTAATATACCTAGAGGTAGTAATCGCGTAATTTGAAATATTAATTATAAACTAAAAAATATATCCAACTCTATCTTTGGGACAATACGGTTTAAATTGTTTTGTTTACGATGTTTTAATTTTAAAAATTTTTCGATGTGCAATTGCAAAACATGTGACGTCACACTAGGAAGGGGGGGGGGGGGTCTCAGAAATGTGACAAGGACGGGGGAGGGCTCAAAAAATCATGAAATTCGTGTGACGTACTTTATGGATGGCCCCTAAACCATGGATTGTGCAACCATAGAAGAGTCAATTTAGACGACTTATGATCAAGTATTTCTTGTTAAGTGTTAAAGCAATGTTATTATATACCCACGCACTGTTTGGACACTAATTGTTAGCTTTGAGATCGAGAAGACCTATGTATAACCCGAATAAATTGCAAAGAAATTTGTATTGATAGTTCATATTACACATCACATTTAAAATTCATGTGTAATGTAACTCTTTAAAATACAGCAGCTGTAAAATATGTAATGAAATGTATGGATCCTAGAACCTTTCTTAAATATTTATTGAAAATTGCCAATATAAGTGAATAATTTAATTACTAGCATCTTTGTTTCCGATAAATACAATCTGCCTGTATAGGTAATGATTCTGGTTGACAATACATTACGATACGTATTTCACACATAGTACACAAGTCACACGTATCGAATAATTATTTTATTGGTCAAGTGTATAAACGGTTTTCGTAAGTCACAGAACAGCCTCACTTAAGTGTAAAAACGCTCTTCTTAAGTTACAGAACAGCCTCACTTAAGTGCAAAAACACTCTTCTTAAGTCACAGAACACCCTCACTTAAGTGTAAAAACGCCCTTCTTAAGTCACAGAACAGCCTCACTTAAGTGTAAAAACGCTCTTCTTGAGTCTCAGAACAGCCTCACTTAAGTGTAAAAACGCTCTTATTGAGTCACAGAACAGCCTCACTTAAGTGTAAAATGCTCTTCTTAAGTCTCAGAACAGCCTCACTTAAGTGTAAAAACGCTCTTCTTGAGTCACAGAACAGCCTCACTTAAGTGTAAACGACTTAATTGCAGTTTTAGGTCACAGAATGCTATAAAATTCTTTTTAAAGGGACCGTTTAAACACTAGCAATCAATAGGTTAGATTTATAATACATGAATAGTCAATAGTTTGTAATGAACAAGAACAAATAGTATTCGTTTGCTCGCGAGGTGTTGCATTTAGTTTAGAGACTTATTTGGCAACAATTAGTATCTAGTATAAGTTAATAAGCCCCGATTATAATTGTATTAATTGAGCCACAATCAAGAACTTAAGGCAGACTAGATTTTATAATGTCCATAATAGTATAAGCTTGTCAGGACAAATAATTTTTAATATACAGTAATGCCTGAAAGATGTTAATAGCAGATTATATATGACCATTAACGTAAGGAGAAAGTGTCCTAATACCGCATTTATTATCATATGAACAAAGGCGAGCCTTTGTCGACGGATTATGAATTACATAATATTATTTGACCAATTAATCTGTGCGCATAGTGTAAGTTATTAATTTAAGTAGTCCACTTCAATTATATGGAATATTTATTTTTACAGCTCTCTTGTTTATTTAAGTTGTAAAGAAAGTCAACATATTTTTTTGTTAAATCTAACTAATATTTATGTCAAGTACTTTTTTAACGGTCTTTTTTTCTTTTCACGCTGATCTGGCAACTAAAGTGAATCTGAGGCGTGTAAGGAATATGATCAGACATTTTGATTTATTAACTATCAATCAAGATCTAATAAGCCCTAGGATTTTCAAGTGAAAAATATCATTATTTTTACATATCGATGTTTATAAACTTACAAATATTATTATTAAGAGTATTTGCAAACTTTTAATGCACAAATTGGACGTTAAATTCGAAAACTTAAACAGTATTAAATTAAATTTCTCAAAAAAAGAAAGTATTGCAGCATGTTAGGCAAAAGTTTGACGAAGTATTGAACGAAACATTTTTTTTTCTTTTCTAAATATAATTTCTATAGTTTTTCAATGTCCATTGAAAATTGTCTAACCACTAAAAACATATTTGTAGCTACATCAATAATATATATACAATATGTATAGAAAACCCTGTCCGATCCGTGATGGTATTGTTAGGTATCGATAACTCATTCTACTAATGCCCACAAAGACAGGCAAAACTTAAAAAAAATACCCCTAAAACAAAAAAAAATTATTTCGCAAAAAGAGGTAACTTAATTCATGTGCGGTAAACAACCCCTTCCGCGGGCGGCGGGGGGCAGGGCACGCGGTACCTGTGACGTGGTCGTATCGCTATTCGCTTATAATAATACCGGTGTTGTCACTTTTTTAAAAATTACCAAATTTCGGGGAAATTGGAATTCATTCCCGGGAAAAAAGGATTATTTCAAAATTCATTAGTATTGTTACTATGATGATTATGTAAAACTTTTATATTATATTTGGTCAAGTGTTTATCTAACCTTTATTATCCTTATGGGTCGGACAGGGTTTTCTTTACATATTGTATAAATAGATCTCAATGCACATTCTGGGGTTTTGGGTAATTTAATGTAGAACTTGTACACATATATGCACCTGAGTGCAGTTAGAAGCAAAGTATATACTAAGCCGATATTTAATACAATGCAATAATTTGATGTGAATTTAGTGATTCACAGTGCAAAAAAAAAACAATAAGATCACATAGTACCTATCGTGTACTATTTTATTGCTTGTGTGACCTAAACTCGCACTTGACTCACCTCACACTTATCTGTGTAAAAATAGACTACTAACCTAAGTCACAGAAAAACGTGACTTAATGCGCATTTAAGTCACAAAATGCTATAGTAAATGTCATCATAATTAAATTCATTCATCTTTAAGTGTAGTCATAGTAAAATGTGTAAGCATAATGGATACAGTTCCTTGCATCACAATATATTATGTTATTATAAAAATACCACAATTGTTTAAAAACGTCTGATATATCATGGCCGGTACGAATATTGCGCAAAAGACTGCGCAGGGAGAGAGAGAGAGGTGTGTGTTAGGCCGATATACCACAAAACTATTTTCATTCCGCGAGCTTCTGGCCGTAACGACTCTCTTGCCTGCTCAACAAATGCTCACACATGTGATTGTGTGAGCACTGAGCAGGAAAGAGTGTCGAGGGATTGCATTACAGTATTAGGGTGTTTAGTTATTAAATGACAATCTCTTAAGAGGTCATTGTTACTACAGTATAAAGGGTGTATCTGACATCGACGCACAAACGAGTACCATGGATCCAGTACATGATTCTGAGCCCCCCAGTGGTGGAATTTTTCGTCGGCTTTTTCATGATTTAAAAAAAAGTATATGTAGTTTTTCTTCATTTCAGACCGTTCAAAATTGCTATACTTTTATAACCCAATAATATTTTAAAGTAAAAATTAAATAATTCGCTAATTACATAAAAAAGCGCAATGAAAACATAACCCGAAAAACTATCTTATCAGCTGATTTAATAGAGTTCACATCAGGGATCAACGTCATACCTACAAACCCGCACGGCGGCACGCTTGCAACGTTCAAAAGCCAAGCCGACACTTTTTTTTAAACACTGTGTATTCTGTAACCGTTCATTAACGACATAAATGACTATCAGAATTTTATTAGTGGCATGCGGTCTAGCCTTTTCGCGAAGTTTGCGTTACGATGTCAGATACACCCTGTATAAGTTTTACGACGGTAAAAAAATCAGAGTTCCCAACACTTATGTTCGCAGAACTCATCAAAATGTAGGAAAAAGTCGATTTTTTTCTCGCGAGTTCAGTTTTAGTCCCACAGTAATAGTTGTACATTGATTCCCAAGGAGGTTAACCACTAATTATCATACTCCCTGTATTAATAATAATTTATTACCGGACAACAAATATGTATGTATGTTAAATGGTGACTTAAGGCGAGTGTTAGTGAGAGGTCTTCATGTCTGTACCGGCCATGATTCTTCAGCTGTTTTATTTATGGAATGCTTTTAAATGCAAATTCAAAGTACTGCCACAATGCAGTTAATAAATAGGGTAATTATGTACTTATCCGTTCTTTTATAACTTTATATATGTAAGTGTATCAATATATTTTTGTATCTCCAAATCAGTGTTATCCAAGTTGGCTTTAATTTATTGATCTATATAAAAATCTTTTATTGAGTTTTTATTTTACTGTTTTTTTTTAATGAATTTTACAATTTTTATTTCTCTTTACACAAATAATCTTTTATTTAGCAAAAATGGCTGATAAAAAATAAGTGCAGCAACAATTACGCTAGAGACATGTACAAATTGTGATATAAGTAATGTATTTTGGTTTTGCCTGAAAAATAAAGTATTTGATAATTTACCTTTTGTTTTATTTAGTCCTGGAGCTTGTATCAATATATTTTTGTATCTCCAAATCAGTGTTATCCAAGTTGGCTTTAATTTATTGATCTATATAAAAATCTTTTATTGAGTTTTTATTTTACTGTTTTTTTTTAATGAATTTTACAATTTTTATTTCTCTTTACACAAATAATCTTTTATTTAGCAAAAATGGCTGATAAAAAATAAGTGCAGCAACAATTACGCTAGAGACATGTACAAATTGTGATATAAGTAATGTATTTTGGTTTTGCCTGAAAAATAAAGTATTTGATAATTTACCTTTTGTTTTATTTAGTCCTGGAGCTTCCCCAAAACCATCCTGTGCTTCGGCTCGCGAAAATAACTTTATTAGGTACAGATAATGATGGGTAAATGCTGTGATTTCTATTGCGGTATGGTCATGAACATACCTATTATACCATATACCTAATAATAAAATGGAGAATTTGCCATTTTAAGGTGAATAAAACGTAGTTTATAGTTTACGATATTTATAAAATATTATTTATTCACGTCATTTTCTTGCAATAATAGTATTTATGATCATTTCGACGAGATGAAATATAGCGAGGTCTTCATCGTGTCCCATCACTGGCTTACTTGATATCAAGTAATTGGCGCTGGGTGCGTAACAATATTTTCTGGCGTTTTTGTTTCTATTGAAAATAAAACAAACAAGAACTTATTATGTGTGAAAAAGTTATAAATATGGTTGATAACAGGGCAAATTTTCATAAAAACAAAATAAAAGGTCTTGTAAAAGTCGTAAATTTATTTTATACTGTAATTACTTCTAATCAAGTAGTGGCGCTGAGGGCACGAAAATCTCGAACTTGTATAGAAGTGATTGGCGTTCAAAAGGTTAATCAAGAATAAATAGGGTTTCTAATCATTGTCGATAGTGAAACACCGATTGAAAAACCCATCCCTACAAAGTTGGTTAGTTATCATTCCACACCCGCCACGGACGTGTATAGTATCGAAGTAAGTCTGTGACGTCATAAGCGGACGGGTTTCAAGGTCATAGTGACTTTGTGCATTTTAGTGTAGTGCAATGTTTACATCTTGAGCTGGCGCACGTGTTGTTATAAAAAAATTGTGACTGTGAATATGACGAATTATTGCGAGTTGTTCAAGTCTGAATCAGAATTTTGAAATAGTTCGTCATCTTGACATTCCGTTAAGTCGAAGTTGACGTTTCAGGAATTTTCTTGAGTTTTGTATTAGTTTCTACAAATCAGAAAAATAATTGCGAGTATTATGCGACACCATTAAAAAAAAGGTATCTAACATCTGTGTGAAACAAACACCCTCCATTTTATTTTATTTCTTAAAACGTAGAAAACCACGTATTTAGCTTCTAATAATTGTGTTTGTTGTAAGTAAACGAAATAAATTATGCAGGAATCGGTTAATTTTATGCACGTGTAACTCGACCACAGTGAATATAAAAATAAATACCATAGAAATCTAGACATCCCTATATCAGAAAGGATTTGACGTGCCTCGAGCGCCAACTACTTGATATGAAGTAGAAGGATTACATTTGGAGACAAATAGGGATGTGCCTTTTAGAACACACGTCTAATAAATTTCAAATTCTTTTCTTTATTATGGGGAATATATCCAGGTTTTCATATTGATTTTTTCATAAAACTAAAATAAAATATGAAATTACGGTTACAGTTTTTATTTAGTTTCGTAAATTGATGAATAAACATTATTTTAAATGTATAATATTATTTGTCGATAGGACATTAATCCCATCCCTACGTTTTACTATAGATACGTTATACATTTGTAGTGTGGCGCAGGAGGACACATCGCGTATTATATAGATGGGCGTTCAAAAGGGAGTAAGCAGGTCTCTTTGCATCTCTATTTGCCCATAATTCGCGTCTTGATACTGGCAGTGCTACTCCACCTAATTTACCTCATTGCGGAGTGTTACGTATGCTAAGTAGGTAAGCGGGCTGCGCCCCGCCCCTGCCCGCTAGCCGGGAGTTCTTATTATATTAAACAGTGTGCAACAGACTAGCTTGTTTGATTGACGCGTGTCACCATCCTTACATCTTAACTATTCCCCGTATAAAACACGGAGCTTCAATGCCTGAGGTTCGCATTAGAAACAAAGAGGTTCTGAGAGTTGTACTGTGTCGGCTGGACGTGAATAAAGTTAGTGGTCCGGACGGTATACCAGCGATTGTTCTCAAGGCATGTGCGCCCGAGTTGTCTCCTGTATTGACGCGCTTGTATCGCCTCTCATTTAGGACTGGTACAGTGCGTCAAGTCCTGGAAGTTTGCCAACGTGCAGCCTGAGACCAAAAAGGGTAGTCGTGCCGATCCTACCAACTATCGGCCGATTTCAATAACCTCCATACTCTGCAAAATTATGGAGCGTGTGTTGAACTCGCGCCTCTTGGCTTACCTAACGTAACGATCTCCTCAGTGACCGACAGTTCGGATTTCGACGCAATCGGTCAACTGGGGACCTACTAGTGTATGCCACTCACATATGGGGCGAGGCCCTCGAGAAAAATGGGGAAGCGATTGCCGTCTCCCTTGATGTCTCGAAGGCCTTCGACCGGGTATGGCACGCTGGCCTTTTGAGTAAGCTTCCAGCGTACGGCATTTTCGCTGGCCTGACTGGCTGGGTAAGACTTCCTGACTGAACGGTCCCTCCGAGTTGTTGTCGACGGATGCTCATCGGAGCCCATGTCGACCAATGCCGGTGTTCCTCAGGGGTCTGTTCTCTCGCAACTCTGTTCCTACTGCATATTAACGATCTGCTGATGCCCGGCATCTATGGGTATGCAGATGACAGCACAGTTGTGGAGAGATACCTGCCGGAAGCTCGGGCTAGTAAGGAATCAATCCGGTCCGAAAGAGGGGCTATGGTAGAGCGTACGAGTGCTGCACTACAGGCAGTCTCCGAATGGGGCAAAGCCAATCTTGTAGCATTCAATGCCGCCAAAACACAGACGTGTCTTTTCACCGCCAAAAGGAGCCCGTTCACCCTGACTCCTATCCTACTTTTCAGAATGTATCCTTGGAGTGCACCGACCGCCTTCAGCTTTTGGGAGTTGAGATTTCCTCGAACCTCAACTTTGGGCGGTTCATTGAGTCCAAGGCCAAGGTGGCTGCCAGAAAACTTAGCGTCATCGCGAAGGTCCGGCGGTACTTCACACCGGGGCAGCTTCTAATGTTGTACAAAGCACAGGTCCGTTCGTGTGTGGAGTACTGCAGCCACATTTGGGCTGGTGCTGCAAAATGTCACCTGGCTACTTTGGATTCAGTGGAGAGGCGTGCGAAGAGGCTAATTGGTGACCCTGATTTAACTCGAGACGGTCTCCAAAGCCTAGACCACAGGCGTAGAGTAGCCAGCCTTTCGGTGTTCTATAGGATGCATTTTGGGGAGTGTGCGAGGGAAATTTAATTCCCCCATCTCCGTTCCACCATCGGACGACCCGTCGTACGGCGAGTTTCCACCCTTACGTTGTTAACACTACTACGATCCGGACGAAGCGTTTCGCCTCCTCCTTTATACCCGTACATCAAGGGACTGGAACAACTTGCCGCCGGCGGTGTTTCCGTCGGACTACAATTTGAGTGTCTTCAAGGCTAGAGTGAATAGGCTCTTAAGGCCCAACGCCCATTGTGATCGGCACGGCTGGGGATTTTAGGTGATAAAAAGCATTATACATTAACTTCATGGCAAAAAAGTAGAAATTTCTATAATATATGATCGTAGTAACAAAAATACCGCTTTGGTATGTATGAAGTTACTGCATCGGCTCCTTTAACCCATATCATCCCAGTGTTCCAATTTTGGAACGGTTACTTTTTAAATTTTTATTTGAGTTTATTAACGCATCTTCTAATTAACGCTTTTATGATTCTATTACTGACATTTTTAACTGTCAGTTCAGTGAATAACATTTAAATTCAAACAGTTGTTCTTGCCAATAAAACAGATTTTATTTGCAAGTTTTTGGTGACAATAATGGCGAATAGAAAAACGTAAGTAATTATATTATTTTATATTATAATATTGATAGTGTAGTGCTTATATACGAGTTACATTTTGGTTATATCATTTCGATTAATATTTTTTTGAAAAAAATTGGTAGTTTGTGGGTAAGCGTGAATTTTGTGCACCGTTCCATTATTTGAACAGTAGGAACATACACTCATGTTAGATTTATATATTAGATTTGATAACATACTATGTATTATCCTATAATTATGATATTATTTATAGCAGATTGACTGTGAATCAAATAACCTCCCGGTGGGAAGAAGATGACCTGTGTTTGCAGCTGATATTTTCATCACACCTCCTGAGAATTGGCGAAATAGCGAAGATAGCGGTGATGAAATAATGAAAAAAATGTCAAGATATCAGCTGCTTGCAGAAGCTGAATTCCGGGTCACCAGATCATCTCAAGCTGAGTCAAGGATAGTGAATGAACGCGTTGGAGACGAACCAGTAGAAGAATCAATACCTCACAGATCGTCAGTAACGCAGCATCCACAGCCTAACTCCTTGTCGTCAGTTACAGATCTACCACCAAAAAAGGCGCGTTGAAGTCACGAAGGGACGAAAGGAAAGGATGAAGGGAAATTTGTAGATATTTCAGAGATGGCTGTGAAAGAGTACAGTGAGCCAGATTTCCTGGAAAATCTTGAAAGCCCTTTTCAATTTTTCGAATAATTTTTAGATGGAGAAGTGTTCGAATTACTGCGCTCACAAAGTCAAAAAAAATTCAATCCAGAAGGGTATACATGGATTTCGGATAACTACTATAGATATCAAACACTTTATTGCAATTTCGTTAGTGTCAGGGTACAACAGTGTATCGAGATATCGAATGTACTAGGGTCAAAAAGTTGACTGCAATTTCCCAACAGTAGCAACTCTAATGTCACGAAATCTAAACGTATACCTGATGCTATCAGATTGGATGGTAAAGGACATCTAATTGATAAACTAACTAGATGTAGTGTTTGTCATAAAAATACAACAATGAAGTGCATATAATGTAATATTGCCTTACATGCCAAATGTTCTATAATTTTTCGTACAAAATAACATACCTAATATTAATATATTGTTATGTAACAGACTTCAAACATATATAATTGCCTAAGTTTTAATTTTAATAAATAAAAAAGTCTATAGTATAGTCTTATTTCAAATCGAAATCCATAGCCACAACTTTATCTTACATGTATGTACAATCCTAGTGTTCCATTATTGGAACGGTTACAAAACACAAAATCCAGAACCCGTATATTTTTTTTTAATATATAGGTATCATTATACATCTATAAACATACTCTGATTTGATTTTTATAAAAATTGGACTACTTTTACTATCGTTGGGATGATATGGGTTAAGGATCCTTCGGTACGCTATCGCTCGACCGCTGGAACCGAGGCAATACTCTGGGGTAGTTTAATATTTAAGGTCGCCTCGTCATCCCTAAGAACGATGCAGCATACCATGGCATAGTTTTACGACAGCGTGCGCTTACACGTAGGGTAGCCGAAGGATCATTTTCCTAGCCAGTGCCGGGGCTACATTATCAACATCGTCTAGAAAAAAGAATAAGCTACAACTTTAAATTTTTTTTCTTTTCTTTACTGTTAGTCGCTAACATCAACTTAATAACCATTAAAATAAAGTTGATATTTCTTTAACTTAAAATGAATGTGCTGAAAGGAAGAAGGTGAAGTATGCTCCGTTGGTTTGTCCATGTGTACCATACCATGGGTAGTTGGGGTACTGGGACCAAGAACGTCATTAGTGAGATAAGGCACAAACTCCGTGATAAAACGGATGACTCGCCCCATAGTATCATCATCAACATTATTCTTTTCTGTCGCCCCACTATTGAACACAGGTCTCCTCTCATACAGAGAAGGATTGAGCGTAATCACCACGTTTGCTCAATGCGGGTTGGCGATTTCAGACTTAAAAGTCCAGGTTTCCTCAAGATGTTTTCCTTCACCTTGTAATCATAGTATGTTTGTTGGTAAACTAATCATAGAAGAATATAAATAAAACACAAGTTACACATACAAACTTTATTTGCATAACACAATGCAATATTATTTCGACAGTTCGCAGTACAATAAACGCGAAACAAAAAAAAAAAAAACAATTTGGTCCATTACCGAATTCCGAACTAGCAATCTAAAATACAAATAAAATGCTGTCTTTTCAACAATGATTTTATACATTATGTTTAGAGCTCTTGCATTCTTATTTAGAAAGCTTGATCAATAGAAATCACATTAGATAATCAAGCAAATAGCTGCCTTATTTGTATTAATATAAATAGAAAAAAAAAACATTTATTAAATCAAATTGGAAGTACGCCCGAAACAGTACTTTGGACAAAACCACCTTTTAAAATAGTACAGACCAGACAAAAGTCAAACTACCCGAAAACCGAAACTGTCAGTTTTCCCAAACAACTTTGAACCTAATGCTTTACCTATAAAGTTGAAAATCTGTTAAAGAAAGGAGATATTTGATTTTGGGCCACCACTATGATGTACGCTCTAAAGATAAAAAGGAAAAAATATAAGATTTTTATAAAAATACTACTAAATTAATTTCAATAGAAATACAAGTACATATATATAATTAATTATTTGAAACGTTTTTTATTGAGATAATTCTTTATTAAGGTAGCCATGACACTTTTTATAACGTTTGATTGGTGACTTTGACAGTTCTATTTTCCCGTTGTGTTCGTGTCGAGTGTTGATTAGAGTTGACTGTGTTTATTTAATGGGCCGTATGTTCGGAATTCATGTTTTGTTTTTTTTCTCAGTCATATGGTAGATAATATAGAACATACGATAGCCTTACATACATGACACGTCAATCAAATGTCACTGTCAAAATCTTATTTCGCTTAGTGCTGACCACCATATTTATTAGTAGTTGTGTTGCACTCCTTGGACGAGTTAAATTGAATCTGTATAAAAACTAAGCCAAAATATAGGAAATTAACATTAAAAACAGTTAACTATAGCGTAACTATACCTAGCATTAAGTGTACAATGTGCTGGCCCAGGTTCCATACATTTCTGCAACATCTCCTTTCTGTACATTATAATACGTGTACATTAATGGAATGAGAAAAGCACGACGTAAGTGCGGGTTTAGGTCACAAAGTGCTATAAAATTAATTTATAGCACTGTGTAACCTAAATCTGGACTACGTAAGCACACATATCGTAATGTACTCTTTGTTTGACTTCTCAGTAGGTACTATGCAACGACACATCTTCCAATATTGACTAAAAGTAAACTCCATAAAATATCGATAGATAATAGTAATTATGCACTTAGCAAAAATACCAAGGTAAATTAGATTGAAACACTAAATATAATTTTATTGCAATTTACATAACAAGAGCTCTAAGAATCAACCGAAAACAAAAAATAAATGGAAAACACAAAAAATCAAGAAAAGTGGTAACTATGTAATTGTGATTAAGCAAAGCTGAAGATATAATCATTCACATGATATACATACGTAATAAATTGAAGAAACAGAACAACAAAGTTAGAATACTTTTTAGACTTATAAAAATAAACAAACGCATGTAGTCTACTTAATTTACTGAAATTAAATGAATCAAAGTCGCACGACAAACGATCAATAATAAATAAAAATGATCTTAGAGATCGTTAGAAATCAGCCAAGAGGTTCTGACAAAAATCAATACATTATAAGTAATTAGCTGAATAGGCCATTTTAACTGTAAGGTCAAATAATAGTGATACGATACGTGTGACTTAAGTAGTATTAAGTCACACGTATCGTTTTATATTTTATAGCTAGTATGACTTAAACTCGCACTTAACTCACGCTTTCTTGTGTAAACAAAAGTGAAGTGAAAAGAAAAAGTGCGGGTTTAGGTCATAAAGTGTTATAATTCCCAAAACTTCACACTATGACCTTGTTTAATCCGCAATTAGGCAAAAATCTAGAAGAGAAATGAAGGATATTTTCTTTGATTGATTTCTGTCACGATTCAGTCCCACGACTTTTCTTTTCGATATCATACTTTCGTAAAATCACTCCCAAGTAGTACTGTAAAATGTTAATGTTCAATCACTTTTATTAGTAAGTGTAAAGTAATAATGTTAAGTACGACTACAGCTAGATACAAAATTGGTCAGCGCGTGTGTTCAAATACGCGACCCACTATAACTAAATTAGACTATGGCGATCACCCACAATTCAGAATATTTTTTTCTAACTAATCAACTCTATCCACCCTGTTGGTCTGTTCCCAAGAGACACTTCGGTCCTGAAAAATCTTCAATCAAAGCATGAAAACCTTTCTTAAGATCGGTAAGATTGGCCATCGATCTAACGGTTGGACTGTAAAGTTGAGATTTATGCGTATTACGATATCCAAAGATCTAGATTTGATCCAACATGCAGCATTTTGCATAATTATTATGCTTCAATATCAAAGCTAGGATTGAACATATTTTGGTCCCGGCATAATACTACAAGGCCCTTTGTAGACCGCACAGTTTCTTTACTGTAGAAACCGAGCCCTAGAACAAGCGTGGCTGTCAAAATTTTTCATGGTAATACCATACTGACGACCGTACGTACACGTAGCTAATAGTTTTGTGCGCCTTATAGTATTTTCTTGACACTTTGTTTTCGGATCTCTAGCTTCATTCGAAACTATAAAAGGATCCGAGCATTCGCACTGTATGAGCTATAATCATCACGTTTTGAAAAACAGATGATAGCGTATCAGTCTGTTGGCACAAATTAGGAAAACCACAAAACCTATTTACCTAAATCTGGCTCTGAATCTTCAGTTTCTCAAAACGTAGCATTAATAGCCATAAAACCTTATACTACATCCTTAACATTTTAATAGCTAATCCTATCGAATTGTGGATGACGCCAACGAAATAAGTTATACAATTTTAAGCTAAACATTAATAAAGATCAGCTGAATACTGCATTTTGACTAAACACACAAACATTTGACAAAATATTGGCGCTGCGCATCAAACATTTGCCGGCAACTCGTTATATAGAAATGTATAACCAACAAAAGCCTTCAAGCTTATAGAAACGTTTTAACAAGTTATTAGCATTAAATATCACAACATATAGCAAATTAAGCCGTATACACAGAAAATCGAGGCATTCATTACACGACACAGAGGTGACCAAGTTCTTTACACATAGTGATACCAGTCTCATTAATTAAATTATAGTTATTCAAACCGAATATTGGACTAATGCTGTAGTTTTTCTCCAAAGCACTGGACGGAATTTAGCAGTTCTATTATGCTTCCTAATACTATAAATTTACGAGACCTAATATGAAAAGAGATTCTAATGGAATGGATTCAAAACGAAACACAGAGAGACTATTTAAAGGCTGGCGGTGATTTTAAATGTCTTATGAATAACACCATTATTTCAACTGATAGTTCAATGCAATAGGTTCGCCCCCTCTTGCATGGAACAACTAGAGAAATATGGGTGTGAGTAAGTACTACACTTCTGTCTACTTTTTCAATTATTATTTATTTTCAATGATTTATTTCATTTATTATTACTGAATCTTTTTACCATCACTTTTAGGAGAATCCTTGCTCAGCGTACATACAAGAAGAAATAAACAAAAAATCTAATTAAAACTATAAAAGAGTATTTTAAATCAGTACGTTCGGCCCCAAGTGTCGTGAACATCGCCCTTATAATAATACCGCACAAACCGTCACGTTAACGCCCCATACGATAATACTGGCCCTATAAATTTCTCCAAAATACTCTAGTCTTGTACCTCAGTCTTTACTCTTGATGACCCAACGGTATTATTTACCTACACCCATCGATCACTTATACACTAGATACAGTCTCTAACAAAACTCTTATCAAAAATGGCGACAAGTATTAAGCAGTCGTAAAGTAGTCAAAATAAATATAAATTAATTTAAAATCAGCCTTAAGTGCAGTGTATAAAGTTCTTATCACAAAGCAGTGTACAAAAAGCCATTAATTTTTACGATCGAGTCTGGTACATCAAACCAAATTCAACCTTTCACGCAGGCATTTAAGTCAGAATTAAAGAAGCACCCAAGTGCTGTGTTGTGCCCTTGTTCAGTTCAACCATCTTTTTACGCTGATTGTGAATCTATTGTATAAGTGATCGATGCCTACACCTTAATTCCCGCGGCTTGAGTGTTATTAGGCTACGTACAACGTACTGGCAGGTGGCTTACTTAACGCCTATTCTCCGTTTGAAATGAAATTAGAGGTTGTTTTTTTTTCACAGTCCGTTTAACCGATTTTGACTTCTATTACGTTGGTGTCATGGCAATGGTAGCTGCACTAAATAGTTTGCATTGTGAAAACTTTTTTCTTTTAATGCCGTCTTTATGACTAAGGAATAGAAGTCAAAATCGCTTGAACGGACTATAAAAAAAAGGTTTGTTGAAGTCGTAGACGGTAGCGCTGCGCATTTGACGCCTTTTTAGTCGCCTGTGTGTATCATCTCATCTCAGCGTTAATCCCAGTCGCATCCGAAGCTTTTTCAGCTTTTGAGTCTGAGGTCCGCTCTACCATCTAACTGCTGATTTTGGCTAAACTTCGATTTTTTCGATTTTTTTTAACCCGATGGCGATATTACCTGCGATATAGTCGTTTGCGTATATCACAAGATGTTAAATCAATAGGCTGATGTTAAAAGAGCGCAGTGCGCGTGTCGCATCCCCACCCTATTTCATGTTAAACAAATATCAACTTTATTTCAACGAGATTTAAGTTGCTTTCAGAGTAACTTGCTCTTGCAGTAATTAAAGTTTATTTTCCATTAATAGAGATCTGTTTACCTTTTTGGAAAATAAATCGCGAACGTAGATTAGGGGCAAGTAATCCACTAATCAGCGAGTACGTAACCTAATAGTGAATGACCAGAATGTGTGTCAGTATCGCGTCAGAAGTACATACCTTATTTATTGCGGTGATGCCTTAAAATAGATACAAACAAAAATTGATTTCGTTTGCAATAGCTGCATTAAGAGATTTTTGGTATTTTATGCACAACTTCCGGCGAACCTAGTCCTAAGTGTCATGGTGGACCATACTGTATATATGTAGAGGAGCTTTAAAATATACCCAATCCTTTGCAGAAACAAACGTACTCCTTACTGGAATATTTATGACACGTTGCAAATTGCACACAATCAATGACTATGGCTATAAAAGTGCGTTTTTCAAAGCCTCGAGTCCTCATCAATAATTATTTAGCTTAATAATAATAACACACTGCGCGAATTTTATTCTTCAGTTTTTTACGTAGTACTTTTTCAGGGTTTAAAGGTGTGTAGCATAACGAACTGTCCACCATTTAGTTTCTTTTTATACATGGTGGCGGCCATACCCGAAACCGTTACATACTGTTACGAATACACCCTATGTCAACGGCATAACGTTCAATATTGCGTGACATGCCTTACGTAACTTTGAAGCCCTGTATCTTGAGACCTAGGCATTGCAGAGTTACGGTCTACAAATGCATTGCTAGGCCGAACGTGACCTATCGAACGGTACAGGTTTCATCAATATTGGCAACGAAGGGTCGACATTGAAATTTCTAGAATTATCTTTTCGTGTGAACCATGGCTTCTTAGTTTCTTATCAAACAATATTGGAATGGTTATTAACTCCAAATACTTCAAGAATTGATTACAACTTTTAGGATTCAGGTGTTTTTTTCAATGTATGATATTCATTTCAATTTGAAAAGTACTGTTTTTGATATTAATGTATTAGCACTTTCATAAGTTCCAAAAACGTAGAGATAGAAATAAAAAACCCTTTCAATATCGTTTGATATCATCAGCCAAAGGACTGCCTTTGGTATCAGGCGTGGTCGCCATATTAATAAAAAAAAAAAAATAGCGGACAGCTAGGTGTGCATATAAAAATCTTCGATCCCTTTCGTGCAGAAAGTTTTGTCCCTCTCAAGCCGCTCCTAACACTTACCTATCTTAAACCTACATTTTTGGCAGTATTCGACGGACCAACATATACAAACAATGATAACTAATTATTTACTATATTACCATCGCAATGGCAATCTGTAATATAATTACAGCTTCTTTCATCTCGCACCCTAATTGGGTAACTTGAATTGCAATCTGAATCATTTTGAAGCACATTTCTAATCCACTGCTTCATATGTTCGGAAAATTTGTCTGCTCCACAACATGGATAGCGCAATGGATGTTGCTGAACTGTTAAAATGAAACCGATTACTGCTGTCAGTATGTTACACAATTAGACTACAGATTATGTCTTTATTAAAAAAAAAAAAAAGGAACTTTTTTCCGAGTCCAAAATACAGTCACCACAAGAAGTTAGTAAGCAATTAACCACTACTTATTTTGGGGGTTCCATTCTTTTGTTGTTTTGATACTACAAGATAATTGTAATCGTGAGTGTCAGTGCTTTTAATGTAAGATGTGGTTAAAAGTTCTTCACCATTTGGATAGCCATTCCCTATTTTGAAGTATTGTCTTACCAGGAGTAGCAAAATGTCCCACAACCCAGTAACTATGTAACAGAAATACATGTTGGTAAGGTTGTTTGTCAGATTTACAGGTTGGCTACCCAAAACAAACTGGATCTATTCACAACTAACACAGATGAGGTGGAAACATGAAACTTTCGCCCATGGGCGTACCCAGGGGGGTAGGGGGGAGGTGGGCAAGATGCCCCGAGCGTATATCTCTCAGGACATGTATGATCTCCCATAATTACTAATCAAAATAGAATAAACGAAGACTTATACAGGATCATTTGCGTATATTTGCCCTACACACTACACTACAAATACTTAATGTTTCATGTATATGTGCTTGTGTAGTTTGTAAGACACTACACACACAACCCCCCAAGGCCAGAAGCTCGGTACGCCCTTGCTTCCGCCATAAGTTTCTCATTAATCGCCGACTTATTAGTTTTTTCATGTAAACCAGCTAGAATTACGCCGATTTCATTGTCTTTGGTTATGTTTTACTCACTTTATTGTAATACGTAAGCGAATCAATGAAAGTTAGTATAAATACAAAACGAGCCAAAAGAAGCTGTTCCTGTCATTATCAAAAATAGTTGCATTTACATTTCATGAGGCCTTACTCATACAGAAGATTATGAGGCAAAGGATTAAAATTATACCATAACAGAAATATTTTCATATCTTCATTGATTGAGAGAATCCGAGAAACAAGTAATATTTCTGAATTATCTTTGGATTCTTCTTTTTCGCAAGTCAAAATGTCAGACTGACAGTGATGCTGTCACGTTATTATCAAAGCGATTGGTGGTCGGATTGCACTTTTACCTTTTCCTTCCGTGTGTAAACCGTTAAAAAACAAAATAGGCTCTCATAAAAAACCAAAATCTAAATAAACTGTATACTTCTGAAAATATTTAAGAAAAGTATGTAGAGGTTTCATGATTTACACATTTAGAGAGCTTCTGTTATTATTAGAAATATTTTTTTAAAAAAAAAGGCTATTATTTTGTGAAAAGTTATCGACAGTCCTTTCTCTCACCATAGTGATATTTATCACATTGTGTCAAAAAATATTTTTATGTGACGTGACAAAATTCATGTCAAAACTACCATTTCCATTTACGTGTATTTTAAAAGTATGAAGGTAACCATCATATTCAGATCTTTAAACAGTCTATTAAAACATTTGTCTTTAGAGTTGGAAGACAAACTTTGAAGTCTTTTAAGTGAGTCGATATGTCTCACGAATCAGTTTGACAAAAAGTCTCATAGATCAGTCATCGATAAATCTATCGACCATCACTATACTAGCAGAAAATCACTTACTCTCGTGCCTGTTCTGGGCAAAATCGATATGTAAGAAATGTGGACGTTATCCGTGCAATATCAAAATGTGAACTTTGTAAAAAAGAAACAAAAAAAAATTACGACGCCTAAACACTGTCGATAAAATTAAATTTCGATTCCAGTCAGTAAATAGAGTTATATAGGTTTCATCGACAATGCCCGGGCGATATCTACACAGTTCTACTTTTTCACCATTTGCACATGATTTGACCTACACTGACCATTCAAAGAAATTTTAATTCAGTATTGAAGTTAATAAGCTATAAAAACTATGCGCAAACCGTGAACAGCAGACTTAATATCAAAACACAATCCCTTTGATAATGGTCTTTGGTTAAACCATATCTACGCATGATAACAAAACATATACATATCAAAACTGTCAACATGTCCATACTTACGACTTAACTTATAATAAAGGCGACTAGTTTAAGCGATATTGGTCCTTGGCGACATGACTATGTAGTGGTGTTCCATGATGGGAGGCGGTATGATCGGAGACATTGGCATATAGTCATTCTCGATCGCATCTTTTAGACGTACTTTACTCATTTGCTCGTGACCGAGGAGTAGGTCAACGATCTGTTGTGGGAGCGAGAGAGCTGCTACGTTATCCTCTGTGAATTCTATTGAGAGGTCCGCTTCGAACTCAAAGTCGTTTTCAAGGCACTCTACTGACTTGGAACAGCGGTTTGGCTGCACGTGTTCCGTGTCATCAAGAAACTCGCAGCTCTTCGTCTCGCCCTTGGACAAGTTCCCTGTTGTGATCTTGAGGTTTTTCATCTTGCGACTGACCTTGAAGCTCTTGAATATGTCACGTGTGGGTGTGAAATCGAACTTCTTCTTTTTAGTTTCTGTGTTTTCTTTTGATGTTTCGGATTTCTGTGAGCCAGTTGCGCGTGAGTCGCTTTTGAGCCGTTTTCTGTAGACAAGTGAAATAACGAATTTACCTAGAGTACGTATCTACATATATTCAAAAATTCGGTATGTAAAGTTTTTCTCAGGTGTTTCTATTATATTTTAATTTATAAATTTTCTAAATTCTGCTTCAAAAAATAAGCTGAAGAGTTAAATATCTTTGCTATATGTGACAAATTATAACGTTCCTAAATTGAATAGTACAACTGTAACATATCATGACAACCGAAGTGACAGGTATAATATTTAGTCAGTTTACTAAATCACATGACTTTTTGTTTATTTTTTACTTAACTACCTAAACCAATGGAGTATAATATAGAAAAGGAGTAATGGGCCACAGTCCTGGTATCTAATAAACGTGGTCAAAGACTGGCTTTATAATAATTAGTATCAGCTGAAGACAGGTTGTGGGTGATGGTGATGAGTTGGCCTATCTTCACGTTACTTTCAGGACCCGAGGTGGCGGCGCGAAGTGTTCCACGCGCGCCCCTCTTAGACCTCACGGGACTCCCCTCCCCTGACCCGAGGAGGGCCAGCGATGGTACCAATCGAGGGTTGCGGAAGCAATATTCGTTCTCGCAACCCCAGGTGTAGGTGTGAGATGGAACACCGGGGTGGTTTTTAGTCAGTAAGTCTGACAGACCCTATTACCCGTCTCAGGGCGGCGGACATTCATGAGGATTTTACAACTTTAAAAAAAATATATCTTCACGTTGCTTACCTGAAGACGCTGAAGGGTTGTCTCTTGGGCAGCGTGTTGGTGTGTGTGTTCGCGAGCGGCAGTGTGTTGCTGCAGCGCGGCAGAGAGCCCAGGGATGAGTGACGTGTCACGTTGCTCTCGCGAGGAGAGTTGGAGCGGTGACTCCAGGTCTCACCTGGTTTTAGTGTGCTGCAATGAAAAAGTGGTTTTATTTTTTTTTTTTCAGCTGTTTGAGGGCAACCCTAATCTCGTACAAGCTGATGACCGGGATGTCCTACGTATGATGTCGGGTAAGCCTAGCTCTAGGGTCTTTATCCGAGCTAACAGTTGGTTTGGCGACTGATGTATACAATATGTAAAGAAAACCCCGTCCGACCCAAAAGGATAATAAATGTTAGGTATACACATGACCAAATAAAATATGAAATTTTACATAACCATCATAGTAACAATAGTAATGAATTTTGAAATAATCTTTTTTTTTTCGCGAATTAATTCCAACTTCTTAAAAAATTTTAAAAAGTGACAACACCGTTTTCTACAGTATTATTATGAATGGTGCGACCATGTGCCGCGTGCCCTGCCCCTCTTCGCTAGCGCATGTATGCCTGCCGTGTTGCCTACCGCACCATATGTATTAAGTTATCTCGTTTTTTCGAGATATTATTTATTTTTAGGGATATTTTTTACCCGGCTTTGTAGGCAATAGTAGAATCAGTTATCGATACCTACCAATACCTTCACGGATCGGACAGGGTTTTCTTTACATATTGTATAATTGTCCATAAGACCTCTCGATCTCTCCCAGTAACTCGGCCTTTGTCGACGTCACCCTGCCGTCCTCCGTCTTCAGCTTATCCAATCGGCTCTGCCCAATAGACTCCACTGCTCTATCATCTTCTTTATACGTTCAGTATTAAAGGAGCGAATATCGTGCCGCAAGGACTTCTGGATTTGTCTATTGAGCCGCCGATATGCGTCAGCTTCTCCGGAGGTCTGCAGTACCATGGATCGTCGCTCAGCCATCAATTTTTGGGTTTGGGGAGGCTTTTGTCCTGGACTATTTTTACAAACCCGTTATTTAACTCGTCCACAGAAGCGCAGTCCTCTAGGCTTGAGAACCGACTGGAGAGCTCAAGCTGGAAACTTTCCTGATTCTGGATATGGGTACGAGATTGCCAGAGAGTGGACTCCATCAGCCGACGCCTTTCACGCTTGTGATCGATATCCAAGATGCCTTACCATGCGGTGATCGCTTCCGATTTTTATCTTACTGATCACAGAGACATCGTTCAATATCTCTCTTCTCGTCGACATAATGAATTCCATCTCCCGTTTTAATGGGGCCTGTCCCTGATTAGTGGGACCTAGCCAGGTCCACTTTTTCTAGGGTGGCTTCTTGAAGAACGAGTTCATCGCAAAGAGTCCCTCCTTCTCGAAGAAGTTAGCCAGCATATGACCCCCGTAGCTTCGCGTGCCATATCCAAATTTCCCCATCCTAAACTCTCCATCGATCCGTCTAATAACCACCGTGAAATAGGTTTTGGAAGCGTGTATGGCCCTACTTATGTCCTCATTCGGCATGTATACCTGTATGACCTTCAACGAGTATCTTTTAGATACTCCGAGTATCAGGCCTGCTGGAAATACTCCCAATAGTGATGATGTTATTTATGAGAGACCTGTGGACGAGAAACTCGACACCATGCTGTGACTTTTTTAAGTCACCTTCCCGGTATACGGTTACCGAGTAAGTTACCAGACTTAAGGCGCTGTGTTCAGTAAAAATAGGCTTCTTAAAACAATTTTTTAGCCAAATGTATACATTTCAGAGCAGCCAAAAATTTATATGTTAATCTTGATTATATGTAGCAGGAAACCATTGTTTTCAAAACACGTTTTGAATTAATTTTCTCGATAGAAAAAAATCCTAAAGTAACCCCTAAAATTGAATTTATAACAGTTGTAACTGTATTATTAATCATCAAATCTTGATAAAATTGAGAAGAGCGATGTAAAATATTATAGTAAATGAAACCATTGTTTTTGTTTATCGATTTAACTAAGATATTCTAAAATAAATAATGTATTTAATGATAAATAACGTGAACGAAACGTCGCTCCATCGCGGCGTCCATTGCCTTCTCTTTCACTTCTATGCTTAGCGACAGTGACCGCTGAGGCGTGGTGCTTGTCGGACCTATGTCACTTTTTGCTTTACCCCGCACAGAAAATAATTATATTTACGTGTCTGTTTGTTGATGAATAATCATATTTCGTTTTTGCCCGGGTTCAAACCCCAGGTTTACATTATATGCTTTTTGTAGATTTTAATTGAAATAAATGCTTTTTAATTTACTGTTGTATTTTTGCCGATATTTTATTTGATTTTTTTCTGTAATTATTCTTTTTACTTTTTCGCGGCACTTTTTTCTTCACCTGTATGTGTTCGGGTTCAAACCCCAGCCTTACGTTGTATGCTTTTTGTTGGATTTCTTATTTGCAATTGTTTTTTTTTTTTTAATTATTATTAATTTATCCGATTTTCTGTATTTTTTGTAGTAGGTAATTGTTCCATCTTTTTAAATATATTCTTTTTGTAACAATTATAATGCAAACTAATATTTAAAATCAATTCGTTATAATTTTCTTTCTACAAATTTCTAGAAATTAATAATAAATAATAATAATAAGCCTTTATTTAACCATGAATTTCTTAGTTCATAATATAATTTAAAAAAAGAAAAACAATAAAAATAACAGTTAATTTGATAATAGTTCAAAACAGTATAGGCCTCCTCCAAGTGCCTCCATCTATTTCACTCGTACAAACCCGATTTCGATAAGAGTTGCAGTTTTGAAGAAGAAATCTTTTATTTTTTTAAATATCCGAAAATGCATTTTTTTTAACAGTTACTCTAAACAGCTGTTTATAAATAGCAATTTCTAGAAATGATATATTTCTAACAGTTTCATGAAAAAAGGACATAACACAAAAAATTTAAGCAGAACGGACAAAGCGCATTATAAAAATAAAAAAGAAAACAAAAAAAATAATAAAAAATGAAAATATGTATAAAGTACACATTTTCGAAAATCGCAAGGTAAAGTCGGATTCGATCCTGGTGCTCGTCTAATGCGAACCGGGACTGTGACGAACAGAGCCAACCGTACCTCGGTGTTGGGCTGTGAAATTACGGTTCTAAATGTAGATGGAATAGAAAAGAAAAACAATAAAAATAACAGTTGATTTGATAATAGTTCAAAACAGTAAATTTAGATTTCATTTTGTTGCATTATTCATGGTTGCATTATTTCAATCTTTTTGTGTTGTGTTATTCTAAGCACTCGTACAAACCCGACTTCGATAAGAGTTGCAGTTTTGAAGAAAAAATCTTTTATTTTTTTAAATATCCGAATATGCATTTTTTTTTAACAGTTACTCTAAACAGCTGTTTATAAATAGTAATTTCTAGAAATGATATATTTCTAACAGTTTCATGAAAAAAGGACATAACACAAAAAATTTAAGCAGAACGGACAAAGCGCATTATAAAAAGAAAAAAGAAAACAAAAGTAATAATAAAAAATGAAAATATGTATAAAATATACATATTCGAAAATCGCAAGGTAAAGTGAACGGATGTGGGATTCGAACCTGCTGCTCGTCTCATGCGAACCGGGACTGTGACGAACAGAGCCAACCGTACCTCGGGGTTGGGTTGTGAAATTACGGTTCTAAATGTAGATGGAATAGAGAATGGTTGGTATAGATTTAATAGAACGTGCGTATTTCTCGATGCACGACGCCTCACCTCACGCATCGATGTACTCGCGCGGAGCGCCCCGCGCCCCGCAGTGGGCGGGGCTAGTCGTGTCCCACTTCGTCTGCTTCACCCCCTCAAATACCTAAAAGTTTGCTATTCACAGCGTCTTAAGGGTTGTCGTGCCCTCCCCCTCTCTTCGGACTTCAGACAACCCTATTATGTCCCATCGTAACCTACCATTTCCTCGACCTTCTCGTCGAGCCTCAACGTGCGCACATTGTGTGTTACCAGGGCCAATCGTCGTCGGGGGTGGTAGACGGATCGTATCCGGGGATTCTTAGCACACGCTGCCCCGCCGTTACCGTGGCCGGAGCCAGGAATAGCGGGGCTGCCGGAGACTATACTATATACTATAGGAGTATAAGTAGACGGTTCCAATTGGTTCTTTCTTATGGAAGAGCCCACAATTTCTCTTCAATAATATACTACAAATTTACAGTGTTTACTAATATTATGCTCGGGCTAGTAAGGAATCAATCCGGTCCGAAAGAGAGGCTATGGTAGAGCATACGAGTACATTGCCGTCTCCCTTGATGTCTCGAAGGCCTTCGACCGGGTTTGGCACGCTGGCCTTTTGAGTAAGCTTCCAGCGTACGGCATTTCCGCTCGCCTGGGTAAAAGACTTCCTGACTGAACGGTCTCTCCGAGTTGTTGTCGACGGATGCTCATCGGAGCCCAAGTCGACCAATGCCGGTGTTCCTCAGGGGTTTGTTCTCTCTGCAATTCTGTGCCTGCTGCATATTAACGATCTGCTGATGCCCGGTATCTATGGCTATGCAGATGACGGCACAGTTGTGGAGAGATACCTGCTGGATGCTCGTGCTAGTAGGGAATCAATTCTGTCGAAAGAGAGGCTATGGTAGAGCGAACGAGTGTTGCACTACAGGCAGTCTCCGAATGGGGCGAAGCCAATCTTGTAGCATTCAATGCTCTACCATAGCTTCTCTTTCGGACCGGATTGAGTCCTTACTAGCCTGGGCTTCCAGCAGGATCTCTCCACAACTGTGCTGTTATCTGCATACGCATAGATACCGGGCATCAGCAGATCATTAATATGCGGCAGGAACGGAGTTGCAGGGAGATCAGATCCCTGAGGATTAACGGCATTAGTCGACATGGGCTCCGATGAGCATTCGTCGACAACAACGAGGAACCGTTCAGTCAGAAAGTCTTTTACAGTCAGTCAGGCCAGCGCACATGCCGTACGCTGGAAGCTTACTCAAAAGGTCAGCGTGCCATACCCGTTCGAAGGCTTTAGAGACATCAAGGGAGACGGCAATCGCTTGCCCATTTTTCTCGAGGGCCTCGCCCCGTAAGTGCGTAGCATACACTAGGTCCCCAGTTGACCGCTTGTGGCGAAACCCTTACTGTCAGTCACTGAGGAGATCGTTACTTTTCAGGTAAGCCAAGAGGCTCAAGTTCAACACACGCTCCATAATTTTGCAGAGTATGGAGGTTATCGAAAATTTAGGTTGAGTAGCATTGTTAGTATAAAGACGCAAATTTTGGGCAAAGAACACTGCTTTCTCTCTCGCCGTATGAGCCGGTGCCCCATCAGGCCTAACCAGCGGCGGCAGTGTGGGTCGACAGAAGTTCGCCTCATCCGCTTTGGCAAGGGACCAGAAAGAACTGCTATCGAATGGTTGCGCAGAGAGCTTGTTGCCAATATGAGCAATGCAAGCGAGCCTTCTTAAGCGCCTTTTTGTTGGACTTGGCAGTACGATTAAAGGCTCTCTTCTTTGAGCATACATCCGGAGC